>VXBT01005747.1:345064-396564 GCA_013400235.1 Oriolus oriolus | reverse complement strand
AAAAAAAGAAACAATAACTCAGGTCTAAGAGCCTGATCAAATACTAACTCTGAAATTATAAGAATATTAATGTAGTCGCAGGAGTGTGCAGACTGCGGGTAGTGAGTAACAAACTGAGAGTTTTGCACTTAGATTTAATCTCTTGGATCTATAACTTCCAACCTTATTGGACTTCTGAGCATAAGTTGTTGAGATCAGAAATTATGAGTCTCCAAATTTAAAAAAGAAAAGGTTTACTATCTAGATGTATGTTATGCCATTCTAGAGGTCCCTCTTTTGCTCTTCTATGGTGAATATATTGGATTTGCCACTTTATTTTGTACTGGCTGGGATACAAAGACACCAGCAAAGACCCCTCCTATGGAGACAGTCTGAGACAGTGGGAGTTGTTCAGCCTGTGGAAGAGAAGGCTCTGGGGAGACCTCATAGCACCTTCCAGTACTTAAAGGGGGCTTACAAGAAAGCTGGAGAGGGACTTTTTACAAGGGCATGGAGTGATAGGAGAAGGGGGAATGGCTTTAAACAGACAGAGAGCGGGGTTAGATTGGATATTAGGAATAATTTCTTCCCTGTGAGGGTGGTGAGGCCCTGGCACAGGTTGCCCAGAGAAGCTGTGGCTGCCCCATCCCTGGCAGCATCCAAGGCCAGGTTGGATGGGGCTCTGAGCAGCCTGGGATAGTGGAAGGTGTCCCTGCCCATGGCATGCGGGTGGCACTGGATGAGCTTTAAGGTCCCTTCCAACCCAATCCATCCTGTGGTTCTATGTACACACATACAGATACAGGCCCTAGATCTGACACTTCCCCAAATTCTTCCAGCTCAGTCTCCTGGAGTCACCACAGTTGTTAAATAATTTCTGGAAAAGCCATATGAAGAGAACAGGTGCCAGAGCCCTCATTCAGGAACAAGCCCTTGCACAGGAAAACCAAAGAAGAGGCCCTTCAAACTGCCCCAAACACGCAGAGCAAACCCCAAAGCTGGACTAAGTTAAAACACATCAGAATTAGAAACTGAAAGTCCAAGCAGCACAAGGCACCAGAGGGCAGAGAAGCTCTGGCTCCCTGCCCACGTGCTGACTATGTGGAAAGCATTGACCCAGGGGCCCTCCAGGAGCCACCACACAGGGGGCTCAGGTGTTTTATTTCATGGAAATGTGGTTCTGGACAGCTTGAGCTGAGCAGCAAAGGCTTTACAATGCACTGACAATATCCTTTGCCCTCCTGACCCTGTTTATCTCAGCCATTTTATACCAGGTTCTAATGGCCTAATTAAGATACTTTAGCCAGGGCAGTTTCACATTTCCCAGCAGTAAATGAAATCCTGGGATGCCTTCGATCAGTGGGAGTTTTCCTGAGAATGAACTTCAGAACTTGGCCAAGCAGCAGGATTGTCTGTCCTTGGTGTGCCTGGGAGCAAAGCCTCATTCTGTCAGGAAGGGACAGCTCTGTTGCCTAAACACAGGTTATTGAGGCCATTTGAAGTGCCCTTTGGTACCTGAGACATCCCCGTGTGTTGTCAGCAGGGAGGCAGGACTGCTGTGTCCTTGACAGCTCTGCCTGCGTGGGGAGAAAGGGGCCCACAGGTTTTGCCACTACAAGAAGGTTAATTCAGGTCACTTTGGAAAATGTTTAGCGTATGCTTGCCGTGGCAAAGCTTGAAACTGATAGGAGTCCTACACGTGCAGTCATCTTTGCTTCTTTTCCCCCCAAGGAAATCAAGGCACAGGCTGCATTCTCCTTCACTTCTAGGCTTGTTCATCTTGGCTCAGGCTGGATCGTGCCAGCAGCTGAACGCTGTTACCACCTCGTAGCTCTCCAATGATACACATTAAATGAACTGGAAATCTCAGTCCAGTTCCAACCAGAGAAAGCTGTTAACTAGAAATGAGTCCTATGAAATCAGCAGTTTTGCAGAAAAAATCACATCCTGAAGGTGGTCAAGTATTTAAGCTTCATTTTAAACCTGTGCCATTGAAACACCCTGATCATCTCATTGAAGTTACCAGATGATTTGTATGCTCAAAGTAAGCCAGCACTTACCCACTTTTGTAGACCAGGTCTTAAAGTGGTAGAAAGATCACCCGGGAAAAGCAGATCTGAGGAACCCTTGCTCTTCTTCTCCTTGCAGACAGGAAACATAACCAGTGACAATCCTCCAGAATTTTTAACAAGCATTAACTTTCTTCCATTAAAAATAATGATTATGCCTCTCTGAGTGCTAGTTTTATGAAGATGGTATCTGGAAAAATTTAATTAAAATGAAAGAGATTTTGTCATAACAAGTCTACATAGAGAAAGATAAAACATGGTCAGAGATTATAATGGAATATTGCTTCATTTATCTGGAGCAGAAATACACCAAATGGGTTATTTGGATAAATAGGGATATTTTTACTACAGTTTTAACCTTGTAATTAGCTGCAGGGTGAAGGTGAGGCTGCTTAGTCAATAACTGGGATATGTTTTCCATCAGTTATCTCTGGTAATCTTTTGTTCCAAAACTAGGAATACAGGCTTTGATGTGAAACAGGACCCAGATGCAGGAATCATCAGCTGGTGCTGACAGACTGCCGTGGTGCACATATTCCTCTGTACGTTGTAAAAGTGAGGAAGTCTTGCTTTCTCAGTTCTCATTTCTAGTCTGTTACTTATTTTTAGAGAAGAAAATATTCAAGCAATTTCAGTGGTACTGGTATTCAGCAATTGCAGTGGTACTCTGACATTAAGTCTCTCTATAGAAGTATTTGGCTATATTTTAATGCAGGGAAATTTTACCTTGATGTCTATGTCCTAGATTGTAATGTTCATTCCAGTGCTGAGGCACAGAGGAGAAGCAGCTTATCTACACAGAGGTCAACAGAAACGCCTCATTGCAGCACTGAGCATCCACTTTAGATGTGAAAATCCACAATATTAGAAAGTCCTCAGACTCCAAAAAGTCACCAAGTTAAACAGGCCAACACCATCCTACTCCTGCTCTGTTTCCACCCCTCGCATCTTAGGAAGATGTCTGAATTTCCTGCTCACCTTGTCTAAACAGGGGAGGCTCCTGACAGAAGCTGAGCTTTTTATGCATTTGAAAATTGTCTGATTGGAAAGGTTCAAATCACACACCTACACAGGCTCCCTGCTGGATGAAGTTACAGATATTTGGGCCACTCCAGTGGAAGCAAACTGAACCAACCAGAGGCTTGTACAACAGGCAGCATTGATGTTTGTTTTCTCGAGAGTAGAGAATAGTGCTTTCCAGCTGCAGGGGAAAAGGGGGAAGAGAAGAATGCCTTTAACTGTTTTAATACAATAGATGTAGATGGGAGCAGGCCAAAACCCAGGCAGGCACCCCAGAGCTTTAGCATGAAGCTATATGAAAGTTTGGACTCAAAGCTTTGGGTTTGTTTCTTATCTTTCTAATAGAAAAGGGGAAAAAAAAAAAAAAAGAACAAACTATTCCAGACATTTTGATATTTAAAACTCAACTCTGATTTTAAAGCCCATCTATAGCTGGAGAATTTTTTTTAAACTTAGGCAAAGCAATGCACAGTTAACAGCTTGCTTGAGGAAGGCCTGGTTTTTAAAGGCACCCAGTGAAGTTTCCCACACCAGCTGAAGACACCCATTACCTTGTGGATATTAATATTTGAGCCAGCCAAGCTCTCCCCTGAGCACAATGGCATTTCAAAACACTGGGATATGTAAAATCAGCGTGACTTGGCCCACAGGTTGGATCAGAGAGCTCCAGAACAGCTCATTTTGACAGTACCCACACATGGGAATTGATTTACTGCTGGTAGAGCTTTGTTTTACTTTGCCTGTAGCAAATGTCAGAGCAGGAGCTGATTTCTTGAGAGATAGCCAGCTGTGGGGACTCATTTTGCCTTTTTTCTCCTTGTGGGAGTTAACTCTTTACTGCTGTTGTTTCAAACAATACGTTGGTATTGGAGCCATACAAAATATCAAACATCTGGTTAAAAAAAAATTACACCAACAGAATACCCCGGGGAAAAAAGAGGCCTGACGGAGATAAATGTGATTTAGTAACGTAATAAAGCAGTGAATCATGCTAAATAAGCGTCATTATTTGGTTGAGAACAATGAGAAAAACAGAATATGGAGCATTCAGTGCTGGTTTACCTACTTCAGTCAACCTGGCTTAGGTAGGAACAGGAAATTCCAGCTAAATTCCTAACACCTTGTCTTGTAAAGGACTTTCCTTTGGAGGGAAACACATTTTTCTTAACAGTACAAAATGAACACCTCTCACAGGTGACCTCTTGGGGGTTTCACTAGGAAATGGGTGTGAGCTTTGCATCCTCACTGTGCAGGCACACTGGGTCACATCGTGGTGTGAAGGAACAGATAGGGACTGTCTGACTCGCTCTTTGCTACCTCTGAATTTACAAGAGATAATATATGTATTAATTCAAGTATTTAAATAATCACTGCCTTGCCATAATAATCTCTTGAAAGAAACAAACCTAGAAATAAAGAAAACTGAAGCTATTTGTGAATTAATACCTTAAGTAAAAGGAGTTTAGATTAAAGAGGAAGCTTGGCCACCCTTGTAGCTGTGGCAGGACACAGCAGCTATGTAAATAAACTCCTGAGAGCAGCTCCAAGCCATTCCAGTGAAGATATTTCCCCTTGCCATACATTTGAGCCTTTCTGAAATCAGTTTCCAACTGTTCCACCACCAAAGCTGTCCATTCAAAGAGCCAAATACGAAAATCCAACCAAAGCAGAGTACAATGTGCCAATCTCTGGGAAAAAAAAAAAAAAAAAAAACACCACCCTACAGAAAGGATGCTTTATTTAGAGGGTTCAGGAAGTTGAAGCGTTGCCTTCTATCAGCTCCTGACCGCAGAGCGAGCATCAGGAAATGAACACAAAAATGAACTCACTATTCCTGCAGGGAGCGAGTGCCAGCGGCCACACCGAGTTTGCTTCCAACCTTGCAGCCCTTGCTGCCAGCCCCCACAGACTTGTTAATCAGCCACTGTCTCCTGGGGCTCCTGGGCTGCTTGGCTGCCTCAAAACGAAGCCTTTCCCTACCAAACAGAGAAAGGGGCACATACCTTGTTTGAATTTCCTCTTTTGCTAGCAGTCCTGAGACTTCAGAAACCTGAGAACATGGGGAAAAAGGTGAATCATTTTCATAAAAGCAAAAAAAAAAGCCTCCTGTAGAGGACAGTGATTGTAATTAAAAAGAAATCATGTTTTGAGTGCTGTCATTAATACTGGCTGACCCAATGGCAGTGGTTACAGTGGGGATACAGCATCAGCAATATACAGCAGTTCTTTAAAATAAATATATATTAAACCATGCAAGCGATATTCCATAGAAACTCAGTGTTGCAATTTTTTTTCAACTCCAAAATTGAGAAAGTTTTGCAAAAATTTCCGCAGTAAAGTCTAAGGAAAACAACCGTTCTAGTAAGAGGTCTAAAAAATTGCAGCTGTATTTCCAAGCTGGACAAAGTGGCAATAGCTAGCAGCTAACTAAAAAAGTGAAAAATATCTGTAATTGCTGTATGGCTGCAGTTTAATTGCAGCCATGGAGCTTGGCAAGCATACCTGCATACCTACCTCCCTACCTCTCCTAATTTTATCATGCAGAGCCTCAGGAAAGATGCTTCAAACCTGTGGAAGCTTTACACCTCAGGACTGCTTAAAAAGCCTTGTGCTTTTGATGGTTTTTCTGATCAACTTTTTTTTTTTCCTTTCTGAAAAGCTTTTGTGAAATAAATACAGCTCTATTTCTTTGTCAAAATTGTCTCCTTTCACCAGCACACTGGCCATGTTTAGAGTGAAAAAAAGGGGGCTGTGGACAGCTTTTTTCTTTTTTGGGGCACATTAAAAATTACCAGAGGGGGGAAAAAATTGTGATTAGTTTTAATTAAGCAGCTGTCACCAGACCCATCCTTCCTGGGCCACACCAGCATTTCTAACCTTGGGATGAAGTGCATCTCTCTTTCTGGTCCAGGTTCAGGGAGGAAACATCAGGAAAAGCAGCTTTTTTTCAGGAGAACCAGTCTTCCCTTGTGAGAGCAGCGGGTACAGATCTTCACCTCAGGCCCGTTCTAGCTTTCAGATGGGTAAAATAAACTGAAAACACCATTTTAGGGAGGGGAACACAAGTCAACAGGCTTTGGGTAGTTGGCACTGCGTTTCCATAGGAGTCATTTAGGGAGGTCTGGAGTCATTAAAGCCCATTTAAAGCCATCATTCCTCTCCCTCACCCCAAGTATTGATGTTTCTCAGAAATGTGTTTGGAAGGGAAAATTAGAGATCAGGAATTCTATTGGTCACTGTGTCTAGAGATTTTTTTGGATGGGGAGGTCCAAGAAATCGTCTTTGACAGTCTCAGCCCCCTGTGCCCTCACCTCTGATCAGTGTTGGCTCTTTCCAAGGTCATTTCTACTTTCACTTCTCCCAAATGCAGATCACTTTCCAGGACACAATGGAATTATTTAATTAGCACAACCAAATGAGTGGGCTGTGATTCCAAGTAGGCAGAAAATGTCTTTGAGGGCAAATATGGACCAAGATTTGAGGTTCACACCACCACTATTTCAAACTGATTTTATGCTTAGATGAAGGAAGTGCCCTATATGGGAGATGTTGTCAAAAGATTTCTGTCATCTCAGCCCAGCTGTGCCCAGGAAATGAGAGCTTGAGTAAGAATAAGAAAGGAGGAACAATCTTGGTGGATTTTTTTAAATAAATTAATAGGGAATTATGGACATCATCAAAACATTACAGCACATTTGGATCCCCCAGACTGGAGTCTCTCTCTTCCTACCAGCCCAGAATGCAGTGGGTTGAAACACAAATCTTATCTAAAAGTTCAGTTGAATGCTCTACTGCTCAATTTACCTGGAACTTAGGGGAAAAAAAGGCCTGCATACTAATCACATGGAAATACCTGATTTGCTTTTTCATTTAGGAATGCCTTGTGCATTTGCCTCTGTCCCCTACCAATATTTAACATTGTATTAAAGATGTATGTCGTGAGTCAGAAAAAAACTGTGCATTATGTTCATGCCTTGTCCCTGAGAACTGGGTGGGGGGAGGGGGTGGTTTTTGGGTTTATTTTATGGGAAGTTTTTGAATATGTTCCTCATTTGGGTGTCTGCCTTAGCCACTACAAAAGTTAGCAGAACAGCTGAATCCTGAAAAGCTGAGACATGCAATTTCATATCCTCCGGCATCCTAAGATTTAAATAGATTCGTGATGTGGATACTTGATGGAGTAAATCCCTGTTTTGATGCTGTACAAAACCTAAATCAGTGAAATAACCTCCTGTTTTTCAGTAGCTCTTGCAAGACGTTTTGCATCTCTGCAGCAGTGGAACTTGGAAATATGAATGTGTTTAGGGAATTAGATTTTAGCTAATCTGTAGGCAACCACAAACAAGTGCATTTAAAAAAGCAGAACCATTACCCACCGTTTCCCTTTTGTCAACCCAAGAAAGGAAAAGTTAGCAGCAGATGAATTAGTTTACCAGTGAAACTGGATTTTGCTTAAAAAGCACAGAAGAAATGCATATTGTTACCATGTAAAGTTACCAGGCAAAGAGACTGTGGGAGATAGCTAATAAACCCCAAAATTTAAAATGCACATGGATACATTTAGCACTACACTTGACATTATCTCCTCGGTGATCTGCAGAGATATTAAATTGCTGGTTGAAAACAGATGGGTAACATAAAAGTGAAGCCTGCCCTCTGACATCAGCACAATCAGCACCTCTGTTTCACAACCAGGCTGGGAACTGCCACCTTGTCAGTGGCAGGGCCATAAAAACACCGACAGGAGATGTCCTGCCTGGTGCACACTCGTTATTCAACAGCTGCAAGCACCAAGAACAGGCTCACGAGATGTAGGACTGGATCACATCAGGGCGCACTGGATGGGGATTCAGCCACAAGATTATTAGAGAGATTATTAATGTGAAAATGAGGGCGTAAAGGCAAAAAGCGAAAAAAAATGCTGATTTCTACCAATTTTCCCCTCATGGTACAATTTGTTGTCTGACATCTAGGAGAAAAACATACTTCCCGTGGCAACCAGAGGCTCTAGAAATCCCCTGATCTGCTTCCCTGGCAGCTGGCTGATGGAGCAAAAGAGGAACAGGCAAATGCTTCCACGAGGACCCTGCTGAACCCCTCTCCAGGACAGGGAAGGGGGCAGGCAATGTGGTTGGTCCTCGGTGCCATTTCTGCTGCAGTGAAAAGCACCAGCCAGCCACCATTCCTGCAGCATTCCCGTGCTGGGATGAGCCCACTCCCGCTCCAAGAGCCAAGCTCTCCCTTAATCCTCGCTCCGCTCTTCCTCCCCATCACCCCGTACCTCCTGCTTTCAGTCTCTGCAACAGCCACAAGGCCGCTCCATCCTTCCCTGGCAGGGACAGGTCATGACTGGCTGCTGCTGCTTCCTGAGGTCTTCATTCCTCCTTTCCAGCCCCTGGATCATGCCCATGAGCTATGAACAGTGAGCACAGGGGATTTTGGGAGCCTTGGAGAAAAGCAGCCCTCCCCCAGCAGCAAGAATCTTTCTGTGTATTTTGAGAGAGAAAAGTTTCCTCGTGGCGATCTCATCTGAAAAACTGGTTTATCCCCCATTCCCACAGTACATAATTAATGAAACCACATTAATGAACATATCTGGACAACCCCCATGTGAGAAAGCAAAGTACTAATTACCTGAGTAGGGTACAGCACAGGCGAGGAATGGAAAATGAGAGATCTGAAAAGCTATTTATGAATTGAGCCACTGAGAAGCAGGCATGTAGGAAGATTTATTTATTTTGTGAGCCAGCTGAAGCACTTGCACAGATCAGTGAGACACTGGCTCTTAGCTTGCCTATCTGCCTTTGAAAAACCTGAGAGGCTCCTATCCGAATCTTAAATCTGAGAGGCTCCTCTCTGAATCTCAAATGTTTTTGGAAAGAGACTTACATGATGAATCCAAAGGCACAGTGGTGGTGTCTCCAAGTCCCAAGTCAGTGCTCGAACCACCAGGAAATCCTGGCACTAGGACATCCTCTGGATCTCATGCTTTAAATCCCAGGGATACAACAGGGCTTGGAGAGGATGGTTGTTTTAAACTCATCCCATAGAAAAAGAGGATGCAGGCTTGACTGACTGGTGTAGTCCTCTAGAGACAAATTCGAATTAACAGAGTTCTACCACAGATCATCCCCATCCAGCTGCAGTATCTGTTCATCAAAACAGCTGCTCAGAAACTCCACAGAATTGGAGGCAGAGAGCCCAGAGGGAGCAGGCTATAACAGGTCAGGCACAGGATGTTCCTCCATGGGGAATATTCCTCCAGCAAGTTCCGTACATGGTGCAGAACCCCAGGAGGGACTGCTGCGGTTTGTTTTGTGTTACAAGTTTTCATTTCTATTTTCACAGCTAGCACGGAACCATAATTCCTTTATTGATGCTTAAGTTGAGAGGGTTTATATTGCAAGGGACAACCCCTACTGAAAGGCTGTGATACACATGGCAGAGAGTGATCTCCTTCATGTGGGAGGTGCAGGACTTTGGGAAGGGCCGTGTTTGCTGCATGTTGGCAGCTACCCATCCCTCATCTCCCTCTAAAAGGAAATCACAGATTACTCTGCAGAGAAAGGAGGCTTGTTGCTTTCCTTCAGATGCCAAACTAATAATCAGCATTTGTTCTCCACAGTGAATATTTATTCTTCTACCTCAGAGCCCTTGCCAGCCATTAGGACCTCAGCATGATGCACATCCTACAAGCACCAGGCAGCAATTTCACCTTTACATGTGACTTCAGGTGAGGGCTGTGAAAGAATAAGGAAAAATCAGTGCACATATCATTTCAGCCCCTAAAATGCAGAAAAACGTTTTCCATTTTCAATGGGCTTTTATTCAAGTTTCTCACCTGGATGTGGTGCCCACTGCTCTGTCCCAGACTCCCATGTGTGTGCAGACACACACCCTCAGCTGCTGATGAACTCACGTCATCACACATCAGTTCACCGTTGCAACAAGGATGATTCGTGTTCCCTGAACAAAATCTATTAACTTGCTGCAAAATTCTTACACCAATTTCCAGAAAAGTACCAGTGTACCACACAACACACAACAATGTTAACAGCAAAGAGATAGCCACAAAAAATTAAAAGTGGGATTCAAATTAAAAGGAACACCCAGCAAATAAAGGAGGCAGCTTATGCATTTCTAACAAAGTTAAAGATAAATGGGCAGAAACAGAGAACACAAGGAGTCATGTATGGCTTGTTTGTGTGTGGAATTAGCTGACTGTGTATTGCAGAAATCTCAGAGTAAGTGAGATACACCAGGGAGCTCTTGGATGCTCTTTACTAGTAGTAAATCAGCTACTTTTCATTATTTCCCACTGACGCTGTTACTGGAAGTGTATTCAGCTAATTTTTAAACAAAGTACTTTCTGTACCCAAATGGCAAACAAATAACTGATTAAATGGAGAGATAGCATACCCAGAAGATTTGCATCTATCTAACAGCACCTCAAGTCATAATAATTATGCTTTGCAACACCACGGCGAAGGGCTTGAACTAAAATTCCCCAAAGACTGGGATAGTAATTGCCCCAACATGAGGTTCCTAATTTATTTTTTAGTTTCACACACAATCCCCCCGAGGGGTGTTATGATGCCTGAAGGTCTCCCAAGTCTCCAAAACAGGAGTAAATATAACTTTAGCCTTTTGCACAGTATTTTGTGTTTACTGATACGAAAGTGTTTTGTGGAGGGTTTTTTTTCTTTTCGCTCCCAAATCTGTGTGCATGAAACCAAGGGCAGAACCAGAGCGATGTCCCACAAGTCCTCATTGCTTTACCTTCACAGTGAGATGCAGCAAACCCACAAACAGTTACACTGCTGGCACCCCCTGTTCCATCCCAGCCCACCAGCTCCACAGCACAGGTCCTTGCTTCTGGACCTCCGGAGCCATGAAAATTCCACATCCCCAAAGGACTCACTTCTGTGCTTCCTCCCAGGAGCACTGGGGGTAAGACAACAGCTCCAAACCTGCAGGAAGATGATGGCAGGCAGGATAGGCAAGCTGTGACTGCTCTGCAACAAGCTTAAACATTACACTTATGTGACAGCTATTTGGGAGAGGAAGGCATTACTAGTCATGGCTTGGATTAGAGACAGGAAAAAAGGGAAGCAAATATGACTTGGAGTGGGAAATAATTTGGCTTGTGGCACTTATTTTGCAGCATTTATTGATGATGGTTCAAAAACATTTGTTTCTAACAGCTGCACATCCTCTAAGATGTGACAAGTTATGATGGTAAATAAGCTCTGTGGTAATTAAGTCTCCCCTGCTGCACTAAACACCTTGAGCACTGCATGCAAGGAGTCAGCTTCCAGACTCTGCCTCAAATTTGCTGCCTCATCCATCCAAAACCACCTGGCCTCAAGCATGGGAGGAGAGGGAGAGAAAGAAATCTTGAACTCCCAGCTGGAGAATATTCCTAATGTAGACAAGGTCCAAATAATTGCATTCCTCATGCTCAATTACATTTGTTTGCTACTTGCTCAACAGATGAGAGTCCTACATACACAGACATACATAGGAAACCTCTTGCAAAACAGATCCAAGGACTGCCTAAAAATGAAGCTCCCTCCTCCTTCCCAGCTCCCATAAACTGCTCTGTCTCTTACCAGCTCAAAATTACACTGGCTGAGGTGTCTAGAAACAGGAAACCCCTCCAAATCATGTTTGTCCTGGGGGGATGAGACAGATGAGGTTTCCTCCAGCCTTTCCTCAAATCACTCCTGCCAGGGAGCTCTCCTGGGCTGCAGCCAGCTAAACCCTTGGAAGAGGGGGAATGTCCTTTCCAGATTCCCTAACAAGATAGTCCCAGTGCTCAGCAACAAAGTGGTTCAGGGCTTGTTAAGGGTTAGCACTTTTCTCCTGTCAGGAGGAAAATAAGGAGCAAACCAGACAGAGGCTCTATTCCACCACATAAACCTGAAGTTGGCCCAGAGCTCATGATAAAACCAACTTCCATCAAAAAACAAAATAAACAAACAAGCAAACCCCCCTACACAACAATAAAACCCATATTAAGTGCACAAACGTTCTCCAGCAGTCTGCCACACCAGGACTGGCATGTGGATGGTCTCCAGGGGCTGATGATTGTACCTCTCTGCTAATGCAACCCAGAGGTGCAGAGTGAAGCCACAGAGAGGAACCGCTCAGAGAACAAACCGAAGGCACCACAGGCTGCACATCCACATGGCTCCTTCCCCCAGGAAACTGCCAAAGCTGATAGAACATCATGGGGAGAACAGAGACACCTTATCCAGCTGATGGATTCCCTGAATTGGAATTGTCACTGCATACATACCTGGTTCTTGTCTCTCCTCAGGCACCCATCTCTGGCCACTGCTGGGGGAGAGGATTCTGAGCCAGGTGAATCACCAGGTGTCCCCAAGCTTGCATTCCTGTCACTACTGAAGAAAACGGCTAAACTTCAGCTGGTTTTAATAATTCTGGTCTTAATGCCATTTAACTTGTTTAGAAAGTCTAAGTTTATAAGGCAAGCTACAACAAGTTTGGCATGCAGCTTGCAAAGCAAGGATCACCACCACCATCAGCTTACCTAAGGAAAAGCCAACCAAATTAAAACACACACACATCATATATGTATATATGGATATAGATATAGATATATACACACGTGGAGGGAGGGTCTTGTTGCTACTAATGGACAGAATTCTCCTTGGGATTTGTCCTCGGTCACAGCTGAATCCTGGGAGGAAGCAGTCAGGCTCTGCAGTATTGTTGAACATTTTCACACAGTGGGATTCAGACTAGTTTGTAACCTGCATGCCAAATTCCAGTCTCCGTAATATCATGTCATCCTCTTGGTTTTCAGCTGGGTTGTCTCTTTGCTTAAAATTAAAATTGAGAAAATAAAATAGTAGAGCATTCTCTGGGGCTTATTAAAGGTGTCCTATTCCAAGGGTTGGACCTGAGCAAACACTGGAGCATCTCGTCATTTTCTGTAACACCACACATGAGAACTGAAGTGATGCCAAGGGCTGTGGCCTGCCAGCTCCTGAAGCAAAGCTGCAGCCCGGGGAGAACCACCTCATGAATTTAAGATGTGAGTACCAAATGGATCTCTGAAAGCACGGCAATCCCCACCACCACTCCCCACAAACCTGTCAGACAAAACTTCCCTTCACGCTTGAGTTGGAATTTAGCCGGAGCAAAGAATGAATGAATCTCATTTCTTGTTGTTTGAGTAGTGAGAGACATGAGTGATACCTGGCAGGTCAAGTGTGCCTGCCCTGCCTGCTCCTGTGTCCCAGGAACCAGCTGTAGAGACAAGATGTTTCGCTCAGATCGTTCTCGGTAATTACCGAGACTCTCCTGTTTACCCTGGTGGAAACACCAGTATGTGGAGTGTGCTCCTCTGTTTTACCTGCACTGGCAAAAACACACAGTGGAGATCAAGAGATTAAAGAGAAAGCTTCTTCAGCATTCTGGCTAGCTGCTCTGGAAACCCTAGGAATTTGGGAGCAAGGATGTGCATAGACAGGCCTGGAGCACTTCAAGCAGCTGTTGGCTTTGCCAGATCACCTCCTTCTTTCAGCTTCCTTCTTCCACCAAGCCAAGAGTGAGGACAAGACATTGTCAGCCCCCTTTACAAAAGGGGTGATGAAATGAAAAACAGTGTGGTTATCCCACCACAGAGCAGCCCCTCAACAAGCACAGCTCTCAAAAGCCAGTGCTGCAAATGTGGGATTGAGGGATTGGGGTTTCTGACTTGAGTCAGGAGGGGCCCTTTCCTTACCCACCAACAGGTTCTTTTCAAAGCTGTGAGCTGACACATCATTTTTAGCATCATTTCGTCCTGTGAGCAGTGCCTGGATCAGCCTCGCTGCACACAGTTGTTTGCAGACCTGCTCTATCTCCAGTTATCCCCAGGGAACCACAGAGCCCCTGGTTTTGGGGTAGCACATGTTTACAGTCCCCAATACCTGCCCAGCAGCAGTAGGGTCTAGTGGAAGTATGTAGGATTTACATAGAATCATAGAAGAATTCAGGTTAGAAAGGATCTTAAAAATCATCCAGTTCCAACCCCCACTGCCATGGGCAGGGACACCTTCTGCTATCCCAGAGCTCACAGCCCCATCCAACCTGGCCTTGGACACTGCCAGGGATGGGGCAGCCACAGCTTCTGTGGGCAACCTGTGCCAGTGCCTCAGCACCCTCACAGGGAACAATTTCTTCCATGCCTGGACTGAAGGTGGAGATTTCCTCTTCATTTCTCCTATGCCTGTTGTGTGCTGGTGAGGCAGAGCTGCTGTGCTCACCCTGCCTGTTGTGGAGCCAACACTAATGCATGTCAAGGAGACACAGACAGATTTATACAGACTCTTTCACTCAAAACCAAAAATGCAGCCAGCCAAACAAGCAAGACTCCAGCCCTTCTTCACTTGCCTGTATACAGGTGGGGGAAGGAAAGGGGAGCACAGGAACTTTTGTAAAAGCACAAAGGGAATTCTTACAAGACGATTTCTGAAGCTCAAAAACCAGCTTACTCTTACAAGGTGTTTTGCTCCCCGGAATTACTGAAATCTCTGTATACTTACTTAGAAAACACTCTTTTCTAGCTGAAGCCCAAGCTGTCTCTGGATAGAAGTCTCAGAAGTACAGATGAGGGCTTGGCCTCTCCTGTACCGCTGCAATGTTTGACTCTTTCAGACTCTGTCCGTTTTTCCTACACTTTCTTACTGTATTTTCCATGCTCTCATCACTTGCCTGTTTTCCATCCTCTGTGACCACTGCAGTTTTCCTTCTCCACTCTCTGCTCCTGGGCTTGCTCCTGCACAGCCAAAACCAGCAGCCAGGCTGTGGCAGATCAAAAGGTCCGAGCTGTCAGTATTCAAACCAGCTCCACAGCAGATAAAAGCAGTTTGCCTGTGCTCTGCTCACTGCTCAGGCAAGGAAAGGCCATTTTCCCACGTGGCACTTCATTGCAAGAGCCCCAGACAACATGAACAGCCCAGCAGAAAAACCTGACCCCTCTTAAAACACCAGCTTCACTCTCTTCTGCCTTTCTCTAGTAAACCTCAGTTTGGAAACTCCAGTGCAATAAAAAAGAAAAGAAGCCTTCAAGCATAAATCCAGCACAAAGCCTACAGCAGCACCTTAAGCTCTCAAAACAAGGGGGTTTTGCTTACAGGTGTCAAATTCCCAAGGACAAAAATCCATCTCACTTTAAATTTAATTTCCTGAGCTGTAATTTATCTACTGAAAACAGAGCTGGTTGATCCCCATGTGTATCAACTCTTCAAAAAAAATTGTTTCCCTCCTCCTTTTCTAAGAGAACAACCGACACCAAGGATTTCAGGTTCTGTTTTTTCACCCATGGTGAAAAACAAACCCTCAGATCTGAAGACCACAAGGCTCTAAGGAAAGGTATTTGGTTTCCAACATTGCATCTAAGGCAACTCTTGAAACCTTTCTGAGGGAGCACACCCAACACCAGTATTTTCCTTTCTTTGACACAGGTAATCCCATGCAACCACAAATAAATATTTATTTTTCCCTCTTTTCAAGAGAGATGCCTCACACAGGAATGCCTTACAGAAACTGGGGGGGTTTTAAGCATATTCTCCCCAGTTGACACCATCTTGGTGACCCCAGGACTCGAGCCCCTTGCTGTTCCTGGCAAAATGAGGAGTTTACAATAACTCTTCATTGCTTGAGGCCAAACTGGGCTGGGTTTTAGGGCTTGGCCATCTCAGAAGAAAAATAAATTTTTATGTTGCTCTGGTCATCGAGTAAAATACTAAGGAGGTGTAGATTAAAAAAATACTCATACTTTCAACAGAAATAAAGCTGATCCATGACACACTCATCAAATATTTGTAACCACCCACCTCCAATGCCTCTCCACAGCCACTTAGGGCTTGCTGTAAAAATGAAAAATGTTCTGAGGGAGAGGACAAAAAAAAAAAGTTATCAGCAGGAATTCTGTTAATTGTCACCAAAAGGCTTTCGCGAGATCATTTCCTGTGCCCTGGATCCAGCTGGAAGCGCTCTCCCTTGGGAAGGCCGGCACACAATCGCCTGGCCCTGCCGCTCGCCACTGGACAAACGGAGGAAACTGCAGCCTATCATAAATCTGTCAGTCATGGACCAAATGGGCATCGTGAGGGCTGGGCTTCTCTTCCCCCCAATTATCACTTGGCAGACACACAGACACGGAGCTGGGAGATAAATGGCTTTTTTCAGTGGCCCAGTCCCACAAACTCAGCTCAGAACCAAAGAATGGCCTGGGTGGGAAAGGACCTTAAATATCATCCAGTTCCAACCCCCACTGCCATGGGCAGGGACACCTTCCACTATCCCAGCTTGCTCCGAGCCCCATCCAGCCTGGCCTTGGACACTGCCAGGGATGGGGCAGCCACAGCTTCTCTGGGCAATCTGTGCCAGGGCCTCCCCACCCTCACAGGGAACAATTTCTTCTAAATATCTGGCCCAAATTCCCCCTCTTTCCATTGTACCCATTGCTCCTTGTCCTGTCAATCCAGCTCCTGCTGCAGAGTCCCTCTCCACCTTCCTTGTGGGCCCCTTCAGATCCTGGAAGGTGCTGTGAGGTCTCCACACAGCCTTCTCTTCTCCAAGCTGAAGAGCCCCAACTTCTCTCAGACCCAAAGCCAGAGCAGTGAAAGAGACTGATCCATCAAGGAGTGGGATCAGAGGGAGCTCGGGAGACCTGCCCGCAGTCCTGCTCTGCCTCTGGTCTGCAGGGTGAGCTTAAAACATTTCTCCTTTAAAAAACAACAAACAAACAATCAACCACAAAAAAACCCCCAACCAAAACCCCAAAAATTAACCAACAAAAAATGCAAATCCTGGCAAAACCAAGACCAACCCTTCTCTCTAGGTGTTTTCAATGGATGAGCTAAAGATAATGATGTCAAGTAGTATTAAGCTAATTTGTTTAATGCAAGCTGATCATCACTGTTTAGACATGTCCAGGCATATTTGAGAAATAGGAAAGTAGATAGAAACAAAATAAACAAAGAAAACATCTGTGAGTTTCAGAAGAACCATCTGGAGATTCTTTTCTCCAAGCAGCTGGTCCTGAAAAAAGTTAACATTGCCCAACGGGCTGGTGGCAATTACAGACCCACAGAGGTAAAGCCACAATGACAACCAGTCCTGAAGCCAGCAGGGCAAACGTGGGGTCAGAAGGGAAATGGAGACACCAAGAGGCAAATAGCAGGAGCTGCAGAGGACTTTGAGGGAAGCAGAGAGGCCTGGAGCCCCTCTGGGATGTGGGCAAGGGGAGTTGGGGCCAGGGGTACACAGCGAGGTGTGAGGAAAGCGCTTGGATGTGGGAGGAGTCCTTTAAGAAAATGTTGTGGATGCCAAAGGTTGCTAGGCAGGGACTGGGTGGCTGCCCAACAACAGGCAAACAAATAAATCAATAATAAATGAATAAATAAAACCACTGAAACGCTTTGCTGGTTCCTGCCAAGGGCACCTCGGGCAAAGGCAGACGCCGGCAGCCAAGGCAGGATGGAACCCAGCTCTGCTGGCTCCCGGTCCAGCACCCAGCCAGGAGGTCGAGGTGCCACTCTCACCCTGCTTTCAAATGGAAACAACAGACAAAGCTGTTACCCTGGCAACTTTCAGAGCAGGGACTGTTGCAAGAACAAACATTATGTATGCAAATAAAAGCATCCAGGCACAACAGCCTCAGAAAAAAAAAAAAAGCAAATAGCCAGACTAATATTTGCAGAAATAAGTGCCTGAAGTAAGGCTTCTAGATCCAGAGCTAGGACTTTAAAGAGCTAATTTCGTTTCCAGAAGCTCTGAAGGACTGCAAGAAAAGAGCTTGAACTTTTTCTAAAAACTTAGCTAGTTTATCGAATGCCTTATTACAGCACCAAAACCTGCTGTTGAGACCTGGCTGTGAAAACACAGCCCCAAAACCTGCTGTTGAGACCTGGCTGTGAAAACACAGCCCCACAAAAACCTCTGCTGTCTTTTATAAGAGCAGCTATGAAGCTCAGCTCAAGGCTTTTTGCATTATTTCATGCATAATTTCATTTCAGGCACGTGGCATCCGTACAAACTGGATTGGTTTGGTTTTCTCCATCCCCCAAGTTCAACACAATTTATAGCTCCCTCACTTTCCCTCTGTTAAACTCACTGAAAACCTCAAGAGCTGCCTTTCCACCCCTCTTTTCTTCTCCTTATTATACTGATAAGCCTCCATAAAAACCCTTGAGCACCTCAACATGAGTCATGCACATACTTACCAGGGCCTTGGAGCAAGTCTCAACCCACTCTAAAATCCGACAAATTGGTTGTCTTTAATTCTCACATATTAAATATTTAGGGATTCCTTTCAATCCCCTGTCAAAGATCTGAATTCATCGCTGATAAGTCATATAATTCCTGAAAGATGTGAAAGTGGAGTCACAGCTGCCTCTCTGCAGAGACCTCAGTCATTGCTTTCACACACAGGACAGCACCTTCCCCAAGCTGTGGTTTTCTGGGCAACACTTAAGTTCACCTACAAAAGGACAATTGGCATAAACTGAAAATAAATTGAGGCAGAAACTGAATCCTACTCATAACTCTGGGCAACCCATTCAAAAGGAAGCTGTAAACATTGTCAAGTCAAGAGTGAATATAAACATTACTTTACTGTAACTATCATAGAAACTCCTTTATTTTAAAGTGATTCCGTGCTTTCTTGCCCTCTTTTTGTTGCTCCTTTGCAACTGAGGCAGCCCAGCCTCAAGTGCTTTGCTGAGGATATGGATTTTTATGCTGCTCAAGTGCTTTTAGCAATAGCAGGAGCAGCTCGCCCAGACAGCTCCAAGGGATGCAGAAAACAAGTGGCCTTTGTACAAAACAGGCTTCCAGGGACTGACTTCCACCTCGGTGCCGTGAGGAAACAAAGCTTGTGCAATTGCAGCCTGTCCCCTCCAAGAGCCCAGTCCTCTCCCCAGCCAGAAATGCCTGATCCCATTATTAGCCAGTTTAGAGCATTTGGAGGGGGAGGGATCTTATGGTTGCCTTGAAAATTATGTTCTTTCAAGATTTTTATGAGAATTAGAGGTTGGCTAAAGGACAGATATTCAAAACCATGTCACCACTGAGGGAGGGAAAAGCCAAAAGCAGCCCTGCTCGGCTCCTGGCTGCCCTTCCCTGTGGAAAATATGGCAGAGGATGAAGGTGAGATCATTAAGTCAGAAGAAAGGGAACTGCAGAAAAACCTGAAGGAAACCAGACTCCATCAGCTGCACCACTCCAACAGCAGTTTGTTTAGTCAATTGCCAAAGTAAAACAAACATCGAGAGAAAAACATCTGGGAGGAGAAATTGGTGAGAGGGTTCTGGCTGTAAATTTCCTTCCTTTCCCCCATCAGTCAACAGCCTCTCAGCTTCTGCCACACAGAAAGGCGCGGGGGCTCAGCTGTTATTTGCTTTTTGGAGAGAGCTTTAGGGCTGGCTTTACAAAACAAGCAGAGGTGAAGGAGGGAGAACAGCCCAATTGCCCGGTTTTCAGCACCTCTGGAAGTACTTAAGGGGAGTGCTCGGCACACCCCGGACCCAGCCAGCCTCTCACCCGCTGGGCAACGCTGCCATCTCCTCTGCAGCTTCCCCATCACCTCCAGGCACGACTGAGTTCACTCTCCTTATGAGAAGATCCACAGCTGATCGCATGGAAATGTGATTTTTTTCTTTCCAGCAGAGAAGACAGAAACCATCTCATACAATGCTGCTCATGCAGCAGCATCTGTGTTAGTGGAGGGACAGCGCTGGCTTTACCAGAGAGCTGTGGGCCAAATTTGGGGCTGGTGCCAGGGGAAGGGAGCTCTGTCCCAAACTGTCACATCAGCTAAGAGTGAAACACAGACCATTTTAGGGTTATTACAGCAACTGGTTTGAGAGCTTGCTGTGGGAAGGCAGCAATGCCAGCTGAATGCAAAAGCAGCAGGCGCCATAAATAAGGTCGTGTCAGCCTGGCCCTTATAAACCTTGTGCTCCTTGCTTGGTACATATCCCACCCCCTTCTGAAAAATCACACGAGGCTGGAACTTGGCACGCCAACCTCCATCCTGCCCTGGGGTTTGTGAAAACCTCAGCTCTGCTCTGACTCCTCCATTTGACCAAAAAAGGGGCAAACATCAAAACAACATTGAAGACTTTGCCAGAAGACTTCAGCCAATAACTCCTTTTGCCATGCAGGACAGCTCAGAGTGGTATCAGCTAGACAGGATTTCTAAAATCCCTTTTGAAGTGACAGCCCACGTTGGTATTAACAGCTGGAGAGAGATGCAGTTTTAACGAGGTTTTAAAGGTTTGCAAGTCTCCCAATGAATTTAATGGGTGTAAAGGCAAAAGTCCTGCTTTATGAGCAGCTCTAGCACCTTCTCCCATCTCCCTTCCCACAGAGCACAGTGTTACAAGCAAAACCTTCCTACAACAGAGCATCTTTATTCAGGCCAGCCTAGTGATCTTTCCCTTAAAAGAATTATTAAATAACTAATAATTTTGAAAAGGTCAAAATTTAATATCACTTCAAAGTTTATGAAAAGATGATCTTTCATCAAAAAAAAAAAAAAGACATTTTGAATTTAACCTGTTTTCCTCATTTTCAAAGAAGCTGAAATGGAAGACAAAAAGATGGTGTTTTAGAAAGTGAAATCATTGAAGTAAATTCTTTCTTCTCACTTGTTAGCTCTCCCTAGGAAAAAAACCCAACAAACAGCTAAGATGAAATAGTGAGGGCTTGTCTGAGCAAGAAAGCTTTATCTGCTAGATATGTAGCTGTAACTCTGTAAGTGCCTGAATCCTTTTAGTACAACCTTTTCCAGCTCAGTTTAATCAGTTTGCAATGTCATAAACTGAGCTTTAAAGAGAGAAAAGAAAACTATAATTCGGGGGGAAAATGCTTGTAGCAAAACAACAGTGTTCACATGGGTAGTTAAAACAAAATTTAACCTTGGTATAAAATAATCCCGTGACTTTCATGTTTAAACTTTCCCACGTAGACAATTTGTCAGAGGAAACACAAGGGTTTGGGAGGGAAGTGGAGTGGGAAGTGAAAATACTTTCCCAGTGCTAAGCAGAATGAGAAGTAGAAGCAAGTAAAGACAAGGTTTAAGAAGCAGCTTTCCCTCAGATGTTGTTCCTTTGTCCTTTCCACTCTTTTTCCCATTTGTTTTAAAATAAGAGAAAAAGAAATGAAACCTGAGGCAGCCACTTAAAGATAAAACACCAGCATGATTAAAATTAATAAAACTGGGGGTGGGGAAGGGGTGCATCATTATTTTGAAGAAAAGGCATGAAAAGAAACCCAACCCTTTTTCTGACACTTATCCCAGATACCAAAACCTTGACTCTCTAATTATTTCGCATTTGGCAACACAGGAGTGACATGGTTGTGACACACAGGTTGGAACATACAGGCTCCTTTCTTCCACCATATTAATTTCTGCCTTTCCCAACACCCAGTTCCCGGAATTCTGCCTTCCAGAAACAGGCGACATGTTAATTGCAACAGCCCAAGCAGAAACATCTCCCACATTTTGCATGAGACTCAATGCACCAACAGCCACTTCGCAGGCGTATCTCCACAGGTTTCTAGGCAACTCCAACACAGGAGTCTTCTCCTGGAATTTCATGGAAGTCAAAGGTGGAAAACTCATACTGGACAACAGAGGAGAAAATGTGCTACTACCAGGCTTCCTGTTACGTCCACACAAACCATTCTGAAACTGCCTGGCAGGTTATCAATGGATGGATCCCAGGGCTGCCAGCACTGCCGGCTTCAGACATTGCAAAAATAATGAATCAGAGCACCAAAATACTGTTCTGAAGTCACCTTCTGCTTGCTGAGTTTTCTGGGGCTGCTGGAAAAAGATCTAGGTTTCTTTTGCAGCAGAGAAGGGGGCTGGAATATCAAAGAGACTTGAAAGGAAGTTAAAATTGCCAAGCAATTCCTTGATTCCAGGTGCTGAGGCTTTAATAGATACAAAAAACAACCTCATCAAAGAAACATGCCTTTGTTCTAGGCTGTAAAGCTGAACCGT
Source organism: Oriolus oriolus (assembly GCA_013400235.1). Lineage (NCBI taxonomy): Eukaryota > Metazoa > Chordata > Aves > Passeriformes > Corvidae > Oriolus > Oriolus oriolus. The sequence goes on along the minus strand of VXBT01005747.1, from coordinate 374,463 downwards.
TCTAGGCTGTTTGGGATGTTGCAGGAGACCCTAAACCCTGCCGAGCAGGCTCGCTAAACATGGACAGGGAAGTATTGGACATTTGTTCCCCCTTTCCTCTAAGAAGGAGTGACAAGAGAGTGCCTTAGGCAGAGGTAGCACAGGGAAACAAGACAGTCACAATTTCCAGTTTACGAGATCACCCAAAAAGAAAACAGAAAATAGCGTATCCTTCAGTTGTGTCCTTTGGTGTTTCAGATAAGGATTAAGGGGTGTTTTTCTCCCAGTTTCAGAATCACATTTGTATAAATGTAGCACATACTTGTAGGAAAAAGTGTCTAAAGGTAGAAGTGAAGCAAAATAAATAAGTTATTTTTGTATTTACAAGTACTTACAGGTGCCCCAGAAAGATTCTGTTTGATTCAGGTGGACTTTGGATTACAGTTGCCCACCTTTATTTCTGCACCCTGGTCGTGAAATCACATGAGAATGAAGTTATTCCATAAAAATTCTGATATTTTTTGGTTCTATGTGGGAAGTAAATAACTCAAGCCAGTAGTCCTTGTTTCTGGATTAGCTACATTTGTTCCCAAGTTTCCCTGCATTTAGACAGAGAGTGATGTTTGAGATAGTTTCATAAAACAGAATCTTAAAATGGCTTGGGTTGGAAGGGACCTTAAAAGCTCATCCAGCTCATCCATGGGCAGGGACACCTTCCGCTGTCCCAGGTTGCTCCAAGCCCCATCCAGCCTGGCCTTGGACACTGCCAGGGATGAGGCAGCCACAGCTTCTCTGGGCAGCCTGTGCCAGGGCCTCAGCACCCTCACAGGGAACAATTTCTTCCTCATATCCAATCTAAACCCACCCTTTTCACAGCTCAAAGCCATTCCCCCTGGTCCTGTTACCACGTGCTCTTGTAATGAAGTCTCTCTCCCACTCTCTCATCTTTGTTTTTATCAGAAGGCATTCACCCAACAGACTGCCACATGCCTCTGTTTCAATTTAGCAAGAACAATTCATTATGTGCTCAGTAATTGTACAACAATGAGGATTACAGGAAGGCTCCAGAGAAATTCTAAAAATCTAATTATTTTAAGCCCTTGCACATTCATGTGAGGGTTCAGTAAGTCTATACCCAGAACATCACGACAGCAAGTGAAAGTATTTCCCTCCCCTGACACTACAAACTAGATACACAATGTCTGCTGCTGTCAAAGCCAGAAGGACGGGACCCAAGGACCCAACATTACTAAGGAGGGACAGGACCCAAATAGGTGAAAGACTCACTGGCATTCCCTCACCTGAAGCACATGTGTGTCCATAGGCTTTGGATCCCTGAACTGGGCAGATGTTGCCCTTGCAGGGGTGGTTTGGACTCCTGCCAGCTCTCAGCAACCAAGGGATCTCAGAGTATTCCCATCATTTCAGAGCACACTGATGATTCATGCTTGGTTACATGGCAATATTTACTCAGCTCTCAGGAGGCAAATTCATTAGGAGGGATTAGTCAGCTGTCAAGCACCCATTCCCTTGCAAAAGAATGATATTCCCTAAATAAAAGTCCTCATCTCCAACTTGAACTTCTGCCCCACCGCCTATTCCCTCTTTTCAAAAGGGGTGAATGAGGACTTGTCATTGTTTTCAGGGATCGCAGGAGAAAGGAACACGGGAGACGCTGACAGTGAAAAATGGAGAGGTGAAGGTAGCAACTTGTTTCTCAGCACAGCTCAGCATAATCAAAGAAACACAAACTTTTGATTTATTTAGAGCCAGTCATGGTTGCAAGGGAAACAGACTTTGCTGGATCTCTGCCAAGAGATTTGTTCATCTCTGGCCAAAAGCAGACAACGACATCAAGCACTGCACACCTATCAGTAGGGTAAGTGGGTTTCTGTTTTTCCCAGAGTATAGGAACACACTGCAGGCTCTAGCAAACCACTGTCTTCTGGTAGATATCACACAATTTTTGTCTTTATGTAAGATTTGCATCACCATTTCTTGCTCAGTCCAAAGCCTGCTCCACTCATGGCTAAAATGGAAGGGATCTGCACAGTGGAGCACGACAGAAAGCTTGGCAACTACTACAAACACATCCACAAACAGAAAGAAGAAAATACTCGTTAAAAACCAGCAGAGCAAAACCTGATTCCTTGATAAACAGCCACTGAGTTTGTAGGACCAGAGCAAAGCTGTGGTTTTCAAGCCATCCTGCTCTCAGAGCTGTACCAAGAAAGGAGCACTCCCTGCCCTGCTGCTGCAGTCATCTGGCTCCAAAACATCATCCATGCTTTCTCAGTTTTATCGTTTGGGCTATTAAATGTTGTTTTCCTCTTGTATGCTTTTAAATAAAGCTGTCCTAGGCAGGACAGACCAAGGATGTTGTATGCACCGCTCATCTAAAACCTGGAAGCCACTCACAGGTTTATGAGACCCCTTATTACTGCTCTCTTATCCTCTCATGAAGAAGCAGCGTCAAATGTAGTAAATCAAATTCCAGCCCTTGATGCTACAGAGCAAAGGATAGTGAGCCTCAGCCTGCCTTTGTCCCCGTGATCAGTGCCATTTGCCATACTCACCTTTCCCTTTGCTACCACTACACCACAAAATCCTGGCGGGTCAGGTTTCTGCACTGTTCACCTGGCTCTGCCCTGAGCCATATGTTGGAGGCCCCCCTGATGAGGCCCTCGTGTAGCATTTCACCTCTGAGTGGGCTTTTATCACAACAGAAACAGAGATGGGAGCAACAGCAAGACTGAAGGCAACTGTGCTAAAAAGCATCATGAACCAGCTTTGTGCTATGTGCTGTTTCCCCATGGAAATCCTCTGGCAGAACGGAGCAGCGATGGTGAGTACTGAGGCTTCTTAAAGCCCAGAGCCCTCGCCAGATGTCCCTGTGGCCCAGAGAGACCAGCAGGGCTGTAACCAGTGCAGTGAGAAGCCTCAGACATTTGGCAGTGTTCTGCTTCCCTGGGACATGGGGCTGGCTGATCTGAGGAGCATGTGCCCATGGGTTTGGGGTTTCTCTTTCCCCTACAGCTGCAGTAGCAGCACCCGGCTGCCAGCGGTGCTGGATGAGGATGGATGACGCCTGCGGAGACCCAGGGCACACCCAGCACAGCTCTCCTGCCTCGGGGTCCCCTGTGCTCCCAGGGCTGAGAGTCGTGTCCCTGCTCCCTCTACTCTTTGGGCTGCTGTCTGTCTGTGTGAGCTCTCCTGCTGAGGTTGCCAAGGGATTGAATAACAGATGGGAAGAAACAAGGAGCCTGCAAGGAATAATCGCAGATGCAACTGTCCTCATGGGAAAAATATTCTATTATCCAGTGCCAGCATTTGCCTTTCAGGGAATGATAACTCAGTACAAGGTAACGCTATTCAATACATTTCCTGGTACAATCCTGCAGCAAAGACATTCGCTTTATGTTTAAAATGAACTTGCTAAAAATCTCCTTCTAGAAAGTGCCTCAGATGTATTAGAAACAGGTAGAACTGAGGGCAAAAATCTCACCATCATTCACTGCCAGTGCAGCACTTCCTTACTGAGCAAATAAACAACCTGCAGTCTAAAGAAGGCTTTATCTACCTGCAGTCTAAAGAAGGCAGGGTCTTTGAAATGGACAGTAAGTGTTGCCACTATGCTAAAAAACACCCAAAACAAGCACCACATGAAAAACCAAGGCACTGTGGTTTCTAAGATTTTCAAATGGATCAGTTGTGGCTGTTTCTGAACTTTTGTCCAGCTAGAGCTTACGGTATGTAAAGCTGGAGTAGTGAAACCATTTCCTGTCACTAATTCTGTTTCTCTGCCATCCTCTTCCGGAGCAGGTCACTTTAGCCAGTGGTACAGATTTGCCAAAATGGTTGGAATTCAACCCCGAAACAAACACGCTGCAAGGGCTGCCGATGGCAGGGGAGGGAGGAGTGTACCTGCTCAACATTGCTGCCTCTGGAGGGGTGCCTGCCCAGGAAACACTGAGAGCTGCTGGAAATTTCACCATCCACGTGCAGGATGGCAATTTATCCTTTGAAATGCAGAATTTGAACCGCATGCCAAACAGCTTCCGGTGAGTACTGCTGGCCTCCATGGCTTCTGCTCTAATCAGTCAGGGGAGGGAAAAACAATTTAAAAAAAAAAGAGGTGGGTGCTCCCTAATTGACACAGGGTGGGTTTTTTCCCGCTGTGGAAATGTGACATCAGGGAATCAAAATCAAAACAAAACCCCACAAAATATTGAACAAGCACGTGTTGAATGTAAAAGCAGGAGGCTTTGTTGTCGCAGAGCAACAGTGCACAGCAAACATGGGCATGAAGACTGCAAGCCCAGCAGCACAGGGACACTGATTCTCTATTGTACAGGTGGCATCCAGCCTCCCTGCTCCAGTTCCTAACTCTTCTGTGAGCAGGGAGAGAGGCAGGCTCCCAGTGAGGCTCCAAATTGCCTCCACAAGACACTGTTTGTCACCACTGGTGGTACTTTCTTAGTGTAAGTACTTACATTTGATGTTTAACGGAGTGGGAATCTCTTTGAAGTCAATCACCTCCATAAGTAGGACAGCGTTTGGGAAATTCAGACCATGCTGCTGTGTTCTGCACAAGCAGTGGGATCAGACTTAGTGATCAGTGAAGTTAGTGGAATGGGAAACATTCATATATTCAAGGAGAAGAAATTAAGAGGTAAAATTTTGAATAGTGGTTGACTAAATTCAAACAAGGATCTTCACAAAAACGGGGAGGGGTAAAAAGAATTACTCTTACCCACTCTAATTCTGGGCTTTCAGTGTCAGGTGTGGGAAGGAAGCTCCCATCACTTCTGCTGAAATCATTCTCTCTGCTGGAGCAGAAACTCTGGACGTCCGGGCGCGCCTGTCCGTGGTGAGCAGGATGGCTGAGTACCTGCACCTGGACAGCTCCCTGCTCACCCTGCTGCAGCACACAGGCCCAGCAGCGAGGGGCTCACACGTCCTGGCTGAGGACACCGGGCACATCGACCTCGCTGCCAGCCGCTACGTGGGGCTCTCCTGGCCTGTCACCTGCGGAGGCTTTGCCCTGCTCTGTGAATTCATCCAAGTCCTGCAGCACAACATGAACTCACATCACCTCTCACAGCTGCTAGGGTATGAAATTGCAGGCTGGAGAATACTCAGGAGAGGGGATTACGAAAGAAAATCTCCGAGACTACACCGCAGGCGATTAATGATCACACCAACACCTGCATTAAAACCAACTAGAATTACCCAGAGACTGGCTGCAGGAGAGGCTTCCAGGCCCTTGTTCTTTACTGTGCCAAGCCAGTTATTCACACCACTTGTGCCATCACCTGCTCAGAGCTTATCAACCTTCTGTGCAGAAAGTGTAACCATGGCAAGTTACAAGATGCAGAATAATATCCACCTTGCAAGTCAAGAAAGCTTGGTCACCTTAGAAATGGACTCAGCACAGGATATGCCAACTAACCCCACAGGATCCATTGTGTTTGCAGACTCTCATTGCCCAGATCTTTCACCTTCACTGGTGCCTGAAACGAGGCTTCTCTTCTCTGAACTGGAAATGCTGCCAGAGCCTCATGTGCCTGAGACAGACTCATATTTTCTTTCCAGTAAATCAGAGATATCCCCATACCATCTCCCACGGGACATCACTTCAGGCACAGAGCAGCTTTCCAGGCCATGGGTGATAAACACTCTTCAGGAAAGGCCTCACAGCTCAGCAGTGGCATTTTCTCCCAAGACAGAATTGCACCCATTTTTGCCAGGAGCAATGTCAATATCAGAAGCGCCAGATTACATCAATGAGGCAAAAAGCCACTTTCCAGAACTTGAAAATCCTTCTGGTGCATCTGTCTCTCCAGAAGCATTCCCTTCACTATTCCAAAAAGCTTCAGTAAGGGCCACAACTTTGTCTGGCTTCACATCTCCCATCGATGACACATTCCCAGCTGTCATAGCAAGAAGCAGTCTGAGCCAAGTCTTCACTACTAGCTGTGAACCTCAGTCTAAACCTTCTATGACTATCCCCCAGCCCAGTGGCTTTTCATTTGCTGGAGGGAAAAGCACACCTTCTTCTGTAGCCCAGGGAGAAGCACAGACCCTCTGTTCCAAATTGATTTTCAGTCCTGAAGCCTCAGCCAGCTTTTCTCACACATTAACCAGCACTGTCCCTGGTAAAACTGAAGCACCTCAGGAACCAAGTCTGGTCACTCTGTCCCACCCTGACACCACTCCAGTTCTTACTGTGCCAGAAGACTTTTCTGCCGTTCACATGTCCAGGTTATCCAGCCCAACAAATACATTCCCTCCTTCTTGCAGCAGCAGCATGCTCAGAACAGAGCCACAACCCACAAGGATTTTATCCAGTGGCACAAAGGAGTTGCTTTCAGACAAAGATCTGGGAACAAGTGGGATTTTGCCAAATGTCACCCAGCCTACCTTGGTGTCACACAACATCTCAGGCATCAAGCCAGATGCTGTAGAAGCACCTCTGGTGACTTTATTTAATGTCACTTCTCACCTGCCCAGCAGCATACTGGGTATGTTTAAGATTTGACTTTCCTTTTGTCCTCTTTCCTGCCCTGGTCCTGCCAGAATAGTTCCATACAGTTTCTTGTGCAAAAGCACAACTTCCCTGCACTAGGGATGTGCCAGCAGCAGTCTTCCCAATAAGGGAATGCAATTTTTTTTTACTCAGCTGGGAGCAGATAAAAGCTCAGCTGAATGATGAGGCCCAGCTTTGGCCATCCTATCTAAGGAAAGATGTGGACCCTTAAAAAAGCTCCAAAGGAACACAAGGATGGTCAGAGGTCTAGAAAGCATGTCAAACTGAAGTAATTAGTCTAGAAGACTGAGAAAATACATAGGTTTATATAATATTTTGCTTGAAAGATGAAAGAAGCATTCTCAGAATCCCCTGGGAACTGACACAGCACTAATAACCTTCAAGTGCAGTTAAGATGATTTAAGTTAGACATTAGATAAACTTTCTCACAGTAAGGATAATAAAACATTAGAAAAGATGCTTGGAGAACATTGAAGAGCGTTTTTAAGAACTGAACAATAAATATTTATCAAAAATGACACAGAAGTAGTTGAGTATCTTGTGGAGTAAAGAACTAGGCCAGACACACTTTTTAGTCTGCCTTCTCCTTCAACTGCATGAATCTGTGACTTAGGCTCAAGTGTATACTAGACAGCAGAGATGGTTGGTTTGTAGTGCCAGTTGAGAAAATCTGTGGGACTATGCCTGAATCACCTTACATTAAATCTGTAAAAATGTGCACATGGGAGATTTTAAACAGTTACGAAATGACTGAATGATCTTTCACCTTGAACTGTAATGATCTCACTTTCACAGACGTGGATGAGACACTGCTGCCATCACACCTGGATCCAAGCACCCGGCTGTTTCCCTCATCTGCAAGGCTACAGTTTGTGGAAAGTGCATGGATTCTTCCTCCATTTTCTGCCTCACAAGAGCTGCACACTGTAACCCAAGGTAAAAACAAGTTTACTTTTCTGTTCCTGCTTCTGAACACAGCTGCCATCAACATTTTCATCCACCCTGCAAGGTGTGTCTGGTTTCCTGTACTAGAAGCCATGCAGTCCTCAGACTACCATGACCTAAATATTAGTGTCCTGAATTAGTCCCTCCCTAATATTTCCATTAGGTAATATATCAGGAGAGGATAATATGGCATAATTTCACTAGTCCTTACCATAACGTGTGGAAAGCACAAATACACAGGATCCAGAAATGGCAGGAAGAAAGGACCCTTTTTGTCACAAGGAACTCTGTGTCATGATTCTTCACTCCTTGAGCCTGGCAGCAAACTCCACCTTGACAGTCACAGAGAGGAGATTTCCTTTCAAATTTGTCCCCACACTGTATCATCCTCCAGCTTACCTGGTGTCCACTCCCAAATTCTCTGGAACTCTTCAAACCAGGCAGACGTGAGCACTCACAGCAATCCCATCCCAGGCACCCATACTCTCATAAAATCCCCAAACAAAAAATGCCATGATTAATTTTGGAAATAGAAGATGAAACAATACCATGTTGTGGTATTTCCGTGTAAAAGTTACTAGAATTAGATGCTATTGTTTGGGAAGTGGCTATACAAGACCTGACGAATATTTTGGGCTAGACAAAACATTGTTGACGATATTTACAGCTCTTTAAATAAACAGGTATCTAAATATGCTAAACAAATGCGGTTAAGATGTGAACAAGGACTTTACTGTTATGAGTTTCAGTTTCAGCACACTCCACAGTCCTGAAGCTGACAAGTCTTCTTTGCCATCACTCAGCAAGAGATACCAATTTTTTCCTCCTAATTCTTTCCCTCCCTTTTCTCCCTCCTCTCTAAAGGGCAAGCAAACACTTCCCCAAAGCTCGTTCATTCCATTAAATTCCTAACAGCAACCATTGGATGCCTGTTCTTTTTCCCTATACCTGCCAACACATTTTATGATGAGGAAGATGGCAACTCCACCCAGTTATCCCTACAAATCCTCCCAGCTGACGGCTCTCCATTGGGATCCGAGAGCTGGCTGCAGTTTGACACCTCCCGGCAGGCCATGCACGGATATCCCCTGGAGATCGACTTCCAGTATTCCCCTCAGGAATTTGTGCTGTCTGCCACAGATTCCGGAGGTCTGACAGCTTGGGAATCCTTCACCATCGAGCTCCTGCAGCCCCCCGAGGTACCGTGCCACCTTTTCACTGTGCGGACCAAGAACAGCTACTCCTCTTTCCTGAGGGAGAGGAAAAGGGTGGGTTTGTTCCTAGAGAAGCTCTCCCTCTTCCTGAACTCCAGCAGCCCCGAGGACATTGTACTGACAGCTCTCGAGCCCGGCTCCACAGTCATCTCCTGGTACAACAGCTCACTGTGTGCAAGTGCCAACAGATCTTCCAGCTGGTGCGGGAAAGATGAAATCCAGCAGGCACTGGAGAAACTGCGAGTGCCAGCTGGGTCTGCGAGCCCACGCTTCATCCAGGCAATGCTGCCAGAGTACAGAATCGATGTGACTTCCAGCATTTCCTACAGCGAGGAGTGCCCTGCCAGCACTGAGCTGCTCCCCGGGCCTTGCAGCAGCACTGGGCCGACAGCCCAAGCCAAGAACGACTCCACGAGGAGGAGGAGGAGCCCACAGGCCTTACTGAGCAGTGTTTGTGCCACTGCTGGCGTGCTGCTGGCAATAGTGGTCTGCTGGCTTTGCAGGTGTGCCAGGAGGATTCCTGGACCGCAGCCTGGGATGTTTCAGACAAACTCCCGGCTAAGCCATGCTGATGTGGAACTGGATGCCCTGAGACCTCGCAAAGCCCCTGTACACGAGTGCAGGGCTTCACCTTCACCTCCGTTATGGATCCCACCTTCAGGACCACTTCCCTCCCACGAACAGCATCCCAGGCCAATCCCTCATATCACACCACCTTTCCAGCCACCAAGATACCAACTCCCTCCCCCCTATCCAGAGGCGTTGACCACCCACCCATGACCAGGGCAACATCCAGAGGCTTCAGTTTTAAAAACTTTTAAATGGTACTAAGATCAAATCCACAAAATGACAAATTGCATTACAAGGTGCTGTCCTTAATACTCATAAAAAACATAAATAGGCAGTTAGTGATTTTTACCATGTTTCAATTTAGAATAGAACATATTTGGCCTACACCTGACAAAGAGGCAGTGGCAAAAGCAGAACCCAAGCAAAGCAGGCAGAGGATCTCCTGATGAAGGGGTAGAATTACAGCTCTGTAAAAGTCAGAACAAGAAAATACACATCAAGCTGATGCCAGTGGGAATGAGGGGTCACGGTCAGTGCTGAGCAAATCTCACTCCATTATGTCTCCCTGATTCATAAATACACATTCTACGTAGAAGAGGCAGAACTGTCACAAAAGGGCCACCACAAAACATGATGTTTCCATTGAAATTCAGAGGTGCTACAACCCTGGAGTCTCTAGGCCATCTTGGAATTTCAAAGTTTTCAAAAAATGCCTGACATTGTCTCTGTCCTTTCAATCTTTCAAAACTTTTTTTTAATGTTTCTATAAATACATCATATGTAGCATATCTAAAGGCAATGGTAGCTACTGAACTCTTCCTGTTAGGTAATTTGGTGCAATGTACCTTTAAAGATATGTTTTAAAGTTCCAGGCTTGCCTTTTTTACAGTAAAACTGTCTCTTGTCTGCTTCCACCTGGGACAGTTCAAGGACCACAGAGAATTCCTAAAATTCTGCAAAAGAATTTCTAAAGACTTTTCAAACATTTTGAAATCCTTCCAGTGTAACAGATTATCATATACAAAATGCAATTCATAATTTCATTATGAACTGCATTTTGCAATTACGTAATTATGAACTACTTAATCCGTAACTTCCGATTTTCATCTGTAAACTCTTCTTAGAGCTGACAAAACCTTCCCTAAACCTGAAAGCAGAGTGTGAAATAGGAACAAAGCAGCACCAGTGCCACTGTGCAGGAAGCAGAGGAGCATGGAATGCCCTTGCAGTCTCTTGTGTCCCTGTAAGACTCTTCAAGTACGTAAAATACAGACCCAGTCACCAGGCTCATTTCATCACCAAATAGTCTGACCTGGCAGATGCTCCAAATGTGGAGAATGGAGTTAGTAAACAAGCTAAACAAATACGTATTTTAATAGCAGGTGCTATTAAATTTCTCTTCTGCTAATGAAGTATTTAATCCCTGTGCGTATTTTCAAGGAGTGCAGCTGAATATTAATGGCACATGAGGAGATGTAACACACAATTCCCAGGGCACAGGATGAGCTTTTCAGCTCCAACTCTCCAGCCTAGCAAATTGCAGAGCTGACATTTACATGCCCCCCAGCTTCCAGACTTAAAAACTCCTCTAGTAAGTAAGAAACATCCAGAATTATGTGCAGTAAAATCTAATTAGAACAACCCAGAAAGTTATGAGAAGCATTAATTTTGTGGCAGTTTTCTCCATCAGAACATTTCAGATAGGGTATCAAGAGATGTGGCGATGCAGGACATTGTTTTCAATGAAGTAATAAAAACAAAAGCAATAAAAGTCTTCAGACGAGGATCTCCAAGAGTTACACATTGCTTCTGTAAAAGCTACAAATATTTCACAATATGATAGAAAATATTACCATGAAAGTACTATTTAATCACTCTGTAAAAATGGTTCTAAAATCATTTAACAGAAAACACACCGGCTTCAGAGTGGCTGAATAATCACCTTGAGATTCTTCATGGTACTTTAGCACAGCTGAAAAAAGGATTCAGTCACAAATGTTAAGTGGAGCATATCTGTGTTCAGATCTATACATCACAAACGATAGTATTTGAAGTTGCAGGTGAATATGAATATATTGATTTACTTTTAGAAAATCTCAAAGATGTGTCTCAAATCAACTGTAAGATACCCAATTGTGAGCCCTTCAGTTGCTTACAGAAGCCAGATGTACATCACAGGGAGGCTGACACACTTGGGAGAGCTCAGTAATTCATCTTTCCTTAACCCATGTGGAAGACAATTCAAAATCTCACAAGGGATCAGATCAGACACTGGCTGAGTTTTCCCAGTTGAGAATTCTACTCCCCAGTAAAAGAGGCTTCACTCAAAGAAACTGAGGCCAGATTACCTACTTCTTCATTTCACAGCCATTTATATTCAGTCTCTCATACAACCACAAGTATCTTACAGAACACACTTCATCAAAAAAATAATTAGTAGCAAAAAATTTTATTGTACTTTTGCTTACAAAGCCTTAACTCCAACACAACAACCTGAAAGGCTTTGCCTTCTAAAGACCATTGCCATTCCATTTTTTAAAAGTCCTTAAACCAACAATTTTTATCTGTAAAACCCCTCACCCTCTCACTCCTCAGATGAAAACCAAGACTGGCACTCTCTCAGCTCAGTGTCTGGGTACTCAGTGTGCGGCCTTTTCCATAATTCTGAACTCCTGAGGAATCCTCATATAAATAAAAAGTATTCATGAACCAAAATTATTGTTACCAGCTTATTATAAATTACTTGAATTTTTTTTTTCTTTTTAGACAGTCATCACTGATTTTGAAATAGTTTCCAATACTTCTGGGCAAGGACTTTAAGCTGACTAACATTTCTGATTACTTGATTTGCTCCATGGCAGCAGAGGTTTTCTTCATTCTAAAGCACGACTGGAAAACACTTCAGGACAGCTCCTATTTGCACACAGCTTGTTTAACGTGATATGCAGATCTCAAACTTCATAGCAAAAATAGGACTAGAAAAATGTAAAAACCAGTCAAACCAGAGCTATACAATTGTATTGAAACAGTACCAAGAGCAATTCCAGCATTAAATATTTTTGCAAGTTGGCCAAGTTTTGTCCCGAGAAACAGAATTAATCCTCACTGCCGGCCTGCTTTTCCATTTTCTGTCGTTTCCATTCTGAAAGGCAAGACAACAATTGGTAAGGCTTGTTACTGAAGAATGATCAACAGTTTAAAAAAACTCAGATTTAAATGCTTTCATAAATATTTTTTACTTCACTAACTGTCCTGTCTCTCCCTACCCCAGCATATGCAATCTTATCTCCTCTTAACACTTCTTTAAGCAGCAATCAGTACATAAAGCAACGGTTTCTGCAGAGATACATTTCAGCTGTGAAAAATCATCCATTATCAACCTCAGCAAAAGACAAAATATTCATGTGACTGGAGAATATTCACATAGCTAGAGAATCCATTTTGAAAACCTGAGCTTTGGCAATTGGTTTCAGACTTCATTTTCACCCCTCTTACACTGAGCATTGTCTACCATCATCTGATTTCCTTCAGGGAAGGCTGGTTTGGTTTTCCAGTATTTTTCATAGAACATGGACTACTGTCAACTTCATTACAACACAGCCTAAGGTTCAACCACTCTATTATCAACAATATTTCTGTATCAGCCGTTCCTTTGGAAGCTAAAGCAAGCAAAACACCTCAGCTACTATTTAACCCCCTGAAGTTTAATAAGAGTTTTGCTGCAAGGGCAGTCCCTGAGGCACAGGGAAGCTCCAGCTCTCAGCAGTCAGCCTCGCTCAGTGCAGAGGCAAAGAGAAGCAAACACTGCTGTGGTTCTCCATCAATGCTGAGAAGCAAAGGAATGTGTTTGGATATTTTAATCATCAAAAGAGTAATATCTAATGCTGCAAATCCACACTGACTACTGCCAAGATATGGGTAGTGATGCATTTCCTGATACAAACCCATTTTCTTCTTTCAGATGTTGGTACAGCTCAGCTTTGTTGTTGACAGAGTTCAGCCGACCAATAAATTCCTGGTGTTTCCTAGAGTTGGCAGTATTAATTCTGTTGCTCCATAAAGACAGCAAGGACATTGGCCCTGAAATTGTAAGTAAAAAGAGTCTAAGTGACGAAATTTTTGAATTAACATTACATCATTATAACATCTTAAAGGAATTACAGATTATGGTAATACAACATGTTAAAACCACTAATATTAAACAACCTCGCAATAGGGGCTATATAAATACAAAATATGCAAAGTGATAATGGCTGAGGAGCTGCTGCATGTGAGATGGACTCTGCTTTAAATGCAGAATCTCAGCATCAGCTCAGCCACTGTGATAGAAAATAATTCACACCAAGGAAGAGAAGTCAGTGAGAACTGCCCGTTCTGACAACTGCACTGCTTAGGCAAGTGGATATTTATTAGCAGGAGACAGTGATTTCTGATACCTGCCCTCAAACAGCATTTCTCACATACAGTAGCTCGAACAGCACCAGCAGGAACTTGGCCAACCCCCTGTCAACCCAAGAGTTATCAGCAGACCCACACAGTGTCTTGGCATCTCCCTTTCTTCATAGACCTGGTGAGGTTCGCATGTTTTTCAAGAATTTCTCAACATTTAGCATTTAATTAAACATGATCTCGACTGACTTAGCTTTAACTCCAAATGATTCACTTCATTACTTTAGAAAACATAGACTGATGCAACAACATCTACCTTTAAAAGAAAATCTCTTGCAATTGTTCTGGTTTACCTTTTGCCTTTTCAACTGTGGGCATTTCATCCATTGTAATGAGAGGCTTTTTGTTGGGAGGCTCAGGAGAATCAGGGGAGTCTTTGATAACTTCGGCTTCTGCCAGTTCTTCTTTCTCCCGATCCAAAAGACCTTTTAACCTTTTTGAGAGGGAAGGAAAACAGTGAGGAAAAATATGCTTGAGCAGGACATAATTCTTGATACCATTCTGTACTCCTCAAAATTATACAGGACCCATACCATAAGAAAACTTCTTTTGACCCCTTGGAATGGGTGACAAACAATAGGGAATTCTAGCCAAATAATCCTCTGGATAAAGCCTTACACAAAGGGAAGGTTCTTAATATGTAGTTTCACTTCAGTTGTTGAGACAAGTGATATCTGAATTTTGAAGGAAAGACTAAATAAAAATAAATGCATATAGAAATACCATACAATTTCCTATTATCTTTTCTAGGTGAATTCAGACCCATTCTACACCAAATCCCTTTTATTTCAGTCCCCATTTGTGTTCCACATGTGAAAGCAAAGTTGTAGCAATGATCACACACAGGAAGGCATGGAAGGTCATCAGCATGGTGACAGGGGTGTAGATGAAAAGGCCTTCCTATCCCAAGTGATCCCAGCATGCACAAAACACATGCATATTAAGCTTATTACCATCAGTTTTTTGGATCTCTTTAGAAAGTAGTTTGAAAGAAGGAAAACAGAACAGATTGACAGGTGCTTGCCACTTAGACAAGCTACAATACCATGAATTACAGACAGGAGGGAAATGGACATTAATCCTGATGTTTGGCTGAAGAGAAAAGCCAAATCAAGCTGGGTTGTTTAATCAACCTGAACACTAAACTATCTACAGCTTAGAAGAAAACAGTGTTTTCAGCCACGCTTTAGATTCCCATAAAGCAGTTTAATATCCAATGGGTGGTGTGGCTCTGATAGAATCCAACAGCAGGAACTCCTCAACCTGAAACACCCGGCTAAGTGGACAACCACTAAGAACAGAAGTTATGCTACAGTTTGATTGCACTTTAGGAAATGTACCTCTCTGATTCCTGCCATGGCTTATCTGATTCATAGTCTTTGCCCAGCTTCTCTGACTTGTCCTCTTTGTCTTCTCTCTTTCTGCCTCGTTTCTTGCGCTCCTCCTCCTCCGGGGGTTTGCTCCTGCACGCCATGAGACACTCGAGGACTCGCTGGTGTTTGTCAGAGTTGTTTATGTGTGCTCGGACAAGGGTCTCCAGCTCATTCCACATAATGCGGTACTGCTCATCTCTAAAAAGGCCAGGAAAAACATGTGAAGGATTACCAAAGTCACTAAACCACTGAATGAATGCAGACCTTAAGAAACAAAAACAGAACCCCCAAACCAAAAATAACTCCCAAGAGATTATCTGTCCTCCTGTACTGGAGGTCTCACCACCTGGGATTACTCCATACTTGAAAGCACATTATCATTTCCCAGTTAACACCCAGAGTGAAGTTTAAATTGAAATGGATTACGTCCATTGAAATCATTTTGTTCCACAAGATCTCACTGCCAAAAGGCACTTGTGAAATCTCTCAGGTGCTTGCTAACAATGCAATGTCAGCGGGTCACTCCTGTACTGACACACAAATTAATTATTACACTATTTGGGTTAAAAAAATAAGAAAGAATTGCACCACACTACTGTCAATAACTCCCAGTCATGTAGGCAAATCAGGAGCTGAATTTCTTTTCAACCAATTCTTGAAAATACAAGGAACACATCCCAGTGACTGAGGGATCAGGATATTCTATGCTTATTTTAAAGAAGCATCCCATATTTCAAATAACTGTTTCAAAAGGATTTACTATTCTTATATATCCCAATTTTAATGTATTGCTCATTTATAATATACTTAAGTTTTCCTTTTTATTAATTTGAAATTTTTCCACATTATCTGTCCAAATTGTATCAATCTCTTGCCTCTCCTGATGACCATCTTTGGTTTCATATTTTTGAACATATTTAAATTCTTAGGCAATAAAATTAGAGGTTTTTTCCCCTAACATAGAGCAGCATCAGTACTGTTACAGCCCCTAAATGATACAGGTGAAGTGTTCGCAGCATTTGGGTCGTGCACATACAGCATTTAGTTTACTATGCATTATTTTTAGCTATTATTTCAAAAATCTGGTATGAAAACATTGTCAACAGAGTATTTCTGAAAATAGTCCAGCATCAACAAAGAGAGAGATGCATGTAACCTTTTTGGCCCCTTTCCTCTGGTACCAACTGTTGAAATTGGCAGTGGATCGTTCTTCCTCTCCATGTCTACCAAATTGTATATTGTTTTTTGACAATTCAGCACATCCTCATCAGTCATTGCTTCCTTTACAATCACACTGGCTAATGGCACTACCTGCAAGACAAAACAGAAATGAACAACAAGAAAAGGTGTGTATGTCACAGGAGAGCAACAGGAAGAAGAAAATTCAAATGCAATAGAACACTACACAACAAAACCCCACCCTCTTATCCTCCAAGTATAAAGCAGATGCTTTACCCAGCAGCACTGGAGCTGTCAGGTTCAAATATTCCACCTTATTTAAATGGCATTCCAGTAATCTACTGCATTAAATACAGAGTTACTTCAGTAGAAATAAAGCTGAAAATAAACTGATTTTGCGGCAAGGGATTTATCATCCAATAGAGTTGATATTTCATCAAGTGACAAGGAGAAACAGTCTAGGAACAGAAGAAAAATTTACACAGCCCAGGTTACTTACAGCTTGCATGTTGAAGATGGTGGTCTGAGAAATAATCATAGGCCAGTAACGAGTATGTTTCTCTAACTGATCTTTTGCACGTTCCAATGGAATTTCAAGACTTCCATCGATCTTATATCTGGGCTCTAGAAAAGGAGTTAATCGGTTTTCCCTCATAAATTCACCAAAATCCTAATGATAACCAAACAAGATATAATTAGGCATTTCTCTAACAAAGAAACTTTCAGTGAACGGGCTAAACAGCTTAGCCTTGCTTATCACTAACTTCGTACCATCCCACTGCCACATGAGACCCTACCAACTACAGCCCTGTCTCCAGCTCTCAGATGGACACACATTAACCAGGGGGAACACAAAAACAGGGGCATAGCAATATGGGGTAAAAATCAATGTATGGGTTTTCATGAGGAAGACTTCCAGATCTGCAAGGTATTTCGTGTACGGGAAGAGTTACATTTTTCCAGAAGGAACTTCTGCTTGTTTACAAGAGATACCAAGGATGTGTTGAAGAAAATAAAGGATAAACAAAATGCATGTCAGCTGATTGTATGTCTGATATCAGGGTTCAAAGCTGACAATTCATCTTTTCTATTTATTGTACAAACCACTCATGTTCAATCTACCCTTTGACAATAAGCACAATATAGTCCTATGTGTATCCAACCCACAGAAGAAACTTGCCAAGAAAAATGTTTTTCTAGAACCAGAACAAACTAAACACTCCTAGTGCATTAAGGAGGAATTCCTTGACACACAAAGTATTTTACGAAGCAGGCGTAACAATTAACAAACGTAGTATTTTGCACTAAGTATCTATCAAGGTATTTATTACAAAGGAAGTTGGACCATGCAATCCACTCCAACATTTCCTTCCCACATCTACTGCCCTGCATGTGCTGTCGTGTGAGAGAAGCAGCAGTGTAGGACAGAAAGGCCCTTACTGTGATCCTGTAGTCAGTGACCCTCCCGCCGCACCCCTCGCTAATCGAGGGGGGATCTTCCAGAATCGAGCGGGAGCTGCTCAACACATGCAAGAAAATCTCTCCCCCGTGGCTGCTGAGCATGTGGCTGATGACTTTTGAGCCAGACTTGCGTGGCTGTTCCAACAACACCGAACGACCTGGTGGAAGGGAGATCGGTTTCATTCATTACTGTGTGCTGTAATTTTAAATTCAGAGCTGTATAAATACAGGTTTGTGCTCGGCCAAGAAGAATCTGAACCCACCAAGGTGGTGTTCTCACCCAGCTGAACAAGAAACTGCCATCTCCTCATTGTCTTGACACAGAAGAGGGTATATACCCCTCAAAATTTTACAAAGCAACACCAAAACGCCTCTCCTAGACCAACCATTTTTTCTACAGGATATTTTTCTTAGGAAAAAATACATATGCATAAGGCATTCCAATGGCCCTGCTGCAGAAACTCTCATTAAAAGCAACTTTCAAAAAGTAATAAAATAACTCCTTGAGTACAAAGGTATCAGTTGATACCCCTTGCTAATGCTTAAAATGGGTATCGTTCTTCAGACAGAGAAATAAAATCACCTTTGTCTCACTTTCAGTAAAACACACTAAGCATAAAAGGCTGCATTCTCCAAATAAGTTTTTTTAAATCAGGAAGCAAAGACAGCAAAAATCAGAAGGGTGTGCTTATCTGAAATACACTATTCATTTTGGTTCTAACCATGTTTATTAATCAAAGGACATTTTCACCACACAAACTCTAGGGAAAAATACACTAAGATATAGTGTTTAAGAAAACCACTGCACATTTAGACAATCAAATGACCTGATTGAAGGAAACATTCCATTAAAAGGAGTTTTGTAATGCCATTTGTTTGCAAACATACAAACCTCCATTTCAGTACTTGTTCCTTCTTTACATCTTTACTCTCATCTTTAAGTTTCAAAACATTTGCCTTTGAGGACACTTAACAACTTTCTTATTTGTAAGATGTGTTAAAATAAACTTGGCATTTTTACAGTACATAGACATTACTGCTATACAAACCAAAATGTGCTAAGTGCTCTATTTACAGAACTAAAAAATTAAAACATGGAATAACTAGCCAAGGACACAAATTTACCATTAAGGAGAAAGTTTGTAAGGCATGAAGAAGGTCTGCTATTTACATCTACTGGTGAAATCCTGTATGCTCCAGTGCAATAGTGCAGTTCTGAAAAATAAAGGAGTAGGAAAGTTGAGTGTAATTCCAGAGACAGAAAAAACAATCCACAATAAAAGAATGGAAGAGGAGGAGGCTAGTCCACAATGAGCAGAACTAAAAAGTCTAGATGCCTCTCAATCTAAAAGTCTGCTCCTTTCACCATCTCCTCACTGGGAAGATTCCCAAGCACCCACAGCTCTGAGAACCTCATACACTCCCAAGCCCTATTTCCAGTAGGAACCCAAATTCTTTATCTCCTGAATTACTTCACTGAACAGTCAGTCTGCTCTTATTTCTCTTACCTGTATTTTTGGCCTGCTGGCTCAATGCATCACCATAAATTGCTAATGGTTAACAGGAGGCATAAGCTAAATGGCCACACAATTCCTGTGTTACCTCAGATCTTCCCTTTCCATCCTGTACTCAGATTTGTAAAAGTTACCAACCAGTTCTGGAAGATTCCGTGTCACCTACCCACACTGTTGGTTCGAGGAGTGCACCATTTCAGTGTCACAGTTTCCTTAAATGTACCTTCTCTGCTGTTGCCACCCACGTGATTATCACCTGCAGAGAAAGGCACAAAAAGAGGGCAATCAACCAATTTCTTTATTACAGCAAAACAGCTGTAAACTTTTAAGGTACAAAATGTATGCAACATGAACATACACAGAACGTAATCTAAATTTAAAACTTAGATAAGTAACTTTTTGATTTGACAATTAGAAAGTTCCACGTATGTTTAGTTCTATCAATAACAGGCAATTTTTTCCTCCAAAAATGCTCAGGATTTTAAGACAGTTATCTTTTTTAAAATTTTCCACACAGAAATCAGAACTCTTAAATGCTAGAGCTGACTGTTTCTTGTACATATTACATTTCCAAAGTCAATTAAACTGATCTAAAGGCACATCTGACAAGTTTGGTTTTTTGGGGAAAAAAGTATTTGGCCTCGTCATCCAGTCTCTTTGCCATGTCAGATTCAGCCCGAATTCTCTCAATGTGTTCTACTGACCACGGATGCTTTACTATTCAAATACTTTCATACAAGGTCTCACTGGTCTTGCAAAAGCCACCTAAATGCCTTAAACCAAATATCAATACTCCTTTACATTGAACTATGTTCCTTCTATCAAGTTTTGAGAAGCTTTATGATCTTTGACTCACATTGTCTCAGGAAAGGATTAACTGAGTTCTGCAGGAAGTTTCAGAATTACAGCAGCGCAGTATTTGGGAGGAATGACACAGATACATCAACATGCAATGCTGTAATATGGTAGGGTTGAGTCTAACCTTACAACAAGTTCTATTTCATATCAAAGACATTTACTCATGAAGGATTCATTTGATGTGCTTATCAACCATGCAGGTAACTTGCAATAGTTGGGATTTTTTTCATTAAATTAACTGGAACAATTTTAGAAATTATCTCTCAGAATGTCTAAAGGCCAAATTTATTTAATCTGAAAATTCCTTGGCAATATTTCAGAGAAATAAGACCAGTGTAAGTGAATTCCTACTTTCCTAGCACCAGAGCTATAACAGCGGAAATAAGTATTTAGAAACAAATGAAAGAACCCAAAATTTACAGGATCTAAGAAGAGACTTTTTCCTCTCAAAGTTCTGATGGGAAAAGTGTGAAGAGGAAATGCAGTCAGAGTTTGCTTTTGTGTTTTCCTAGCAGACCTAATTCCCTGAGCCAACAGGTTTTACAAAACTGCTTCTGAGGCCTGGCAATAAAGCTCTAAGATTTCAACACCAGTTCAGGTGAGGCCGAGGTCATTACTGCGACACCCAAAGCTTTTCATCAATCTTTAGTCATCCACTCCTCTAAAATTTGGAGCACAGCACTCAGAGATGACAAAGGAGTTACCTCCTCTTCCTCAAAGTAATGGAAAAAAAGCACCAACTCCCCAAAATGGCTACTTATGGATCATACAACATTTAATTCTACTACTATAGAAGCTGTAAACTGCTTTTTAACAAAGTTTTACATCAGGCACTTTCCTCAACAAAACAGTTCTGCATAAGGCTTAGAGTTGTGCTTTTCTAACTTCGGTTGAGCTATTAAAAAATCACCTCAGAGGAACACTAGGTAATAATTCCAAATTCACCAAAAAAAGACAGTAGGTATTTCAAATACAACAAAAAAGCTCAACAGCCAAACAATTCTTTTTTTATTTCTGAAGCAATTATTGTCATGAACAGGCCTGTGGGATGTGATGCCAACTATTATCACTTAAAGTTCGATTGTGCGAGGCATAATTTTGCACAAATACCCACAAGAGGGACTCCATTCTGTAAAATCTCCCTGCACATCTGGTATTTCACCTACTTTCTTTAGCTCAGTAAGAAGCTGACATGCCCTTCAAATCTCACAGCAATATCCTAAACATATGTTGAATTTGACCTGTTTTCTCACTGCTATACTAAAATATGTCAATGAGTAAAACTCTGATGCCAACATTACAAATCAAGTTTTTTGAGTTGCAAGGAATAACTGAAATATTTGCTACTTGAGCCTGGAATTTACATGGATTTGAAGCTCACAATCTTTCTCTGTGAATATTCCTAACGAGGCTGATCAAAAGCCACCTTCAGAGCGCCATTTCTACTCACCACTCTTTAAAAAATCCACGTGTGCCTCTTTGTGATGAAGCAGCTCCACATCATAGTTGGCTGATGTGTTAGCATGTTGTTCTTCCTTCAAAAGAGAAAGGCAGACAGAAATAGAATTATTTTAGCTAGAGGTCACCATTTTCCTAAATGAATGAGTCTACATTTGCCTTTCAGTCCAGAAGAAAACAAAAAGTCTCCAAGTACCTCAGACAACAACGGGATTGCAATGTTGAGGAAACTGTTTGCTCTCTGAGCAGTTTAAAGATGAAGCCAACTGCTTGTCCTCGTATTTTCTTTTTTTAAAAACCCTATTCCTGTTTATACAAGTGTCATGACAGGGTACAGAGTATCAAATACAAGTAAAATCTAGGCTTAACTACTTGTTTAAGTTAGTGAAGTTAAGGAAGCCCTCAAAATGTTAAATAAACACCAGCAGTTACAACTTAGTGAGCAGCAACAAAGGGTCACTGCAGGGTAGAGTGACAATTACTTTTCATAACCAAGAATCCAAACCAAAACCCACACTTTGAACTTACTATTTCTTAAGATAAGAAGTGCACTTGCAGCTGCAAGTCAACAACTAAAAAACAGATTTTTGTAAAGAGGACACTGCATCTTTAAACAGCTGCAGAGGATTAGCAAAAACAGAACAGTAACTCTGATAATTTACTCCAAGTTTAAAAAGAAAAACAATTAAAAACAAAGAAAAAAAACACAGAGAACCCAACATAGTCTATTACTATAAGGACAAAGGCAGAAGGGAGAGGCATACCAGCAGCACACAGGTCAGAAAGTTATAGACAAGGTATTTGCAAACTGAAGTCACATTTATGGCATGACCCATGTCAAACTCTCATAAAAGCTGTGAAAATTATTTGGATATCACGTTTTAACTGATAAAATCCATACAATATTGTTAGTTTTTGAAGATGCAATTAATGACTGACTGCGTCACAACTTAATGAATTTTTTATATCATGAAAGTTACCTGCCCCTGGCTCTTTTTGTTTGTTTGAATACTGACACTTCTGTCTCAATTGTCTCTTGCTGCCTGATCAGAAGATTAGTGTCAACTTAATACTTGACATTCTCAACTGCACTAATTTCCCTCCAAGTAGCAAAAAAAAAATTAAAAATATGGACATAACTTCTATCACAAGATGCTTAATTGAATATCTTTCTTAACTAGGCACATCCTGTCCCCATTTCGTGTTTATGGATCTTCAGAGTAGAAAACCCACTGGAAAACCCTTGGTCAAAAAGCAGCTATTAGTTACAAACACCTTTATATTGGGTGGGCATGATAGAGAGGAAAAAGAGACTCACTATGCCACTATAATGCACAAGGGTCAAGAATATCTAAACACAACTAGAAAAAGACAAAAGAATCACAGACAAATTGTTCTGAAGTAAACAAGATTGCATTTATATAAAGTAATACAAACAGAACTGAAATAACACTTGTATTGCTACATCAAAAATAGAGATTCAGCAATACAACGTTTTGTTCTGTGATCCTTCTTTACTTTTTTTTCCCCTTCTTTATTTTTACTAACCTGGTCACAGACATTGAATGTGGGCTAATAAAAGAAAAGAAAAAAAAAACAAAACAGAAAATATGATATGGAGAGAAAAACAATGTAAAAATTCAATTAAAATAAACATCAAAAGTTTTCAAGCAAATTTAGAAGTGATGCAGCTGGTTAACACAGAGCTGTAGACACAATATTACCTTCATAGGGATGTTAGTTATTGTGGTTGAAGCCAGATCAAAATGTTGCTGTACCAGAAGATTCAGTTTTGTAGCCAGGTGCCTCCCTGCACGGACACTGTGCACTTCACTGGTTAGAACAGGGGAGAGCTGAAATAAATTCATACATGAAATTCATGGTTTAGGCTGTGGTGTCATTCAACAGTACAATTTGTTCAACTCTCAAATAAGCATTTATACTCCTAAAACTACCACCCAAAAACCCACACCCGGGGAAACTACCAAGGAAGAAGCAAAAACTATTTTCATTCTGAATTTTGAGCTTATGCCAGGTGCTATAGATGCAGTTCCTGCAAAAAAAATGAGAAGTGTGCTAAAAAATTTGAGTCACTAATTATTAAAAGGAAAAATTAGTATCACAACATGGGGAATAAATCTTAACAGCAGGTCTGGGCCTACTTTTTCATTCTTTTACCTGCTCAGTAACAGCAATAAAGTAATTTTTAGATGTCTACCTGTAAGTGCATCACACATACACAAGGCAAATAAACACAAGCTAGTAGATGCATTTGATTTTTCCTTAGCCGAGAAGAACGTTGGGTTGGGGCTCAAAAACAAAACTTTAAAAAAATAAATAAAATAAACTAACACCAGAAAAATTACAACAACAACAATCCCCCAAAACCCCAAAACAAGAACCCCAACCAACCAAAAAGAAAAAAAATCCCAAGACCCAAACCCAGTGACTGCCTTAGAGAGGGAAGTAGTCAATTTGTTATCTTCCACTGACAATTTTTTAGCACAACTACAGCAGAGTTCTGTAGAAATGAATCACAGGAAGGTAGCTCTTTATAGTCCTTTTTATATATTAAATAATACACAGGATTACATTCCTTTCGCGTTAAGACATTTTTCTGGTGTCTCTTCTTACAGACAGCACATTAAAATGCCAAGCAGACTGCTGAACAGCAGAATATATTACAGATATTTTGTATGTACTTGGTTTCAAACAACCACCACATGTGCTTTTGCTATTGAACAACTGAGAATAATTTGCACTATTTTCAGTCTCACATGGTTTCTAATCCTGGGATAAATTTTCTCATTTTAAGCTCCTCACCTCTTTTTTAGGACGATCTGAAACAAGGCTGTCTTCACCAACTGGGTATGTGTGGATTAACACCAGTTCACATTTCTGAATCTGCATTAGACTTAAAAATAAAAACATTTTGCTTAGCCTACAGTGTGGCAGACTACCTCCTAAAATTAAATTAATTCTAATATCTAGAACACAGAATCATAACGTATGTTAACAACATGTTGTTTCTGAAAGTGTGCCGCAGAAACTAGGTTACACATATGATTTTCAAAAGCACAGACTTCAAAGTAAGTTCTTACCAGAATAAAACTAAAAGCCTAACATTTCTTGCTCTTCAGATGCTATAGCACTGTGCTTCTTTTTGGACACATCAATGGAGTAAGTCCTTAACTGGTGCAATCTGTTCAGTTGTATTCAGCTGAATATTGACACTACAGAGGATTTGTGTTTTCAAGTGTAGGTATGAATGAGGGGATTCCAGGGAACATGAAAACAACTACCTCAACAGCATAGAGAGATGGGACATGTGATAGGATATATGATGATATCCTGATATGGAAGTTTGGAGTGATACAGACATTGCACCGCATCTCTACCTACAGGAACGAAACTTCTGTCTTTGCAATGGATTTAACACCTAATTCCCTGGCAGGACCCTTTATACATCCATGAAACTACAACTGCAGCAGGAAAAAATAGGCACTTAGCAGCCTCCTGAGGAGCAACCAGGAATAGGATCTCAACCTACTACAACTTTACAAGGCAACACAGTCGTGTGGCCAAACACTTCAGAGTTTAATTAGATAAAACATAGGGTGGAGAAAGACTTCTCAGAGGAGATGCACTCTGTATTTCACTATTCCATTATCTCAAGGGAAGTGCCAGGCAATATAGTCATTTAGAAACTAACACTAGAAGTTAGCTGTTTAAGTCAAAGAAAGACGAACATAAAAGTAACACAGTACTATCAAGAAAAACTGCTTCAGATGAATTAGTGACTGAAAACACAGTGTATAACAAGGCACAGTTATGTGCCTCATTTTGGAGCAGATGTAGAGGGTAACAAGCTAAAGAAATCCTGTTCTCTGAGGATGAAGGACAATACTGGAAAGATAATGATCATACACCAGCTCTCAGCCAACAATACCATGATTTACCACCTTCCGCTTCACACAGACATTCATTCAAATAGTTCATCAGAGTGAGTTTCGTGACAAAAATACATCCATATTTCATAGAGAATACTCTGTAAAAAGCATACTCACTGGTCAGAGTTAGCTGCAAGCTTGTTGTGCTCATGAATGGTCTCCTGAACACAATCCTCCAGCATCCGAACGTGGCTGTCACTACAAAGAAATGGTGGAGTTCTTTTAAGGCTGCATCATCAATCCTCCTGTTCCAAGCCAGTGAATACTCTTCTATTTCAAGCGGGAAATCGTTGAAACTTTTGGCTTTTTACTGTCAGACCCCCATGAACAAAACCTTTCATAAGGCGAGAAGTGCCTTATGAAAGGCACAAGGATCTGTGCAAAGAAGCTGCCTGCGACCCTTGTGGGAATGTCTGGAATGGCTCCGTGTAGGTGCAGGAGCCCGGAGCACACACACAGACACCCATGTCCCCCACCTCTTGGCGTTGGTGATGCAGATGATCCTGCCCCTGTTGCCCACGCGCTCGGCGTTCTCCATGAGCGTGGTGCGGGCCTCGTGCTGGTACTCGGTGATCTTGCAGAGCGCCTCGACTGCCGCCACCAGCCCGTGCAGGATGCTGCAGCACTCGGGGTCTGCCCGCGGGTTGGGCGGCCCCACGGCCGCCAGCGCTGCCATCAGCTGGGCACAACAAAGAACTGTTACCCAAAGGTACCTCCCACAGCTTTAAAACCATCAGCGAAAAGGCAGCGTTGTTCGAACACACTTGACATGTAATTTAACATTGCTGGCACAAAAGCAAATGGAACAGTTAATGAGCATTATTATGTTGGCAGCCTTCTGGAAAACAGAAAAAATATTGGCCCAAAATTATCCTTTGCAATTCAATTTATTCATTGTGACTAAATAGTCTCATTTATTACAGAAAAATACCTGACCATAATAACAACTTATATCAAATACCTGGAAGACATCCTAACATGGTTAGTTGCCTCCTGCTTTTATTTTCTGAGAATTTGGAAACGCATTTCCTCCACAAAGTAAATTTTTCAGAGAATGAGCCTTTTCAGTATGAAACAATATGGCCACAAAGAGGATATTTACAATTAATGTATTTAACACAGGTTAATTGCCTCTCATGCTAATGTTTTCAAAAAGAATTTAAGTTCAAGAAGTAGCACCAAATTACAAGAAATACGTAACTAATTTCTTCATAACGTTTATTTACAATATTTAAGTCTATACTTAAAGACATTGGATTCTTTTTAAATTTTGTCTATAGAATAATCCAGGCTCACAGGAAACTACCTGAAATTCTGTCATACAGTTTCAGACTAGAGCCACCAACATTGTAATTAACCAGAGTTATTTCATACTGAGCACAATATTTATTTCACAATGAAGTCAGAATTACAAAACAAAAGAATGGTTACAAATCATACCTCCTGCAAGTTCTGATCTTCTTGAGTCCAAGAATTCAACACATGAGCCCCAGAATCACTCACAATAAAATTCACCTACAAAGACCAAAGAAGCACATTAAGATAACAGCCATTATATTTTTACTTGCCCAAATCCAAGCAAACATGAATTGCACTTCTTTTTTTCCAATAGTTGGGAGATAATGTGCAATGACAAGCCAAACTCAAAATAACAAACCCACAAAAATCCCACACTCCTGCTATTGTCAGTTTTCCCCTTAGCAATATGATTAACAACTTCTACTTAGATTTCTATACCACAAAATCATTCTCTACATCAAATTAGATTTTCAAAATATTAGTACTTTAAGAATGAGATAATACTTTCAGTAGAAGAGCTATAAGATAAAGTAAATTCTAATACTGTAAACTGCACATCATTCTCCAAAGTCTGTCACAGAACATCACAGGGTAAATATCTACCAAGATTTAATAAACATCACTGAGAAATTATGGTTTTCTAAACAAGGAGCTGTGTGCGCCAGGAAGCTCTCCTGCTTTTCCAAACTGGGAGCTTCACAGTGATCTTACCTCTTCCCGAAGCCCAGAATTCCTTCAAAGTTGATACCAAAACTCTTATGAAGAGCTACCATGTGTGTTTAGCAACAAAATTCAACTTGAGACAATACTTCACTCAAGCTTTTGTAAAGTTATAGCTCAGGAGAGCACAATAATAAATCTCTAAGTTGCCTCTCCATGTTTTGCAGCAAGTTGTAAAGTGGAATTACGACAACGAAAAGTTCCAAAATTAAACATGTAATGACATTCATATACTACTAAAACCAACTGAAGGACTATAAAGTATATAAACAGCAGAAACAGATTTTAAGTGATGAATTATACCTGATATTTTACTCTAAACAACAGAAAGATATTAAAAGACTTAAATAGAACATGAAAACATCCCTGATTGTATAAAGCACAATATGCAGCATGGCTGGCAGAACTTACCAGCTTCTTGAAAGGGAAAATATCATACATTATTCTACAGTACTCCATGGATGACTCCACTGAGCAGGTCCACAGGGACTTGGAGATGGGTGCCAGAGGAATAATCCCCTGGGTGCGGTTCTTCACTAACATATCGAATTCCACGTGCTGCCTGCATGATTCTGCCATGTAGGGGCAGTGATCCACAACAAAAACAGTTTTGTGAGACTCGGAAAATATTTTCATTTTCTTCCTGAAAGAAAGAGACATCGAAACCAAAAAGAAATTGCATAGGGTGGAAAAAACCCAAACAAAACACACCATGACTGCGCAATCTACACATAACATCCCAGAAATATGCAAGTTTTAGAGTCCATTTTTCTCAGGAGGAAAAATACAGAGAAAAGAGGAACTATATTGCTGAAAAGGCAACAAAAATGCAGAGCATTGCTCTCCCCACTTCTCTATTTAAAACCGACTTTAAAGAAGAAGCACACAAACTGGCTCCTATTTAAAGCTTATTTCCTAAAATAAGTAACATGGAAAAAATAATTTATGATGAAGATTTAAAGACCTTAAAATAGCATAATCAGAATTTTAACCCGATTTTCAGTCTCGTCTTTGCTAAATACATCTTTATTTTTAAACGAATAATTGCATCTGTACTTCAACATCTCACTGACAAATACACCAAGTGTGACATTATAAGAATCACAGAACAGTTAGGGCTGGAAGGAACCTCCGGAGACCATCCGGTCCAACCCCCTGTCAAGGCAGGGTGACCTAGAACGGGTAATGCGTTCATATGAGTTTGGAACGTCTCCAGAGGAAGACTCCACTCCCTCCCCGGGCAGCTGCTCCAGGGCTCTGCCACCCTTAATGTACAGAGGTTCTTCCTCATGTTGAGGTGGAACTTCTTGTGTTTTAGTTTATGGCCACTGCTCCTCGTCCTGTCGCTGGGCACCACTGAAAACGGCAATTTCTAGCGTAGGAATTTGTTTTTCCATGTACTTCTGCTGAATTACAGAATACAGAAAACGAAAAAATACGTACAAGCTCATTAAAAAAAACTAAAATATTAGAGCAACGAGGATCACAGAAGTCAGACGGCGGCTTCCTCGGAGAGAGGGAGAGGGGCAGGCTTCGGCCCCGTGCTCGGCCGCAGCTGCAGCGGCCCATCGCGGCCCCTTCGGCGTCAGCCACGGCCGCTTCCCGCCCGGCCCGAGCACTCGCAGCCTGTCCTCGGCGTGGCGGGGAGCCCGAGGGGCCGGGGCAGCGCCGCTGCAAAGCGCTAAGGGGACGGCAAGCGTTTCTCACCTGGGCCGGCTTCTCCTGTGGTGCAGCAGCCCCGGTCCCGCTCCTCGCCGCGCCCGGGCGCGGCCGCGGCCCCGCTCCGAGGAGGAGGAGGGACGAGGCCCGCGGGGTGCCCTAGACGGGGCCAGGCGCGGGCGCCTCCGGCCGGGCGCCCTCCATGTCCCTGCAGCGCTCTG
>VXBT01005747.1:311829-344878 GCA_013400235.1 Oriolus oriolus | reverse complement strand
GAGCCCCCCCCGCTCCGCCCACCCCTGAGCCCGCGGGGGCCCCGCGCGGCCACGGGCGCCGCCGGCACCGCGGCTCCCCCGGGGGGAGCGCCCGGCCCCTGTCCGCACCTCCCCGGGCCACAGCGCCCGGCCGGGATCACTCGCCCGACATGCCGAGGCCGATGCCGGCCCCGCTCCTGTTCCCGATCCCGCCTGGGCACGGACGCCCCTCCCGTCCCTGCGCTCCCCACACGGCCCGGGGGAGGAGCCCGCGATCTCGCGAGAGCACGGGGATGCCCTATGGGCGGGGCCCGCCGAGGCCTCCGTGTTCTCGCGAGATCTGCGGGCGCGGCGCACACACAGAGGGCCGGGAGCTTCGTGTGTTATTCCAGGTTGCGTGGGAATTCTGTGTTCAAATATGCACAGAGCAGGAACTGGGGCATTCCCACAAAAGCCTCCTCGATCATCGGAACGTCACGCTATTTATACATTTTAAGAAATAGAAGCATCGGCGTTCACGGGCTGCAAGCTATGTAATTTGTCTGTTAACTGGAAGTCAGCCCCGTTTGCTGGGTGTATCTCTGGCTTCTCGCGCACATTAGTGCGCAGCCGGAGTTCTCTCTGAGTCTGGGGTCTGTTTTTAGTAGTCGGTGGTTGCGATCGCCGGCATTAACTTTCCCCTAGTTACTGCTCATTCTGCGGACTTCACTCCTGATGGCTCTCAGCCACACAGCCCGTTCGTTTTCGGATTGTGTCCCTTTTAAAAAAGATGAAACAAGCATGCGATCATAGAACCACACAATGCCCTGGCTTGCAGGGAGGGACCCTAAAGCCCATCCAGTTCCACTCCTTGCCATGGGCAGGGACACCTTCCACTATCCCAGGCTGCTCAGAGCCCCATCCAGCCTGGCCTTGGACACTGCCAGGGATGAGGCAGACACAGTTTCTCTGGGCAGCCTGTGCCAGGGCCTCACCACTCTCACAGGGAACAATTTCTTCCTAATATCCAATCTAAACCTACTCACAATGCACTTGCTTAATCCTAAGTGTCCCGCTACAGCCGCTGATGTACAATTTAACACAAATCCCGAGGCTGGGCTCAAAGCCCTGCTCAGACTTGCAGGCCTCGGGATCTCTAGGAGGGCGGGGCGTCCTCTCGCGAGATCTGGGGCCGGTGGCCGCGGAGGGGCGTCTTCTCGCGAGAGCGGCGCGCGGCCGGTACCGCCCCCGCCCCACGGCGCCCCCTGGCGGGAACGGGACTCGCCGCCCGCCCCTCACGCCGCCATTTGACATCGGTCGGGGCCGGTCCGGGCTCACCCCCGGCGCGGCCGGAGCCCCGGGCATGAGTGAGTTTCAGGAGGGGTTCGGGGACACGGCGGGGGGGCGCCGCTGTGGCCGCCGCTGGGCGATCGGGAGCGCGGCTGGACTCGCGTTGGGACGCCCCAGGGCCGGGGCGCCCTGAGGGGCGTGAAGGAGGAGGATACCCCTTGCCCCCGCCTCAGACCCGCGGGCCGGGGCGGGCCAGGGACCCCTCACGTGTCTCGGCTCGCGCCGGTGTCACGACAGGAGCCGGTGTCGCGCCTCAGCGTCGCGATGGCGCCGCGTTTTGGGGGGAGGAGGCGACGCTCCCCGCGGCGACACCCCCGGGGCGCCCCTGTCACACCGGGAGTGCGGAGGGGACACCCCGGGATCTGTCACACCGGGAGCGCGCCGGTGACATCCCCGGGATGCTCCTGTCACACCGGGAGCGCGCCGGTGACATCCCCGGGATGCTCCTGTCACGCCGGGACCTTTGCACCAGGCTAAATTCCTTGGAATTCCTTGGAAATTGCATTCTGGCTCAGCGCTGCCGAACTGGTCACTGTGGTAACAAAACCCACAAGCTGTGGGAAAGCGTGGCTTCCAGTAAGGATAAAAAAGGAAAGAGGCAGAAAGTTAGAAGAAGGCGGTGGTCGCACAGAGATCTTTATTGTTTGGCTTTGTTTTTTGGTTTTAATTTGGTAATGAAAGCCATTAGTAAACAGCAGGAAGTGACAGGCGGTGAATTGTTGCTCTGCTACCTGTTGACAAGATTGCACTAACAAGCATCTGTGCAGCTGGGCATCTCTGGTAGGGCAGGGCTCAGGAATCATTAACTTCAGCTCCCATAGTCATGCTCATAAAAATGAATACATGGTAAGAACTCGCTTAAATCAATTCTATTTGATTAACTGGGGTTTTTCCCACCTGCTAAATGTCCAGGCTAGCTCCCAGGTTTGGCTCAGTTCCAGGATCAGACAAAGGTTTGGTTTTTCACAGGCAGCCAGAGAGCAGTTTAAGTTTCAAGGATTAGGACCAGTGTCTTTCCTCAAAGGTAGTGTAGCCAGGGTTTGGGACCACTGTGAATTACCATGATACAAACAATGATTCTGCTTTTTGGGGTACAAATGCTGCCTGAAAACTGGAGCTGGGCCCTGGCCTGACGGGGGACAGTGACTGCAGAATTTGTGGGGCTGCATTCCACACGTCTTTCCCAGCACATTCCCTGTGAAAAGGGGCATCAGTGGCTTTGCCACAAATAAACTTCCTTTTCTCTGGTGTGATTGGGCTGCGGAAAAAACGAGAAAGTCCATATATTAAGCATACACTGTTTAAAAGTTTATGTGGATGCAGAAAAATTGTTAGAGGTGTTAAGTGCATTGTAGTCTGAGTGCCAAATGTATTCCCACCTCATGGAGGGCTTTGTTTATACTGGCCAGAGAATTCCTGGACTGTGAGATGAGTTAAAGGCTGCTCTTCAGCAGCAACATGGATCTCACTAAATCAATTTCTGCAGCAGTTCAGCCAGTTAGTGTGGAAGGTCATCTTTTGTCTGGGATATTGCTGTTGGAAATCTGACTGGAGGGAGGAGCAAGGAAAGCAGATCCCTAAAAACAATGCAGTCTGATTCCTTTCCATGTCATATTTGAAAGAGCTCCAGGTGCTAAGTCATGGTGAATAAATTAACTACCTGTGATAGCACAGCAGTCTGCTGGAGACCTTGATACATCAAATACATCATATGGAAAGTTAAATGCAAATGCTGCCTGATAAACAGGAAACCTGCACATGCCAAAATGCTGATGCTTTTGATAGCACATGAATCCCAGAAAACACAGGTTAAATGTCTAGTTTGAAATACCCTTCCTTCTTCTACTTACCTGGGACAGGGGCAAAAGGTCAGCTGAGGCAGACTTGAGGATTTCTTTAAGCTTGGCTTAAAGATCCTGGGCTATGATTTGTAAAGGTGCCTGAGAAAGTTAGAAAATCAAGTTGAAGTGATTTTTTTTTTCATGTAGCTCAGGAAAGACTTAATAATCTTTAATGCTTACAAAAATCTTTACTTTCACAAATGGCCTGGCTAAGAAATGGATTTAGTTGATTCCTTCTGTACCTTAGAACATTTCGTAAACCAAATATTAAGCCTGATACCAACAAGACCCATAAATCTCATAAAACTCTATCCCTGCTGTTTAATTGCTGAAGATTGTTCAAGGAGTTTAAATAGATTTCATTAGAGCAAGTCCAAGGTTTTGTAAAAGAAAATAAAAACTTAGGCTGAAAATCTTGGTCTTGAAACTTAATCTACCAAGCATGAATACAAAAAAATGTAGCATAAAGGCCAGTATTGTTGGCAATAGGCACAAGCATTTTGCAAGTTTGGCAGTTCTGGCAATCCATAATTCCTGTAAATAAGTACTGCAGTTAGGAGGCTGGTGTTTTAAGGATGCAGTTGGTTCGTTTCTATAGCTGAGCTGCTGTCTTTCTCCATGCTGTTGAAAATGTCACAGTTCTATTCCATGCAGTGATGTTCATGTTTATTTATAGACATGAACAAAACACAAGCCTTTCCTCTTCTGAACTTTCCCTGAGCAATTTTCTCTACTCCATCAGTTTGAGCTGCTCCTTCTCTGCTGATAAGTCATCAGAATCTTCCAGGCCACTGTAATCCTTCAGCATTCTCTTTTGTGCTGGATTTATTCTTAGTTATCCTAAAGTAGTATATGTTAGGAGAGCACATTAAAAAAGCAAAGTAGCATTAAAAAATGATTGAGCTCATGTAACGTTCTTTTACTGTCTGTATCACTCTGCCAGAAGCACATGCACTGCCCAGCTTTCCTGTGTTCAGTACCCTGCCTCTGGCAGCTGGTCTGTCCCCTGGGTAGCTGTGCTGTGTGGCAGAGGTGCTGTGATGCCAACGCTGCCTTTGTCGTGTTCAGAAATGAGCTGCACCATCGAGAAGGCGCTGGCGGACGCGAAGGCGCTGGTGGAGCGGCTGAGGGAACACGACAGCGCGGCCGAGGCGCTCATCGAACAGACCACGGCGCTCAACAAGCGGGTGGAAGCCATGAAACAGGTCTGCTCTCCAGCCCTGCTTGCTCCTGGGAATAACAGCATTTACGTCCTCTGGGTGCTTCAGCGCAGCACAGAATGAGCGTGATGTTGGGTTAATCCTGTAATGCAGACTTGGTGTTTTTGTTAGAGGTGTGGCTCTCATCTAAAAATAGCTTGTTTATATAGTTTGGGCCTGTGAAAAAGTTTTTGCAGTTACTCCAGCTTAAATATTGAAAACAAGCATTTATTTGAAGAACAGTGGTAGAAATGGGCTTGGTATCTTACAAACCACTCTGTGGTGTCTCTTGGTTTGCTCTCCAGTGCAATACTACACATTTCCATTAATTTCATATACCCATTTAATCATACAGAGACTCTGTCATGTTTTCTTCTGAACAGAATACTTTGTCTTTGCAGTGTCTCCTTTTGTTTCCAAATAGCCTCTTGGGCTTTTTTGTGCTCATTTTTATTCTGATGTTAAGCTGCTCAAGGCATGTTGTTAGATTGAGTGTGACTTTCACAAGAGAACTCCTGGGAAAATGTAAAGATGTCTTATGACTTCCCATATGGGAGTTCATCCTGTCACTTTAATGAACGCAAGATATGTTAATAAGCCTATAAAATAATAAAACCCTGCATGCAATTCAGCCCTGTAAAACTAGTCATGCAGAGGCTTCATGGCTTCAGATCAAGACTATTACATTTCCCCATCTGTTGGGAGTCAGGATCTATTGACTCAGGCTCGAGTGACTTGTACCCACACAGCCTTGTGGTTTAAGGTTTTGGGAAGCCACAGTAAATGTCAAGAGGTTAATACCTCATGGTTTGTCTTTACCACATCTCTATGAGTTTTAAATTACCTGATGGTGAACTTGGCCTGCATTAACTGAAGGTTAAATAGCATCCACTACACACATCTAAGGTATGAAACTTGTTTAAAAACAAAGGTGATGCTTTTGTGTCTCTAAAGGACAGGCTGTGTGCAACACCTTCTGGTGTGTATGTTTGATATTATTATTTAAAAGCAAGCATTGTCTTCGTGGTTATAGACTCTGAGTGACAGTAGAACTGGTGCTTTGTGACCTGCTGAGTAACACCTGTCTTTGGTTAATCAAATATGCTGTGCCTTGTTGGTTTGTTTTTGTAATAACCAGTACCAGGAAGAAATCCAAGAGCTCAATGAAGTAGCAAGACATCGCCCTCGGTCTACTCTAGTGATGGGTATCCAGCAGGAAAACAGACAGATTAGGGAATTACAACAGGAAAACAAAGGTAAAACATGAATATTCTATCCTTTTCAAACTCCAGCCTGCACCACTGGAGATAGACTTTTACCAATGATCTTTTTTCAAAACATAGCTGTAGAAGAAATTTTTTCTTCTAATTTCAGTTTGTCAGTTTAACTGATCATAATACAATTCAAAAGTCCTAAAGTCCAGCCTCTGGGACTGATGAACAAAAAGTGAGATTTGGGAAAAATTACTTTTTTCGGTCCTTACCTAGTGTCCAGCACAAGTGAGGAGATAAATAGAACTTAATTCTGCAATGTAGGGATCTGTGTGAAGAAATGTTTAACCGCTGCTGAAAATAATAGGAGCAGTCAGGACAAGTTATGGTGTAAGTACAGAAGTATAATTCCTTCTGGAATTCTGTACACTAGGAATGCACTGTTCCTCCTGGAAAGCCTTAGGTATTCTAACAGTTCTGTTCAGCAAAAGATTGAGTGATCTTGATTCAGATGAGTCTTGCCTTATCTTGGGGGTTATTTATCCTTTGACTCAGTATATTTTGAACAGAAGTATTTTTCAACTCTGGTTTTACCAAGCTGCAGATTAAAACAGATCTGTGAGTTCCTTCCTGCTTTTTGTACAGTGTGGCTTGTAGTGGCTGGGGTAAAGCTACTGAGCCACACTGCAGATGGCTTTTGTCAGCCAGAGGGACTGAACACAAAGTCACACTAACAAAAGACTATTTGTTACTGACCAGGAATTGTCCCAGGCTGGTCACCATCAAAGCCATTTGCAGAGCCTGCGTAGATTTTATGGTGCAGGGAGAGGGGACACTCAATTACAGGCTTATTTCAGTTTTCTCAAGCTGAAATACTTGTGCATTTTGATTTGCTTCTCTGTGTTAAACTCTTAACTGCATTTTAAATTATGTTGGCAGAACTGCGCACATCTCTCGAAGAGCACCAGTCTGCTCTGGAACTCATCATGAGCAAGTACAGAGAACAGATGTTTAGGTTGCTTATGGCAAGCAAAAAGGATGATCCAAGTATAATAATGAAGTTAAAAGAGCAACATTCCAAGGTAATCACTTCATTGAGGTTTTTTGCTTTGTTTTTTAGTTAACACCTTAGTTTGTAGTGGATGAATTCAAAGCTCACTTCGTGTCAATTTTTGTGTCAGTGTACTACTAAAGCGTCTTAATTTCTGTAAGCTACTCCAAGCAACAGGAACAGGAAACTATCAGCTGAATAAGTCAACCTTACCAGCTTCTCATTTATTGAAACTTTCAACAGGTAGCATTTAGTTACTATATTTGCTTAATTTTTTGTTTCATTTCCATCTTTAAGGCAACTGCCCTGTTACACTGCCAGAGGTTAGTAATATTCAGAGTTTTAGACTGGGTTTAACTTATACTTGTGACACCATTAAGTAATTAGTAAGCCTGTGCTTACAGAGAGTAGGAGGAACAAGCTTTTTAAATTCAATATTCAAATTTTTTTTCCCCTAAATATTGTAAATAAATTTTAAAAATTAAAAGTCCTTTTGACCATTGAATAACTGGATGAAGCAGGAAATAAAAGTATATGTTCAGTTATTCAGTAGTCAAAAGGACTTTTAAATTTTGGGGTGATTCATTCTTCTGGGTCACTAACAGACCTAAACAGGAGTTTTTTAGCAAAGTATTACATTTCATTGAAGATGTAACATAATCATTAGAGCAATGCAGCTGTGTAGACAGACATAAGTTCTAAGTGTTTAATAATCTTTGACCTCAGCTAATTTAAGTTTGCAAAGCAAAGTTAGGGTCTGCTTACTGGGAAAACAAAATTTAAGAATTTGATTCTTTCTTGCCTGCTTACAACATCCTAAGCGTGTAATTACTGCCATTGGTATGAAAAGAATTATTAGATTAGAACTGTATCTTTAACATAAAATCTTGAAAAATGACAGGTATAGATCATTTTCAACAGAAGTTACCTCAGAATATGGTATAGCATCTGCTCTAGCTTCAGGAGAACCAACAAAAGAGGGTAAAATTAAATCCATCCTGAAATGGACTGTGGTAGTTCATTTAGGGGCACTTCCATGGAAAAACAAGAAAAAAACAAAAAAGAAAAAATAACATCTCACAGTATAATTGGAACAGGAGATTTAGGCTTCAACATTTTCATTAAACCTCTTCCTACATGAATGCCTGATGAAAAGATATATCACCCTTACCCTGACACGTAGGATTTATGGAATTTCATTATTTATTCCTTAGCTCAGGCTTCATATTCAGGAAAATTGAACAATCTCAAAGCACTTTTTAAATACTTCTCTCTTGTTAAGTAAAAAAATCCATTATACCCCAGGAGTTAAGCTCCCTATTCCCAGTAATGCTGTTTTCCCAAGTACCAGCTGTTATTTTAGTGCGTGTTTCCAGATTATTACAAGATGATTGCTGCAGATGAAGAAGCACCTCCTTGAAATAGAGCAACAGTTTCTTTTGATAGTGTTGTATGCAAGAGGAAAGGGTGTGTTGGTAGCAGTGGCCCTGATCTAAGCGTGCCATTTGAATTTGCTCAGCTGAAAGGAGGCCCTAAAATGGGTGTGGTCCGTTTTTGGTTTTTATCTCTTTGAAGAGAAAGAACCCGATGTGTACAAAAGAAAGGAGAGAGACACACAGAGGCTTTCACTTTCGTTGCACTCTTTGGTTTTACCCCATCTAAGTTTTCTCATGTGCCTTCCAGAGCAGAGCCTTCCAGTTTTGTGTTAGGATCTGACCTAACGTCAGTGACCTTGGAACAGGCCCAAAGTTGTATTGATCCAGAGCCCACATGAGCTGAGAAAGCAGGAGGCAGGGAGGACAGCAGTATATCTGAAACCCACAGCTCCTACCCAGTCCTTCTCGAGGGTACATCCTTGCCTGACCGCAGCTTCCTGTCAAGCTAAATTTGGGAGTTCTTAAAAAAAAAAAAGTTTCATGTCATCACCTGCACTGGAAACTGAGAAGAAAATAAAGATTTACAGCAACTTCTTCCCCGCCCCCTCACATTGAGAGTGGGCATTTAACAACTGCTAAGTTATAGCTTGGGCAATTGGAATGGCAGAGACGAAAGGGCTGATGTTCATTTTAATAAAGGGTATTTGTTTTGGTCAGGTAAGTTCATGATTCCAAGTGAGGCAGTTCTTTGTGCTAGTTTAAAGGCAAGCTGATCATCTGCCAGCTGCATGGACCTCCCATCAAATTCATCGTTTAAAGGTGGGGTTTGGCTTTAGTCTCTACTGTTCTTCATTTCAGCCCTCCTGTCCTGCTTTTCCTGGTATTAGCCAATAAATATTGTGGATTTTGTCCAAAGGCCAGGTCAGGCACAACTAGACTGGTGTCACAGCAGAGTTAGAATAAAAGACAAATTGAAAAATAAAAGCTGCTGGAAATACCATTAAACTGTCTGGCTTAACTGAGCAGCAGTGAATACCAGAGGGACACAGGCTCCTCATGAAGCATTGCAGGGAAAGGCAGCAGTGACCCTTCTTCCTGAACCTCTGAAGTCCAGAGCCCAGATAAGCTGGAATTGGAGGTGGATCCAAGCAAAAGAATCTAAACGAGAAAGTGGAGGATGGGTTTGAGTTTTGTAACATACGACATAGTAAGGATGACCACTGCACATACTCTTTTTTAGCGAGAAATGCCTATCCATGGGCTGGTATTGGGGATCAGGTTTCAAACAGCTGGAAAGAATGTGGCTTTCCCTGCTCTTCTCAGAGGAGTGGAGTGGTTTTGCATATCCAAAATAACACACGTCAGTTCCTGCTACACAGGAGGGCCTGGTCAGGGCAAGCACGGCACCAACTTGTAGCCATTTGGAGGCTGAGGATCACAGTTGGTTAAGCTTATATCAAATCCCAATGAGAGAGATCACTGTGGGGCAAATGAGGTTTATTTAAATAACCAGGACCACTGTGGCTGCCCACACTGTACAGTTAGAATTTGTTTTCCAAAATTGAGGTCTGTCTTAAAAAAAGTCACAGCAGTTAAACTATGTTTAATGCTTTGCTTTTTTAAATAACGCAGAAAATACCTTACTAAGATATTACTAAATATTATATCTCAGGAGCTGCAAGTGCACGTGGACCAAATTACAGAGATGGCAGCAGTAATGAGGAAAGCTATTGAGGTGGATGAAAGGCACGGCTGCAAAGAGCAGGAGCGCATCACCCAGCTCGAGGTGAGGAGAAGGCTGCAGGGGCACAGATATTAAAGGGAGTAAAGATCCTCCCAGGTGTTTCATGGAGTTACTGTCCCAGTCACTCACTGCTGTTGTGTTACCCTTGCCTTGCTGGAGCAGGGGAAGCACCACTCCAGTTTAATCTCTAGGAGGGGATGCTTAAAGCCCGTCCAAGAGAGCAGGAGCATCACAAACCTCCTGTGCTCCCTTGGAGAAGATGACACAGCACTGATTTCAAATCAGTGTTTTACTCCTTATGCATTAGTTTGGAGTAGAGGGGAGGTTTTAACAGTTACCCTGATTTCTTTCTGGAGTCCTGTTAATGCATTTTTCTCTCTCTGGTTTTAGCAAGAAAACAAAGGCTTGAGAGAAATTCTTCAAATCACTAGAGAATCATTTCTGAACCTGAAGAAAGAGGATGCATCAGAGAGCACGTCCCTGTCAGGATTAGTGACAAGCAGTGATCTGAGCCTGAGGAAAAGCTAAGGACTCTGGGAATCAGCAAGCTTCAGTTGCACACTTAAACCAATGGAGCATCAGGGGGCACTGGTCAAGCACTTGTTACTGAATAGGGCACCAGCAAGAGAACACATCCAACTCCAGCTCAGTGGCTTTTATACCGTGTAACATAAATTCAGCTGGTATTCTGCAATACCCTCAGTGACAGATTGATTGCCATAGATCTAACCTCAGTAGGAAATGGATTAATGCACTTGCTGAATTGCAAATTCTTTTTATATGAACTCGTTTTACAGATAAAAGGTGAGATTTCAAGTAATTTATATAAATTATTGCTCATACAAAGTTCAGTACAACTCTTAGATAATAAAGGTAAGATTTCAAGTCTGATCTCTGCCTTAGAGAGTAGTAAATTATGAATATGCTTTGTGCATGATCCACATAATACCTTTTCCTTTTGTCTTGGTTTTAATAAACTCTCATTTTGCAACAAACCTCTTTGATGGGAGGGGCACACATAAGGATTTCTGTCATTTAGCCTTGGGGTATCCCTTTCAAATATAAGGCCAATTTTTAAACATAAGGAATGCTGTCAATTAATAGTTTGGAGTTTTTAAATGAAATAAGATTCTTTAAAATGTGCGCACTGAATTGTATTGTGAGAACATGGAAAGAGCTGTTCCCACTTTGTTGTTCTCAGGAGCACAGGTAGCAATACAAGTCTGCCTCAGCTTTTACCTTTAGGAGTGGAAATCCAGCTCAGTTCTCTGTCAGTAAGAAGCCACATGAGTCCCATGTCTTTCTTCTCCAGTTGCCTGCCCAAACTTCCTAAGTGCGGAATGGCAACTGGAAAGCACCCAAGCAGTGGCAGCAGAAAGGGGGGTGGAGGAAGGAGGAAGCAGCTTCATGGCAGAGTTGGCAGCCTGCAATTAATACTCTTAATTTTCCTTTCTCCAGTACTAACTAGTCATCAAGAAGGTTTTAAAGTGAGTTAAGCAGAGTGAAAGCTGTCAGCTACAGAAAACTGTGGAACTACAGCTGCCACCCACAGTTTAACATTCTGGCTGTTCAATAACCCACCAAGCAACATGAGCTGAGCTATCCTGAAATCAACCACCACTTAGTCAAGCTTGATTTTTAGTGACAACACAGAAGGAGCTAAGCATCCAACACTTCCAAGTGTGCCAGCTTCGATACAGCTTTCTGTGCCTGAGCACGGCTTCCCTGAGCTCAAGGTAAACGTTCCACAGGCCTAAGGGGAGCTTTCAGTGTCACTGAGCTGAGTTAGGAGCAGCTCAGTACCTTTGTTCTGTTCTCTCTGTTGCTGCTCCTTCCTGTGGTGCTTTTAAGGGGAAAAAAGTGAGAAAGGAGCATTAGCAGGCAGTAAATGCTTCTTTTCAGTGAACTAATACATGTGTCAAAAGGACAGCTGTGTCCACAGAATGTGCTGTCTCCACATTCTCACAGCCTGCTTTAGAAATGGAGAAGCTCCTGCTAGGCTTCTTGCTAGGCTTAAGAACACACCGAGGACATTCACATGCATGGAAAAAAAATATGGCCATTTCCAGACTTGTGAAACAGCTGAGGGGGAATTCTGGGGGAACATTTTAGCTCAAGCACAAAATATTCTTGTCTGCTTTTATATTATCTGTAAAGCCTCGCCAGTGCTTCTCTGATTTAGATTTTGCATTTCTGCCATGGCTTGCAAGCTGCTGACTTACCAGAAGCAATGTCTTTTTTCACTGGAGTGTTCTGTTGTTGCAAACTCACGAGGAATTTTGGGTTCAGTTTTTGAAGTTCTTGTTTCTAGAAGCATCTTTTCAGCCATGCACTGGTGTCAAGAGGCATTTCTATCCATTTGATGCTGAATTCAGCTTCATGGCTGACTTCTGGTTTGGCTTCTGAATACAGAAGAGGGTTGTTGGTCTGTGGCAGTACTTTGAGGTTGCTCTATTATGAAATAATGCTTGATTAGTGTTTATTTTTGTAAATTAAAAAAATGTGACTTAATTTATCTACTCCTAGTCTTCACATTTGATACGTCTCCCCTTTCATTCCCCTGCCCTGATCACTTTAGGATTTTAAAGAGCCTTCACAGTCTGTGGAGTAACTATTTTTCATTGCATACCTGTTATTTTTGTAATGCAGATGGCTTGAAAAGGATTTATGGCTAGAATTGTGTACTGTACAGTAAACTTATTTTGTCAATAAAGTTGACTGAAAACATGGATGTCTCCATGATTAAAGTAAGATACTGGGTCTGAGATGAGCCTTGTTGGCAACACAAGATACAAAGAAAGGTAACCAAAACTGTTCTGTGTGGCAGCTGTTCAGCTTAAACTGAGTTGGGCTGGTTTGCACTACTAAAAGCTTTAAACAGCCTTGACTTTTTAACAAGCACATGGGATTAGAAGATTGTTAAAACACAGAACTAATGGCACTGTTTTCATGCAGAGTTACATGGACTGGGATCCCTGTGTGAATACCCAAACGAAATTTACATGGGCTTAGGGAGTTTCCTTATGCACTTTTTCTGGATAGAGGAAGATTTTCCAAGTCTGCTATTGGAGTGTAAAACTTGCACTTGTTCTGTTTGGAGAGCCTGGAGTCCGAGTATCCGCGGCCCGACCGGTGGTGACTTGGGCCAGGAGAGCTGCTCACAGCATGAGGCCAGAGGGAAGGTGAGACCTTAAAGCTCATCCAGTGCTACCCCGTGCCATGGGCAAGGACACCTTCCACTACCCCAGGTTGCTCTAAGCCCGGTCCAACCTGGCCTTGAACACTGCCTGGGATGGGGCAGCCACAGCTTCTCTGGGCAAGTATTTCGTAATTTTTATCAGTTCTGTGATAAATCGGCTGCACATACCTGTTATCCAGCCAAGCTGATAAGACAGCAGAAGTCAGCTAAATGCAGGTTTTAGTGGATGCTGTGTGCAAAACTACTTGCTTTGCTTATGGACCATTTAGCACAAGTGGGGCTGAACAGGAACTGTATGGGAGAGGGGGACTGAGTTCCTGCTGCCTGCAACCACCTTCTTTTTCCCAGACATTGGGAGCCACCGGCCCTCGTATCAGGAAATACTGTTTTTCCCCACGTTCAGAAAAAAACTCACCTGACATCTGTCTTAACCAAGCACCCAGCAAGGAGGGAAACACTTCATCATTGCAGTCTTGGAAGAAGCACATGTTGGCAGCACTCCTCAGGCACCAGCCAGAGAACAGGCACAGGGGAAACCCACCAGACTCCAGTCTCCTTCTGTTTCCCAAGGTGAAGGTTTACTTTTTTGAAGAACAGCAGACAATGATTTCCCTGCAGTGTTCTCAGCACCAGAAATTCCCCCAATCCATACACTTGAGGCTGGCTCTTCCAGCAGTGAGCAGCAGTAGAGCTGTGTTTGAGCAGTCAGTTCTTGGAAGCTCAAACAACACAGCACACCAATGGATGCAGGGTGATCATCACCTTCCCTTTTCCAATACTACCTTCAGGAATACCGTAAACAAATTTTTAAATGACTCATCATCTGCAACTCATGACATTCCTGGCTAAGCAAACAGCAGCTGCCTCCTACAATTATCTATCTGTGCTTCTTTACTTCCTGCTTTCCCCCCACCTTCAGCATTCAGGATTTAAAAAAAAAAAAAAAAAATCGAATCCAGCTCATTTTGAGCTTATTAGATAATTTGTTGTTATACCAGGTAAGTTTGAAAAGTTGGAACTGGTGCTTTTTCTGACGAGGCAGCCTTGTGATGACTCAGTTCTGAAGCAGGCAGGGAAGTTTTACACAACTCTCTTCTCCTGCCATTCCCTCTCACCCCCCAAATGAGCTTGTTTATTGCTCTGGTTTGAAGTTGACTTCTCCCAGCTTCAAGGAAGCACAAAGCCCTTCCTGCTCAGCAGGAGCCAGCTGGCTGCCTGGAGCTGGGGGCTAGAGCAGACAGGGTCTGAGAGCAATAAAATAAACATCATAACCAACAAGCATCTGTTGGAATGCCCGGAAGTGTCATGGGAGCTGTTGCTTCCAGAAAAAACTCAGACACCAGAGCCTTCTAATCCAGGATGTGGGAGGGGACGACATAACCAGATGGACATTGGCAAAATTCAAATAAATCTGGATATATCAATATATCAATGCATTCCAGCCCCTGAGTCAGGACAAGTAACCTAACACAATACTCACCTTGCATACCCAAAGGCTGTGTTTCTTATGCTGACTCTTCACTGGATAAACCAACCAGGAACCAAAGTTCCACTAAAGCTCGCCCCCAAAAACACTGCCAAGATCACTGCAGACCTACAGCTGCTGACGG
The DNA here is from genome assembly GCA_013400235.1 of Oriolus oriolus. NCBI lineage: Eukaryota > Metazoa > Chordata > Aves > Passeriformes > Corvidae > Oriolus > Oriolus oriolus. The sequence goes on along the minus strand of VXBT01005747.1, from coordinate 330,339 downwards.
GTCAGAAGGCAGAGAGAGGAAAAGCTCAAAAGCTCAGTGAAAAATGCACATTTTGAGATGGAGCCTACTGATTTCTCTGGAGGGGCTCCCTCTTTTTTGGAAGCCCTTCCAGATCAAGGACAGTTCTAGGCAAGGACAGAAGGGAATCACAGAATCATACAAGGGTTTGTACTGGAAGGGACCTTAAAGAGACCTTAAACAGATCTCACCCCTGACCTCAACGGGTACACAGAAAAAGCCTTGAAAATACCCCTTCAGCACTGCAGTGATCAGTTCATATATTCTGATCACCACTGTTACTCACTGTGGCTTATGGAATTATGGAAGACAATTCCTGAACCATCTCTTGGCAGAACTAAAAAAGGGAAAGTCAGGATCTCAGAAAAAGAATTCAAAGCTCACTTCTGCTATAGAATTCCTATGTGATCTTGCAGACCGATTTTCAGGCAAGAAGGGGATGACAACCATGCCTTTGTTCTCTAGAGCCTCATCTGACAAAGGTCTCAAAAAAAAGCCTCTCTGGACCACGCGCTTCCCTCAGTGGCTGCACAGAGCACATGCCACAGCCTCTGGGTGTCACTGCAACGCCAGCCAAGCTTCCCCCCCTCAGCCCTTGGCAAGAAGGAACTTTTCAAAGCAAACTCTCCCCTACAAGATCAAAGGCAGAGGCTAAACTGTAAAAGCATCATTGAATTCAAAGAGACCCCTTTAGTTCCAGTATTCTTTGAAAAGACATCTTTATTATAAAAGATATAGAAAATTAGAGTTAAACTTGTTTCTTGCACAATGTTAATCGCAGCAGTTATAAAAACCCACCAAGGTAAACATGTTTAAGAGCATTTCTATACCACCGAAGTGTTTGCTGCTCGCCATTATACATGGCAGACATGCTCAGGATCAGTGCAGGGAGGACGGGCAGAGACCCAGGGAAGAGCTCCTTGTTCACCCCATGTGCCACAAAACAGCACAAGGAAACAAGACCCAAACTGCAAGATTTCAGCCTTGCTTTGCTTGTTTGAGGCAGATGGTCCAGCTCCAAGCAACGATGGGATTTGTCTCTCTAAACATCAGAAGGGTTCAGTCACCTCAGACACTGTCTTTGAGCTCTCACTCCTTAAAGAAAAGCCATTTAAAAGTCATTCATTCCTGTCTATGGCAGGGTGTTTTAACTTCCAACCAAGTTCCCCGAAAGAGTTCTTTTGCCAGTTTCCTCGGAAAGAGGTGTTTGTTACGTATTTCCTACCAAGAGTTTAAAGCGGTGGCTGAGAGCTTAAGCTTCCACCCCTGGGGAATTCCCTCATGGCGGCTCCATGCAGGCACATGAGCAGCCACTCACCTCACACAGGCAGGACTGTGCACTTGGCTGCCCTCGCTGAAGGTTCAGACACAGGGAGAAGGAGGAAGAGTCACCATAACCTGTGTCAAGGTACAGGATGTGAGACTTGAGCCATCCTTCAGTGCATGACAGATCCCCCCCACTGGAGAGCAGGAGGGGGCACAGTGGGCAAGCACAGGTAAAACAGCCTCAGGCCTGCCTGGGATGAGCCAAAACCATATTGCTCCAGTTAGCATTTTGAAAATGGCTCTTGGGGTTTTTTTAAGGAAGAGCATAAAACCACCACACAAGATTGGTCCCTCATCTGTTTTTACACTACATTCTGCTTTGGGCAGATGCAATTCAAATAGGTAAGGACCACATTCAGTCAGCAAGGTTCCTGGTCAGTATCTTGCTAGCTGAATGCTGTTTTCACCTCTTAAAGGCAAAATTAAAAGATGATTAAAAATAAATAATTCGTGTTTCAGCCAACTCCAGGGAGAAAAAATTGCCACCGGCTACAAAGAGCTTATTTACTCTTTTATGACAGCACCATCAAAAAAGAGACTATACCAGAGCAGAAACAAGACACAGGCTGTTCAGAAAGCAAACAGGGAGACAAACCTCTTGTGTTCTCATAGCAGTCATCTCTGCACAGAGACCAGATGACCAGCTTGCTACAGAACGACCCAAAAGTGAGGGAAAAAGTCTTCTCGTCTCGGACCAGTCCCCGTTCCCGAGCCCCACAGTGCACACGTACAACAGTTAACTCAGTGCAGTTTCAATTCAAGTCACTTAGTTCAGCTTGCAAGGTTCAGTAACACTTCTTGGAAACCAGTGTGTCTGCAGCCACACATTTTGTACCTGTATTAGAAGGAGATGCTCAGTTCCTGCTGGAAGAACTCCTCGTGTGTCCAGTCCTTGTCCCTCCTCTCACAGCTGGACAGGCTGCCCACCCTTGGGAGCGAGTCAGGCACTGCCTCAGCAGAGGTTTCCACATGCAAGGGAACAATCAGCAGGTTGTTTTCCAAGGCCTGTTTGATATTTCACGTACCCAAACAGCACAGCAGACCCCACAGGATCAATGCCTGCCCTTGGCCACAAGTACAGGATTCTGCAGCTGGACACAAGCAGGTTGCAGCAGGCAGAGTGTGCCACAGAGGAGTGACAAACAGCATGTAGTGTACTGGACAGGTAACTGCTCTGCCAAGCTGGGCAAACAGCAATCTCTTACTCAGCAGGACAAATTAGCAGTGGTAAATCCTGCACCACTGGCTGGTTGCTGGTAATCATCTCACCATTCCCAGATCCTCCCTCTCCGTTCCCACCAGTTATTTGGAAAGTTACAGAAGCAGTGGAGTTCTCTCCCCGGCTGGCTGGTCTTTCTGGAAGAACACTTTGATATGCAGCAGCTTGTTGTGGATCCTCTCTCTCAGGGGAGGGATATGATGGCTGGGGTCTAAGACATTGGTGCTTCTACGCTCCCTTTCCCTCTTCCAGGTGAGATAGGGATGTGGTGGGAAGGGCACCTCACTCCTCTCCCGGCGGAGCTGCACAGTGACCCCGCTGAGGGCCAGCATTGCCCACACCGACAGGATGATGAAGTCTGGAAAAAGAGGAACAGATTCCTGCAGCAAAGCAGAACATTCCTTGCTTTCCCAAGCACAAACACTGAACTAGTTTAGTGACAGAAAGGAATGAAGTATCATCCCCACATCCTCATGTGCCCAGACTGACTCCATGCAGAGGCCAGGACACACAGGGAGTCGGGAAGAGTCTCTTCACTGTATTAGGCCTTGGACTGCCCACTCTGCAAACTCCTCAGCAAACTGCCAGCCCAAGTCTGAGCAGCACCTTTCACAAGGGCCTTTGTCACAACACCTGCAGGAAGGTTCCTGCCTTTGAGTCTACTCAGTATTGCTTTTGAAGGACTAGAATTTCTCATGTGGATGCTAAATCTCACACTGTACTGCGTTCTCCTCCCATCCCCTTCCTGCCCTCACTCACTGTTTACAACAGAACCAAAGAGGCAATGATTCCTCCTTAGAAAGAGTAAGGTCTCAGGAGGACTCACCATTCCTTTGAAAAGGCACGTTGGTGTAAGCTCTGCTGAAGTAATTGTTGAGGACCCTTCTGAGCAGGTCTAAGGTGATGTAAGCAAGGCTTGTGTAGACGTAACAAGCAATGGCCAGGATCACCGTGTAAGAACCCACTACTCCAGAGGCCAGGATGTTCAGCTAGACAGGAAGAAAAACACAGCTTTAGGAGACTGATGAACACTCTTTATTCCCCACCTCCCTAAGACAATAGAATCATAGAATGGCCTGGATTGAAATGGACCTAAAAGCCTATCCAGTGCCACCCCCCTGCCATGGACAGGGACACCTTCCACTGTCCCAGGTTGCTCAGAGCCCCATCCAACCTGGCCTTGAACTCTGCCTGGGATGGGGCAGCCATAGCTTCTCTGGGCAAGTATTTTGTAATTTTTATCAGTTCTTCTGTGATAAATCAGCTGCACACACCTGTTATCCAGCCAAGCTGATAAGACAGCAGAAGTCAGCTAAATGCAGGTTTTAGCGGATGCTGTGTGCAAAACTACAAGTCATTGCTTTGCTTAGGGACCATTTAGCACAAGTAGGGCTGAACAGGAACTGCGTGCAATTGGCCCTGTGCTGAGCTTCACAAAGCTGTGCTAAGTTTTCTGTACATATCCCATGGGACAACATTTTGCATTAAGAAGTCTGACCCCCCTCCTCCCCGCTTCTGCCTCCCTCCTTCTGAGGTGACAGCACAGGTACTTACAATTCTTGGGCAGCCAATAAAAAGCACTGGAATCATCAAGGCTACACAAGTAAAGGTCACCCAGAACACCACATCATCACGGAAGACCCTGTAGTTTCCTGCCAAGACACCACATTCATCAGTGAGGGAAACAATTCCTTTTTTACAAGTGTTTGGGGGTCAGCTTTTTCCCCCCAAAATTCTGTACGTTCAGAAATACCTGGAGTACTTTGAAAAGCCCAGCTTTTGAGCTGAAATCCTGACGGTTTAAGACGTATTGGAACAGTTACTCAAGAACAAAAGAACTGTCCCAGTTGAGCACAGGTCCTGTACTCTGTGCTGGAAAGCAGATCTTGTCCATGGAACACAGATTTTTGACAATGTACATGTTCCTCACCTGATAAGAGCAAAAAGTACCAGAGTACAGTTGCCCAGTAAGAAGCTGTTTTGTTGCCTATATGGGTTTCCAAGCTAAAAATACGCATCTGACTCCAGACTATGGTGCAAATGTAGCCATCACAACAACACCAGGCAACAAATTCTTCCAGCTTTAGGAAAATTAAATCACTCAAACCCTTCTTTGCTCCCCCTGCCTTCTAGGGCCTGCTGATTCACCAAAGGGGACAAGTTGACCTCCAGCTGAGTCACTGTTCCACTTTAATGAAGAGCAACCAGAGACTGCATGGCTTGAGTCAAACATGGATGACTGGAGAATGAAAAGCTGTCCCACCAGGGGACCTTAAAAAGAGAAGTTTTGAGATTGAAAAGTACAATAAACTGCAGCTCATGCTCTGATGTCCCACAGGGACTCCAGCTCAGCAGGCTTACTGGCTTTTAAGCAATTTGTCTACGGCCTTTATGCCTGAAGCCTTCAAATTAGACTGGGATTTGTTCTGGACAGAGAACAAGAGAGCAAGTGCATGCCTGAAGCAGAGCTGGTGCCACAGAGATGGCACACAGCTTAAGTAGGAAGAGTCACCAAGTTCTTGGCAAAATAATCAGTTTCTTTTTCCCCAAGTAGTTTTAATTACAGCACAGCTGAAAGAAGGTTTCAGGTCCATCTCTATTCCTCCCAGCACTGGAAAGGGAAAGTTAAACATCCCACTCAGATAAACCAGAGAGTGCCATTCACTCCGGAGCCTTGCAGTGTGCCTGTCGCACAGCAGGAACACAGCACTCACCCAGCAGAGGATTCCAGTGCTTACCTATGGGAGTAAAGAAGAGTGTCGCTGAGAAGAGAAATCCCAGCACAAGTCCAATAACAAACATGCAGAGCAGGACAGAGCCAAATCTCCACCAGCTCACAACCAAGAGCAGGCCTCCAATAATTCCAGCCACTGCCGTCAAAATAAGACGCACTGAAAGAGAAAAGAGAAAATTCCAGCATTCTGGAAACTTCAGTTCCTGCAGTAACATGTTCAGCAGCTTTACTTACATGCTTGTTTGGGTTTTTTCAGTGAGTTTGCATGAGGTAACAAATAAAAGTATCAGAACTTGCTTCAAGCACTTCACTTAGGTGCCAGCCAGCAGTTGGGGATGTGCTGCTACAAGAGTGGCGGGGGGAGGGGCTGGAATGAAGGCCTTGGTACCATGTACATCAGTACCCTGAGCTCCCAGGGAGTTCAGGGGGCTACAGCTACTGCATGTGTATCAAAAAAGGAATTCTGTGAGGTGGGACAGACAGAAAGAACTAATTATGTCTAGTCTAACAAGCTGGGTGCAGACCACCTACTTCCATTTTACAGATGAAACCTGCATTTGAGGTTTGTGCATTGTCAAAGTAGGAAGAAAGTATGTTGCAAATTTCCAGAGTTTCCAAACACCTCTGATCTTCCTCGGATAGATACTGAAATTAAATCCAGCTATTAATTCTCCATCACTGTGATGCTAGAAGCAGCACTTACTCTGTTGCATATTCAGCTATTAGGGCAATCAGAGCTCAAGCACCCAGGCATCACTGTGCTATCCTTCCTGTGGCTGGCCAACAGCACAGCTGAGATTGTACCTGAGGGATTCATAACAAGAGTTTGGGAAGAGCACAGGGTATCCTGACACATCTACTCACCATCATAACTAAGGCCAGTTACCCTTGTAATGAATACAAAGAAGACGAATGCTGCGATGATGAAGCCCATGAAGAGTAAGTCTAGAGAAGAAGGAACAAGTATTTAGCAAGCTTCATACCAAGCCCACTTCAGTGGATCTTCAGACATCTTCATATAACAAACAGGAAAGGAACATAGCAGCTCACAAAAGGAGAGCCAGACAACACTTTGTTCTGGACAGGGGTGTCTTCAAGCACCACAGATAGTCAAAAATGACATATTTATAGCTATATTGCCCAGCATGCACCCTAGTTCTAGGTTCTAGAACTAGAAATAGTTCTAGAATTTCCTGCTGTGAGATTGAAGGCTCAGAGCCTATAAAAGCAAAGCAGAGAACATAACTGGCACAGCATCACTATCAAGTGAATCTTGGTAGTAACACCACCATTCTAAGTTACATAGAGTAACATTTACGAAGTTCCAATGAGACTTATGAGATGAGATTAAATATTCAGTACCTGTTTTCCAGAATCTGTGTCCAAAAAAGCAGGTGAAAAGACCAAGAACAGCAAAAGCAGTGAAGAATACCTTGGTAGAGAGTTTACCTAAAAGAAGAAAGGTAGGTTTAGTAGAGCATTCCACCCAGTAGTCCCAACAAAGAGATTAATGTACAGCCAGGTTGCTGTCACAAATTTTACTGACAACTTGAAAGCTGCCACTCTGTCAGATCTGCAATGCCTGAACTAACAGGTGTCCTGGCAGGATCTTCAACAGAATATTGAAATAGTCCCAGACTGATTAAGAAATCAAGAGCTTCCTCCTTATTCAAGAGAAGTTTCTGTAAGTAGATGTAACTTGTTTATAATACAGATACAACTTTGCCTGAAAATTCTCTGCTCAGCTTTAAAAAAGGGACATCCAGTCATCTATAAACATCAGTGCTATGGGATTAGTGACCCAGGCAGCAACTACAGCCTTAATCACTGCAGCCTTCACCATTTGTCTTCCTCTCATACATTTGCCATGCAACAAAAATGATCATTGGCATCCTATTACGGACCACCTCTGTGTTCTAGGCATTTCTTACCTATATTTAAGCTATTTGCAGAAGTAAACCACATTTTCTATGTGCTCTGAATTAGAGAGGTTTAGCCTAGGTAATTTGTCTCATGTTGTCATAGAACAACACTGAGTTTGACAACAGTCATTTGTGTTACAGTATATAAGAAAATAATGAGAACAAATCTTACTTTATGAACCAAATTCTACCAATTATTCGTGTCCCTTCTGCATTCATAACGGGAGTGGCAGCTTTGCTCTGTTTCTGCTCAAATTCCACCATTATATAGCTTTGTACAAAGTGACTTGGCAGTCACTCCACTACTGCTGACATTATCTTCATTCTTATTTTAGGTGACTGCCTCCTTTCAAAACACCTGCAGGTTACTGATTCCAGTTAGCACCAGCACAGTTAGAAAAATCTGGCTGGAGCCTAATCTAGTCTGTGTTTTATTAGCTCAGCTTCACATTCAGCATCCGCAGTCGTACAGATGATTTGAAATGATGTATCCAGTTGAAATGGACAAAGCTGGAGTGGCACTACAGAGTTCAGAGTTACATTTGCAAGCCACATATTACACCTCCATTAAGTTAAATCTTTAATTGCTAATGGTTCTCCTTAGTCTTACTTCATCATTCTAGATTTTCTGCTCAATCAAGAAGCAGACTTTACCATAAAGTAACAAAATATACATAGTGTAAAACAAAGATCTCCTGCACACATTAAAAAAATAATCTTAAAGCACAGTCAGTATGTTGGAGCACAACAAGCTGCAGAGGAGTTGGCAACGACATACAATTCCCAACTTACTGAGGGAAGAGCAGTTATCCACCAGGTCAGCAAAGCTGCAGGCGTATGTATGCACAGGTATGTATGCAGCAGAAGTGTTCCAAAGAGGATCCCACACTATGACATTGTAGATCACACCTTGTCCAGGAAGTGAGAAGAAGTAGACATTGGTCTTGTCATCAGCTGTCAGCGTAAGCAACTGGAAAAGGAAGTATCTGTGTTGCATTAAGGGCTCACAGGATGGAAGCCTCCCCTCCAGCACTACTGTGTTTTCTGATAGGGGAGAAGATTCTCCCACTCCTGTGTTCTGCTCCTCGCCATTTTCAGATACAGTTCAGGTTCCCTACCAGCCTGCTGACCCAGGTCTGGCCTCTGAGGCAGGCAAGGCTGCCGTTCCACTCCCCAGCAGGGCCAGGGAGCCTGCTTATGTCTCCCCTCCAGGAAGATAAGCATAGGGCAGGAGAAAACAAGAGAGCACCACTGCTCACCTTAATGCCATTGGCTTTGATACTCTGCACTCCAGACATTTTCCGTATGTGGCTCATGAGCACCATCTCAGACAGGTCATTCTCCGGCAGGAAGTACTGGTACACATCATAGCGCAGCCGCCACCGCGAGCTCTGACCAGTCCCCGAATCACAAGAGGGGGGGTTTGCTCCCCTGCAATGAAAAACACATCAGCCACGTGCCCAGCACAAGCCCCCAGACCTCAACATGAGTTTTCAGCAGCTACCTGCCCACAGGATTTGCCGCTACTCTTCAGAGGTGCACACCAGCAGCCAACTCAAAGCCGGACTGTATTTGTGAGCACAGAGCACAGCAGCATCACACAGAACCACCCTGGGACAGGTGGTGTCTGTGCTGGTATGTGCCTTTACACTTACAGAGGCTTCCTATGAATTGCCATGACAAGAATTCCAAGAGGCCATGACGGCCAAAGACCACAACATTACCGTTTGTTTTTCCATGCAGTTCTGAACACAGTCTTCCCCATTCCCTGCCTATCACTTGTGACACCAGGCACCAGGAAATAATGCCTTTTAACTTGAAGTCTCAAGTTAAACAAAACTCTGGGTTATTATCATGCTTCAGTACTAGTAAAGAAATAAAACTGGCTGTAACACACAATTGCTCCTCAAACAAATTAAGTTGTTACAGGGAATGGAAAGATCCAGTATTTGCTGACTGCTTGCATTTCTGAAGTTGCATAACCTCCCCCACAAGATGTAACTCTCAACTTTTATCTCTCTCATGCAGTACCTCTTCCCCTCCTCCTTCTCCCCATTTACATTTGTTGCAGCAAACAAGATCCCTGCCAGCAGCTGAATGGTTCAGCTGTTACAGCAGGGTCTTGTTTTAGCCTTTTGGCCAAACATAGGACAAAAGATCTTGCTCAGTGCACTGAAGCTTTCCACAAACCTGGTATATCCCAAGTTTGCAGGGGCAAACTTGATGTGTATATCAACCAACGTGTAGTCCAGGTAAATATTTGGATCCACTTCCAAGTCAAATTCTAGATTGCAGCCCCCAGGAATAGGATCTAGAACACAGAGAAGATAACTGCAGTTATGCACTTGCAGGCACTATCTGCTTGCTGAGCACAGAAAATCATCGGGTTCTGGCCCTGCAGGCAGCAAAAGGGTTTCACTGCAGCCTGTGACAGGTCCCCACACATGGATGACTCCAGTAACTGGAGTGTTGGAACAGAAGGATACAAGCTCCTGTAAGGTCCTGCACACGGGTTAGGGCAACCCCAAGCACAAACACAGGCTGGGTGGAGAATGGATTGAGAGCAGCCCTGAGGAGAAGCACTTGGGGGTGTTGGCTAACGAGAAGCTTGACGTGACCCAGCAACACGTGCTCACAGCCCAGACAGGCACCAGCATCCTGCACGCAAAGAGGAGTGGGCAGCAGGGCCAGGGAGGGGGTTCTGCCCCTCTGTGCTGCTCTGGCAAGACCCCAGCCCAACACAAGAAGGATGTGGACCTACTGGAGTTAGTCAAAAGGAGGACCATGAAGATGACCAGAGGGATGGAGCATCTCTCCTACAAGCAAAGGCTCAGAGTAGGGGTTGTTCAGCCTGGAGAAAGCTCTGGGGAGGCCTTTCCAGCAGCCTCCCCATTCCTGAAGGGAGCCTACAAGAAAGCTGGGGAGGGAATTTTTATAAGGGCCTAGGGTGACAGGACAAGAGGGAATGGCTTTAAGCTGAAGGAGGGTAGATTTAAATTGGATATGAGGAAGAAATTGTTCCCTGTGAGGGTGGGGAGGCCCTGGCACAGGCTGCCCAGAGAAGCTGTGGCTGCCCCATCCCTGGAAGCATCCAAGGCCAGGCTGGATGGGGCTGGGAGCAACCTGGGATAGTGGAAGGTGTCCCTGCCCATGGCAGGGGGAATAGAACTAGATGATCTTTATGGTCCCCTTCCAATCCAAACAGACTTGTGATTCCATGATCTCATGCACAGCAGTTTTCTATTGTAAAGCTTGAGTTATGGCAAGACCATAGAGTACATCCTATAGACAACTCACAAGTCAGCAGTGACACTAAAAACTTTTTCAGCCCATTTCAAAAGAATTTCTGGTATCTCCATCAGATTTCCACCATGTAAGACTGAAAGGTCAGCACTTCATTCCACAGATGACTTGACTAAGCAGGGCTGGCATGCCCTGAGCACGTACCTTTCTCCATGTAGGGAATGGAGATGGCAGTGCTGAGCACCTGGCCAGCACCCAGGGCACGCAGGTACCACGTACACACAGTCTGGTCAGGCCGAAGGATGGACACCAGCCCTTTGTCTACTCCAGTTCCTGAGCTGTTCACCGATGGAGTCTGCACAGAAAAAAACCATAGAAACAAGCAGTTCTTGAGAAGATTTCTACCATATTTTGATCATATTTCTATATTTTGGTAATATCACAGGAGCCCATTCCTGCCACAAACCTGCCAGGCACACACATCAGTGCCAGTTACAACAGACAGGCTCTGCCCAAGATTTGTGCTTGGAATTGTCCAGCTCCATGTGCAGGACCTTGAACCTGGCCTTGCTGAACTACGTGAGGTCTCCATAGGCCCACCTCTCAACCTTGTCAAGGTCCCTCTAGATGGCATCCCCAGCTGGAGAAACAAGGGAGCTCTGACACCACACACTGCCTGGCTCATGCTCAGAAACCCAAGTGACAAGTGTGGGACTACTAAAGAGCTGATAATCACAAACAAGTTGCAGAGGAATCTAGCTAGTAGATCTGGGAAAGGATTGACTAGTAAAAATGTAAAAGGGTTGGAATACCCCTCACAAAATGTTGTGAGATGGAAGCAAGGAAGTGTTCCGGGAGCCAGTGGACAGAAGCACCTTCCTAACTCCACCAGAACAGAGATGACTCTATGGCAGCTGCCTTAACACTAGCAATGCCAGATCTTTTTGGGGCCAGGCCAGCTACTGATCCAACCCCCAGCACCACCATCCCTTCCAGGGCTCTTGGGGAGAGATCAGGCAGCAATGACAGTATCACAGTCTCACAGCTGGAACAACCAGTTGACCTGCAGCCACATTTTCAGCATGGAAAGTGCCTTTGGCCAAGGCAGCCACAGTTACCCGAGGCAACACTGCAAGGAAGCACACTGGACCTGGCAGACTTCAAGATCTGGCTCAAGTTCATATTTCTAGAGGGAGGCCAGCCCTAAAAGCAGTACAGCTGCATTTATGCATCACTGCCCTTGGCCTGGTAAGGCCCATGAATGCAAAGAGGATCTGAAGTGGCAGCAGAAGATTCTACCAATGGTAAGCAAAGACTGAACAGGTGTAACAGTAATGCCTCAGCCCATAATCCTGGCTGTTTCACCTGTACAAGGATGGCTGAGCTGGTGACTTGTGTTACAGATCACTCATCTTCTAAGCTTCCCAGGATACTTCTTGGCACCCAGTACATTCTGATTTCAAAGATGCTGGTGGAGAGAGTGGAATTGGATGGCAGCTGTCAGACCTCCATCTACCACCTTCAGCTTAGTCAATGTTCTGTTCAAATACCAGTGAGAGCCTCCCAGCACCACAACAACAACAAAAATCAGTATTTTAGCTTAGCCTCAGTTTGTCCCATCATTACTAGGATGCAGTGTATAGCAGCAGGAATGCTTTTATTGCTGTCTAGAAGTAGCAGCATTCACTGGAGTACTGTGGAGGAATTTCTCCATGTGTTACCAAAAGAGAATTAGATTCAGGACAAGGAGCTGAAATAACAACACATCATATCTGCAGTGGTTAGATCCAAGCCACGGAAACAGCAGACAACTAAACATCCCAAAGTGATTGTGTATAGGGCATCTGGCAAACACTTACACAGATCTGTTTTTCATATGACAAGCTGAGGGACCGCAGTCAGTACAGCCACATGACAAAAGCACCACTTCCACCAAATAAAGTGCCTCGAAACATTTTCAAGCCAGCTCTGAAATTCCTTTAGCATTCAGTCTTTCAAAATAGCAGCTATGACACAGAAGTATAAGAAAGGATTTCTGAAGCTACAGTAATACTGTCTAAAAGCCAAGCAGGTAAAAGACACTCATTATTTATACAGCTTCAGTTCAATAGTCCTACACATAACCAGAGCCAAGTCCTTTGTTGAAAGAGAGGCAGCACTTAACAGAAGTGACACTCTTACCTTATCAAAGGATATCACCACATCACGCTGCTGAGCATGCACTTGAAAAATAACCACAGTCACATTGCTGGCGATGTTCCTGATTACAGCCTCCACTGGACTGGTCTGGTTAAGTAGCACATTTCTGAATTTTCCCAGGGAGAGCTCAAGAAGACCTGCATTACAAAAAAAGGAAGACAGAGAGGTTTTTTTGGTCCAGAGGGAAGCAATTACCAGGGAGGCCTAGAAGTTTCCAGTAGCCCAGTATTAGTCAGCTGGGAGCAGAGCAGGATGTTGCTTTGTGCTGCTCTCATCCTGTGAGCTGTACTAAGGTTTCAGAGACTGCTGCACACAGAGCTGCACCTGCAGATACAAGCACAGCCAGGGCACCTGCCCTGCAGCGTGGCACTCACCTGAGCACAGGGACAGGGCTTCCTGCCAGGAGTCAGGATTTGATACAGCTGAGCTCACCAGCTCAGCCAACCAGCCAGCTACACTCCAAAAAGTCAGTAAGAGAAGATACTGAGGACTGCCTGATCTTTGGCAGATACAGGTCAGTATGTTTGTACCAGCCAGCCAACTTGCACAATATCCATCAGACTTTCCAGGTGAATTCCTACAGACCATGGGAAGTGGAGTCAACTTCTAGAAGACAGAGTCAAATCTGTAGTTTACATACATACATTTACCCACTTTCAGCTATTTCACATGTTTTCTTGCTGCCAAACTGTTTTTAATCATTAGGACTGCTGCATCCCCATTTCTAGACCTAAAAATCTGACTAATTTTTGCCGGATACAACCTCGGCCATTTCTTCTTACAATGAGCATAACCCCATGATCCACTGTCATTTTAATTTAAAGAGAACCACATGACCTAGGATATAAGATATTTGAGAATCAGCTTTGGCTTGTCATTCAAGTCCTGCAAGCAAGCCTGGCTTCTCCCTGTGCTAGGTTCTGGCGGGACAGGGGATGCCAAGGGAGGAAAGCAAAGCAGCCACACAGAAGCCACAAGATGCTCTTTGGTTGGTGGTTGCAGCCAGACTGTACAATGCCTTCCAGGCTTTTCCCTGAATTCCTCTGCCTGCACACAGTACCCAAACAGACCTAACACTTACCAAGCCTAAACACACACACATATCCTCTGTGAAGTTGCCTCTGGTGGAAAGGGTTGATACTGCCAAGTACCCTAACACCGAGCCACCAGACACAGGGGAGCTCCCATTCACAAGGGAAGGGACAGTTTTCTTATCTGAAACTACACCCAGTACTCTCTAACTGCTTTCCTGTTACTTTTCTCTCTCTCCCGCCAAGAACTGGCATCACTGGCCAGTTTCTTTGCCTGTTGATATGTAAACAGAAGGGAGCCCCCACCCTCCTGCCTCCTCCACTCGCTACACACTGAAGGAAGGAACTTCAGTCCTTAGATGCTCACTCCCAAAATTCAGTTAATACCAGTACTGCATCACCAATAAATCCTCAGCTAAAATATGGGGGATCATAAACCACTTGCGAGGAAAGAAAAATTCTCCATTTTTCTGTTCCATCCTCTCCAGTTTGTGTTAAGGTAGAAGTTTCTACACCAAATTTTCACACAGTAATTAATGTAAAATTAAAGCTGCAAAAAAACCCTTTGTGTATTCTTCAGTTTCTGATTCTTCAGAGTCCCTTGAGCAGCATTCAGATATCCTCAGATCTTTCCTCATTAGCTCAGGTTCTGCCAGAAATGCAAGCAGCAGTATGAATGCTAAAGAAAAGCATTCACAAGGCACAGACTATACATCTATACACTCAGAAATTTGCAGTGAAAGCTTACAATGCATGAAAAATACTTTTCTTTGATGTTTAAAACCTTGAGCAGAGCTTCCTGAACCACAAGACATTCATGCTTAGATGTTCTTTTAAGAAAAATGCTGAAACCATACACATTCTCTGTGTGATCTACATCAAGGGGAAAAAAAGTGCATTGCTCTGCTTTGTTTCTCACCTCCACTCCATACCCATACCCAGGGGCCTCTGCATAAATAAGGACAGATTCATCAGCAAGACACACAGCCACTACTTCAGCATGATCATGAGACTCTGAATGTCAGAGGCACTCTCTCAAGTTTAATGAGCGTGGTGAATTAAGGTACGGTGTTCTATATTGCTTTGCTGTTTGCGTAACTGCTCCAAGAACAGCGCATGTGACACACATTACCCCAAAGTCTGGGCACAAGAGCAGAGACTCAGGGTGAAGAACAAGAACATCTACACCCATCACACAAGTACTGTTCAGCTTGCTGTTCATGGGCTCCTCGAACCACACTTCCAGTCAGGCCTGAAAGATGACGAGCACTGCAGAGCAACAGGACCCCCTAAGAAGTTTCTGGAAGAGCTCCGCAGCCACAGACCACAGCACCTTTCCTGCATTCTCCATCTCTGTCACTTGAACAAGTCACTCCTGGTGCACTGAGACAGAAAGGGAAGACGGTGAGCAAGACTAATTGATTAAATCAACCAACTCACACTTCACCAGGCCTACTGCTATCACCAGTTCTCTGGTTCTAATACCAGACAGGTATTAGACTCCCTGAGCCACAGAGAGCTCAGTCTTGTCAAATTCCCTCTGAAGGACAGACACAGAGACCTCCATGACCACACAGTGCTGGCCACAGCACGCAACCTTCTCCTTTGGGCAAGCTTGATGCGCCTGGAGGTGGCCCACTAGGCAGGTCTGCAGCACCAGCAGCACAGTTAACACCACCTCACAAGTGAGAGAGTTGATCCAGCAAGTCAGCAACAGAAACAGAAGCAAAATCCAGGCATCCCAGCTCGTTTTATTGCTTGCAACAGTGAAGGTCTGGAAAGACTCCAAGGTGCCAGGTTAATCCCTCTTCTTTTCCCCGTAGGAAGAACTGTTACAGTCACTGCGCATCAGAGTGATTTTGGGTTAGACACATGAGAGGAACCCCCACTATTACGGAGCTTATCAACTGAACAGATGCTCAGAGGAAGTCAGCACTGCTGAAACCGAGCAGCAGCAGAGCAAAGATGGAGCACTGAGCATGTATTGCTGCATATCCAGTGCCAGCACCACAACTGGGGCACAGATAGTCCTGCATACAGAACTGATGAACAGAGGCAAACAGCCCACTCTGTCACCCCACACTATCTTTTCTCTCACATGAAAGGCAAAACCAGCAAAGACAGCAAAGAAACAGAACCTCCTGAGGCTCATCTGAGATCAAAAGCCTTTATTCTTAAATTTAAACAACAAGACAATCAGTTCCAGAGGCTCTGCACTTATCATCCCTTCTCTGTGACACACAGTTTCCCCACCAGGCAGCACCCAGCTTGAACCGTTTCCATTGTGCTGATTCAGTGCCAAGCTCTTGGCTCCTCTGATGCTTTGAGTAAACCACATTTCCAGCTCCAATAGCCAAGTGTCACTCCCCAGCACCACAGAGCAGTTAACCACACGGGGTTCTCGAGCACACCTAGCAGTCCAATTTCCAGTAAGAAACAACTGAAGAAATGCCACTGCTACCCACACAGAACAATCTTCACCCCACAGAGCCATGCTCAAACAGGATGCTTCCCTCAGAGAGGTTCTGTGCAGTCAGAGAAAACACATTTCTACTGGGTGCCGAGCACCTTGCAGTGGATATGCAGAACAATCTGATCTAAGCAAGCTCCAGGAGCTAAGGAGAACTTGCCAATGCAGGGTGTGCAACGACAAGTAGTCACATGAAGACATTTAATGAAGATGAAGCGCAAGCTCAGACTGACAACCTGTTTGAGTAAGAAAAACATTAGCATACAGTTACTTAACAGAATAAAGCCTGGAGCCATATCCTATCAGACCTGTAAGGCCATGCAGACACAGATGATGGGAGAGCCCTGCAACAAGGTCTCTGTCTTCCCACACTACTGAACCCCCTAAAAAAGACAGCACCCACCCCACTCCCAAAAGAAGCAGGAGCATTTCTGAAAGCTTCTGAACTCTGACTGTGTGTGTACTGAGACTCATGCTTAGAACAGCTTGATGCTTAAAGCAGATGACACCACAGAATGCAGCTTGTCACCATCTGCACCATTCCCATCCCAGAGGACTATTCTGCTCACCAGGCCAGAGGTCTGAAAAGTGAGAGAAGAGTTTTATGTGAACCTCTGATTATAAAATACTGTCTCTGCATAGACTAAGCAGCTGGCACAAACAAGCTTCACCCAGATAAGCTCCCTTTACAAAAGCACTGCTCAGTCCTGATTACACTATAAATTCAGTTTAGTTTTTCGAACACTAAACAGCCCGGTTTGGATGTAGCAAACACAGCCAGCTGAACTCCTCCTCAGGAAGACAGAGCTCCCTGGAAGGCAACAAACACAGTGTATAAAACACCTCTGCACAAAGACCAAGTTTGAAGAGCTGCAGCCCATCAGAAGCCCAGAGAGCTAACACAGGCCATCATGCAAAGATTTTACTAATCAGCACTTTTAAAATGAAGCAGGATCTTCAAGGACAGGAGTTAGCAGAGCCCATCCCTGCAAAGTGCATGTCCACAACTGAATAACCACAAGACAATTTCAAATCAGTGAACCATTAAGCAAGTTGGCTTGTTTAAAGGGCCTAATGATCAGCTAGACTCTGGTACACAAATTACACAGCTTATTAGCTTTTCACGAGAGAAATACTTTCCCCCTCCACCCTCAGTCCTGCAAGAAAAAACAGCAACAGGTTCCTCCAAGGCAAAGCAGTTTGCTTAGTCTCATAGTTGCTTTGCCTTTTTACATATTGTAAAAAAATTACTCAGCACATGACCCATTTTCATCAAGTCCAGGAGACAAACTGCCTGTTAGCATCCTTTAATATAAACATTAAGGTCTAAGAACGCCGAGCCTTCATTCTCCCACCTGCTTGCTACCACCAGGTGCCCAGCCAAAGCTTTTAGGTCCTACAAGAAACAGGGAATACTCGGCTCTCCATTAGGCATCTCTCTTGGGCATGAGATATGGGCAGAGAGAAGCCTTCCACACCTGGGGCTGGTTCCAAATGCTGTCCTGCAACCCTGCAAAGTATCCCAAGAGTCTCCTTCGGGACAATTAAGCTTCATTCATTCAAGGCCAGGTTGGGTGGGGCGTTGAGCAACCTGGTCTAGTGGAAGGTGTCCCTGCCCATGGCAGGGGGGTTGAAACGAGATGAGGTCCCAAACCATTCTATGATTAGAAGCAAGTTTAAAAATAAAGCAAAACTAAGAGGAGGAGGCTTGTATCAGCCCTAACATGAAGGGCTGCTTGCTTATCTCTGAATTATCTCTGAGAGGAAACTGTTTATTTTTTCCTTTATTTGAACAGATAAGAGTTTAATCAGAAAAAAAAAAAAAAGTGACTGTAAATCTTCCCAAACTATATTTATTATAGCACACTTAACTCTGGACTGCTATTTTAGTCACATGCAGGAACACAGGGAAATTACAAAAAAAATCCTATGCCAAATAAAGTCAGATTACATCAGTACAGACAACACGTAACTTTAGGAATCAAGCTGGAAATTGTAGGTTTTGCTCCTTTCCCTAGTTTTATAGCGACAGTGGTTTTCAACCCACCATCCACTGGGGGTGGTGGGAACCTATGACCACCTGTATATGGTTGGGGGAAAGACCCAACCAAACAAAAACAAACCTACTTTTAACCATGTTCCCTTTGTCATGTAAACTCATGCTCATAGGTAGCGATGCCACCTCGTTTCTGTACAGCGAATACAGCCCTACACCAGCCGCATCAGCTGCGCTGCATCCCCGCAACGGCGCGGTTAAAATGATTCCGAATTATCCATGGAAGAGTTAAAATTATGGCGTTCATAGCAATTAAGGTGTAAAAAAAAAAAAAAAAAAAAAAAGGAAAATG
>VXBT01005747.1:197664-311806 GCA_013400235.1 Oriolus oriolus | reverse complement strand
AAAGGGGAAAAAAAAAGAAGGTGGCTCTCCTTGTCCGCAGGAAAGATTAAGATAACCGTGAATACACACAGCGCTTCTGCAGCGCCGCAGGCACCTTTGATCCACACTCCTGCTCATCCCTCCGGACAGCAGCAGGTCGCCCTCCGGACAGCAGCAGGTCGCCCCGCCAGCACCGGGGACACCCCAAAAGGCTCTGCAGCCGCAGCAAGCCCCGTGCCGCTGGACATTAACCGGGGCACAGCCTCGCAGTTCCCGGTACGAGCCGGGCTCCTCCGGCCGCTAATGGCGGCCACGGCCCCACGCGCCCCCCCGCTCCGGCTTACGCCGCCCTCACCTGAGGCTCCGCCATGGCGCAGGACCCCCAGGAGCAGCAGGAACAGCGCGGGGCAAGGAGAGACCCGCATGGCGCTGCGGAGGGAACGGGGAAAGGGGGCTGATGCCGGGGAAGGGCCGGGCAGCTGGGGCGGGGCGGGCGCTGGGGGCGGTGCGCAGGCGGGGCCCGCCCGGCAGGGGTCGCTCCCGCCCCCTCAGGCACCTGCGGGAGGGCCCTGCCGGGAAGGGCCGCGGGTGCGGAGGGGAAGCGCTCGGCTGCCGACTCCTAAAAACGCACGGTGGGGCTTGGAGCAGCACTTTGGGTTTTAACTTAGGAGCGTGAAGAGACCCCACCTCCCAGCTTACGTGCGCAGGCAGACAAAATCCTCACCCGACAGCGCCGTCGGGAAAACACTTTGGGAGGATTAGTTTGTATCATTGCTGCACCCAAAGCGTCAGCGACAAGGCTACAGAGCGGTTATTTACAAGGGCATGTAATAACAAGATAAGAGAAATGGCTTCACGCTGACAGAAATTAGGTTTAGATTGGATATTAGGAAGAAATTCTTCCCTGCGAGGGTGGTGAGGCCCTGGCACAGGGAAGCTGTGGCTGCTCCATCCCTGGCAGTGTCCAAGGCCAGGTTGGGCGGGGCTTGGAGCAGCCTGGGATAGTGGAAGGTGTCCCTGCCCATGGCAGCGGGTCGGAAAGAGATAGTCTCTAAGGTCCACCTGGGGGAAGGCTGGCATTGTACCCAGCTGTCAGAGATGAGAAAGATGAGCACATACTGACTGGCACGAATGTCATTTATTCTCCAAGCCCTGGGCACAGAAGCCGGATGCTGGCTCTAATTTGGCTTGTTGGGGACACTGCACTCTGGCTTGTCCCTGACAGACGTGATGCCTGCTCAGATCGGGGCTGGAGTGGAGCACCCGAGCGCTGCTGCTGCCTTCAGCTGGGATCAGAGCGACTGCTGCACAGCAAAAGCTGCCCACGCCGTGGCAGTGACAGAATCACTTCGGTTGGAAAAGACCTCTGAGATCATCAAGTTCAACTTATGACTGAACCACCACGGTGTCAACCAGGCCGTGGCACTGAGTGCCAAGCCCAGTCTTTCCTCAAACACCTGCAGGGACGGTGGCTCCACCGCCTCCCCGGGCAGCCCGTTCCGATGTCGGATCACCCTTTCCCCTGAGTAAATTCTCCCTGATGTGCAACCGTTCCTCCCGGCCGCCAGGCGGCGCGCGCGCCCCGCCTCCCCGGGCCTCAGGGGCGGCAGCGGCAGCGGCGGCGCAGTCATGGCGGACCGGCTCACACAGCTGCAGGACGCCGTCAACTCGGTGAGGCGGTCGCTGCCTCCGCTCCCCCGGGGCCGCGGGGCACGGCACGGGCTGCGCCGCCTGGGCGGGGATGGCGGGGATGCGGCCCCCCGCCCGCAGCCCCCCAGCCGGGTGTACGGCTGCGGGTGGGGGGTGCACACCCTCCGCACGGCGGGCTTGCTGCGCGGGCGGGGGTGCGCCGTGAGCCGGAGGTGGCTGTAGCGGTGGGGCAGGGTGATTAACGCGGTGTTAATTGGTGCCGGCAGCTCGCGGACCAGTTCTGTAACGCCATCGGAGTGCTGCAGCAGTGCGGCCCCCCGGCCTCCTTCAGCAACATCCAGACGGCCATAAACAAGGATCAGCCCGTGAACCCCACGGAAGGTGAGTCCGGCTTCCTGCGTCTCCTAAATGCGAACGTGCTTTGGTGTAGTGCGCTCGGGAATGCAAAATCCGGGCTCGGCAAAGGATTCCTCCTGTAGCACGTGGAGTGATGGAGGTTAAGTCGTGAATGGGTGCCCGTTGCGCTTTCTGCGTAACATTGCGACAGCAGAGTTGTGCTTGTTTCTAATAATTCCCTGAGTGCCTGAGTTGTGCTGTGTTTTGTGCAGAATATGCCCAGCTGTTCGCAGCTCTGATCGCTCGCACTGCCAAGGATATCGATGTTCTCATAGATTCCCTGCCCAGTGAAGAATCCACAGCATCTTTGCAGGTAGGAGTTTTCCTAATTCCAATATCAGAACACTCCTGAAGGCAAACATCCTCCTTTTTTTTTTTTTTACCACATTTTTTCATCTCTAGGCCATGTCATCGTTGAAAAATGATTTTAATACAAACCTGAATTTTTCATGAGGGTAGCCTGTGAGTACTTTGTGAGCTTAGTGGAAATACTGAACTTGCATCTACTTCTAAATAAGATTATACTCAGTGACAATATTTTAAACTTAGTTTTCTTTTAGAAAGTTTAAAAAAGGTGATTTTATCACACCACCACTATACTGGAAACTGCTCACCTTTTTTTCAGATATTAACAGAACAGATGGAACGGTACTGCTGTTTTGTGCATTGTTTTATTCATTTTTTTCCCTTGGATAATATTTCATATTTTCTCACATTTCATTTTATAGCAGCAGAACCAACACTTTACACTTTTTGTTTCTGGTTAAAGAGTTTGCAGGGTGTCCTTTAAATTCTTCAGCTCTGTCACAAAATAATTCCATCACTTTTTAATAACAAGGAGTCTTTCTTTGAACCAGCCAAACTTGGTTTTTATTTTGGGGGATTTTTTTTTCTGTTATTTCACAGGTTTTACTTATTAAAAAGCATCTTTTTTTTTCTTTTTGACTCTTAACAGCTAGAGTTACATCAAGTATTTTCTTTTTGGAATGCATACAGGATGCAGAGTGCTGTTTCCCTGACAAACCTGATGATCACCTTTAAGATTACCTGAGGTTTTAAGCCTCCATTGATACTCTGTAACCATTCAAAAATGTTTTAGGAAACATTGACACTGAATGGGCCAACTAGAAATGACTTGGCAGTGGCATCACGTTTATTTAAACAGGGAAGGTTAAATTTGGAAACTTTGCTGCTCACAGTAATTGCTGAACTTGCTAATTGGGTTCGTTAACACTAGCATAATTTCATCTAGGTGCAATTTTAATAGCTGAAGATAGAATGCCTGCTGCAGACAAATTCCAGTTTCTTCAATGACTAAGCAGGGTCTGATCAAAGTGGCAGCTGATGTGGGTAAAGCAGGGTGCTCCAGAAGGAGGAGCTGGTTATCCAGTAGGGATATGCTTTCCTTAGAGGTGATACTTCAGCAGTTTCTTGGTGTCTTAATGAAAAACTTCATGTCACAAAAATTTCTGGTACTTTCCATCTGGTGTGATCTTAAGATAAATTAGCTTGGATTCCATCACTTGGATTCCAGTTTTGATTTTTATTTTCTGTTGCTCAATTTGGTGCAGCATTAAATATTCTGATAGTCTTCAAAGAAATGGTGTTGAAGGTGCTTGAAACACTCTTAAATATGCAGTATAGGTTTTGCTGAGAAGTGGTAGGTAGTACTTGGTTAATAGAAATGTACTTAGGCTGATCTGCTTTTTGTATACTAAAGTTGTCTTGGTGTGTGTTTCAGATCTGGGTCTTGTCTTAAATGATAAAAGGAGCTGCTACACGAATGCTCAACACAATTTACCTGCCCCTTTTGAGTTCCCTTTTGGTGAAGCTGACAGTACAAATTCTGCTCTAATCTGTGAATTAGCTGCAGTCAACTATTAAACAACTGAGACTGAAGTCACTGAGCTGCATTCTAAATTTCAGTCTTTCACCTTTGCCACCTTCCTTCTCTGACCCTCGCTCCAAGGTCTGTCAAATCCTTCACTCTTACATTAGCCTTCATTAAAGGCATCAGTCCTGCAGAATACAAGTTGGTATCTGGATAGAATTTGCCAGCTTGTTCAAGCAGGACTTTGTGAGGACCTGTATAACTACTTTAAAAAATACCAACTGGAAACCATTTTGCTTTGCCTTTTCTGTTATTCAGTTAGAACAAATTTTAGTCGATTTAAATTTGGTAAATATTTTAAAGTATTGAAACATTTTGAAGTTAAAATGTTTTATTTCACTATATTTTGTCTAACTGAAAAGCAGTTTGATACTGAAGACATTAAATAACACAGTTTCATCTGAAAGATGCTATTTAATGAAAGGTTTAAATTAAGTTCTGCTGAGCAGAGATCCTTTCCTTAGAGGATAAATACTCCTCATAAGAAGAGCTGTACTGAGCCAAAAGTCATAGCATGAAAGAAGCTAAAATTCATATTTAGTTTTTTCGGTGTTTATTCCTTTTGGATATGCACTGGTTTAGGCTGCAAGCTGTACCAAGTTGCTCTGAAGTTGTTAGGATATAATTGAGGGGCTAAAAGAGAACCTTTCTATTTTAGGGAGCACCAGCTATTCCTTCAACATTCTTGAGTAGCAAAGTCACTTTAGGGTTCTGTTGAAGATCCTTGCTTTTCCTTGTTGCCTAATATGAAAAGAGGAAACTCTTGCAACAGTGTTAAAATAGTAAAATGAAAAACAGGCCTTTATTGGAAGCTTCCAGGTGTCCCGATGGTCATGGGCACACTCAGCATCAGATTTCTACTATTTTATAAGTTTAACCCAATTAGAAGAGTAGTTAGATAGTTTTCCCTGGGTTCTACCCCACTGGAGTTGTTCCAGGGGCTTCTTTGCTCCATTTCTTGTGTCTCCTCAGATTCTGGTTTGAAAACAAAACGTCCTTGTCAGGCTTCTTCTTCATAAGAATAAGACTAAACAGAATTCCTAGTATGCATTAGAAGGGTTAGCTTCTAAAGGGAAAGGGTAGGAAAAATACTCGGACTATGCAATAGTAGCCTCCAGGCCTAGGAATATGTGAAAAATACATAGAAAGCCAGAATTTTTGGCCATCATGCTGGTTTTACTTTGAAGGCTGCGAGCCTGTACCGGCTGGAGGAGGAGAACCACGAGGCGGCGGCGCGGCTGGAGGAGGTCGTGTACCGCGGGGATGTGCTGCTCGAGAAGATCCAGAGCGCGCTGGCCGACATCGCCCAGTCGCAGCTAAAGACGCGGAGCGGCACCCACAGCCAGCCCCTGCCCGACTCGTAGCGCCAGGGGGCAGCGCGGCCCTGCCCAAGAGCCTCGGGAACGCCTCTGGATGCACCGGGAATGGAGCGGCCGGCCCGGCCCTCCGCGGGGCTGCCCCGCGCTCTGCTCCGCGTCGGGAGCAGCGGCCTTGGCACAGCTCAGCTGCGGGTTTTGTGTGAGAAACGCTCTACAGGGGCTCTGTTCCAGATCTGTGTGGATTGATGTGTGTTTCCTTGACTTAAAATTAGCTTTCTGTTCACAAACATGACTTCAATCGAATTTGTTACGTATTAGAAGTATTTGTATAAGTTAATCCCACTATGGTCGTGGTATGTTTTTTGTAAGCCTCAGACACATTTGAGTTGGCCAGAGTTCCCTGGAGACAGTGCTGTGAATGCAGTGATGGTCATCTGTTTTAATTAACAGCACTGGTAATTAAATGTTTGTATTGTTCATTGGCTGCTTTACCACCCTTTGCAGAGCATGTGAAAGGATAAGTAAACTCTGATGTTTGCAGAGTGATTGCTCTTGTCACTGGCATCGCATTTACAGAGAAATAAACCTGCAGGTGTCTGATATTGACATTTATTGTTGTTTGTAACTCACAAATGAGCCTTTGACTCTATTGTTGCTACTGACACACTTGCTCTGACTTGCTTGTGCTGTTTCTCTGCTTTTGCTGATATTCTGTAATCTCTTGGCAACTGGTGTGTGCCTCTAAAGCAGGCAGTGGTGAAGAAGCATTGGATGACTGGGTAAAAATTAGCAGTGAGAAAACTGAAAATAGCTTATTACATAAAGTTGCTTTTCGGTGTAAGCAGTGGCTGCCACATGAATGCTGTGATCATAAGCAGCAAGATTCCTGTTGTCTCCAAGGTGCTCTACAGAGGTGTTTTTATTGTCACACACTCAATCACTGAATGAATTTTTGCTCTTTGTTGTCGGGCTATAGAAATACCAGTATCTCCTTTGGTATTTAAAATAAAACCCCAACACCAAACCAGCAGGTAATGTAGGGTTCAAAGCATGAACTTGGGGTTAGATTTGGTAATTTTTTGTTGTTTTGAGCTACCAGCCTTGCTTATTTCAGGATGTTGTTTGTTGCCACAGAACATCTGCTCATTTCCTGATCAAAACCACCCATTTCTATATATTGAATACACTGTCACTGACTTGAAAGTTACACATGTTGCTATTGCATCCAGGCGAATCAGAGCAATTCAAAACTGTCTTCAGCATGCTGATCCTTAAGGAATTAGATGCAGCCTCTCATTTGACTGCCCCGTGAAAGAACAAGTGTAGCACAGCATAGTGTTTTGAAGATTAAAAAAGACAAAGGCGAATGAGACTGGTATTTCATTGCTTAATAATATATTATGAAATGTGCATATCTGCAGTCATTAATTTAGTCTGCTGTTGTGAAACTCTTGTACTATCAGATTCTGCAAAAGGGAAAAAAGATTGGAGGGTGAACAGGCTACAGTACAGCCCCAGGCCTGTGGCAGTTTATCAAGCCACATGTCCTTTATTTTTTATGCCCATGTCCTGGGGAGGCTTGAGAGACCAGATTTTCATGTGAAGTCAGTCAGGGGGCCTGTTTTTTGGTTTTTTTCTGGAAAAATCCAGTGCATCTCAGGATGATTTAGATTAGGGTGGGGTGAATTTTTGTTGTTTGCTTGCTTTTTGAACTAGTGGACTTTGAAAGAGGGAAAAATTGGGGCTTTGTGGATTTTTTTTTTTTTGAGATGTCTTAAATTGAGATTTATATGTTGCTGGAAAAGGGGTTTGATCTTCATAGTGGATTCTCTCTCACAGCTTGATGTGCATCACCTCACACTTGTTAACTTGGGAACTGTGGGGACGGTGTACATCTTCAGGAACCACAGTTCTTTTCATTTCATAGCCTTCTGGTTTTTTCATACTTGAAAACTGCTGTATTTCTGCAGCCTGGTACTGCCTAACTATGGAAGCTCTTCTAGTTGCTGTTTAAGCATCAAACAGGTAGTCACACTTAGAAGTAAACCTTAACCAGAGGTATAAATAAGCTCCCTCATAAGTATGTTTGGTGTTTCAGTACTTCAGCTGTTGTAGGTTCTCACCTGCTCTGTCACAGTGTGCAGCTTGGTCAGCAAGGTGTGTGTCTTCTGTTGGGTCTGACAGGAAAAAGAAGGGAAAACATTGATTTGATGCAGCTGTCTAATGGACAAAGCATTTGTTTGGGGCCTGAAGATGTGGATTCCTTTGTCCTCTATCATGTGCTGATTTGTCCAGCTGCTGCTATTGGGGTTTGAACATCTTTGTTCAGAGCACACTGTGTAATGGTAGTGGTGTCCTTGTACTCAGGCAGTAATTGTAGGGCATGCAGGATTACTGGGTCTGTGTCGTTTGTAACACTCCTACTTTCAGTACATTAGAAAAAGCGGGGGAATCACAGAATCGTAGAATGGAATGGGACCTTAAAGCTCATCTCGTTCCAAGCCCCTGCCATGGGCAGGGACACCTTCCACTATCCCAGGTTGCTCAGAGCCCCATCCAACCTGGCCTTGGACACTTCCAGGGATGGGGCAGCCACAGCTTCTCTGAGCAACCTGTGCCAGGGCCTCCCCACCCTCACAGGGAACAATTTCTTCCTCATATCCAATCTAAACCTGGTCTCTGTCAGTGTGAAGCCATTCCCCCTTGTCCTGTCACTCCAGGCCCTTGTCAAGAGTCTCTCTCCATCTTTCCTGTGGGCTCCCTTCAGGCACTGCAAGGCCACAATGAGGTCACCCCAAAGCCTTCTCTTCTCCAGGCTGAACAATCCCAATTCCCTCAGCCTTTCCTCCCAGCAGAGCTGCTCCATCCCTCTGCTCCCCTTGGTGTCCTTGCTCTGGGCTGGCTCCAGCAGCTCCCTGTCCTTCCTGTGCTGGGCCCAGGGCTGGATGCAGCCCTGCAGGGGGGGCTCAGCAGAGCGGGGCAGAGGGGCAGAAGCCCCCCTCCCCTGCTGCCCACGCTGGGGGCTCAGCCCAGCTCAGGGGGGTTCTGGGTCCCAGCGGACACGGCCGGAGCAGGGTCAGTTCTCACCCACAGCATCCCCAAGTCTTTCTGCCAGGGCTGCTCCATCTGCTCATCCCCAGCCTATGTGGCATTGTGTCTTCCCTGAGAAGCCTTGACTGCCTCCCAAATTGGAGAGAGGGGGGCGGGGGGAGAACAAAGCCAACACAGCAGCTGGTAACAAACATACCAGGTTACCTGCGAGAGAGCTGTGAAAGGAAACTTTGGTTGAGACAAGAGAATAGATGGACGTAAAGCACGTGGGAAGAAAACAAAAGTATTGGGCAATGGTTCTGCGTGTTTTGGGGACAAGGAGTGCTGCCCAGTGAACAAATTGTGCTTTGAAGAAAGATAGTACAGAGCATAGTGGAAAATTCCATTGAAAAACAATCTCAACCACTTCAAATGAGCAGGAGCATCTCATGCTGGGAATCCATACAGCCCACTGGCAAAGATGTTGGAATCAATTTAGTAAATATAAGCAACTGATCAAAGCCTAGTCTTCTTTACTATAAACAACCATGCTTGGAGGAAAGGAACACCTCTCAGCAGCTGTTCTGTTTTTCAGAGACAAGAACACAGAGAAATTCGTACACTTTTTTTTAAAGATACTGGGAAAAGTGCATTCCCATTATTTTAGCTTAATGTCTATATGGAGTTAATCTTGGCTTCTATTGCAGATGATCTTGGAAGATCTGGGAGCTTCTGCTGTGTGTGGCATGGGGAAAGTGTCTTGGCCATCCCCACAGACTTGATACCAAAAGGTTTTGGTAGTTTTTAACAATACAGGCCAGAGACTGGCAGGCTGGAGAGGAACTCTGCTCAGATGGAGCTCAGGGCCTTGGCACACAGCAGGCTGAGCATGAGCCAGCAGCATCCCGGGCTGTGTTAGTGGGAGCACAGCCAGGAGATCGAGGAAAGTGATCACTTCCCTGTGCTCAGCACACATTGGAGTGCACCTGGAACACTCCCTACAGCTGTGGGCCCCCAGGGTCAGCATGGGCTGGAGCACATCCCCCACGAGGGGAGCTAGGCTGGGAAAAGGGATGGCTATGGGGACACCTAACAGCCGCCTGCCCACACCTCTGAGGGCTTGTGAAAAGACAGGGCCAGGCTGTTCACAGTGGTGCTTGGCAGAAGGAGGATGATGGTGGACAGAGATTGAAACAACAGAGCGTCAGACTGGCCACAAGGAAAAGCTTTTTCAACACCAGGACAAGTAAATTCTGCAACACGGTCCCCAGACAAGCTGAAAATCCTGGGAGGTTTTTCAAGACTTGGCTGCTTAAAGCTCTGATCAACCTCATCTTGGCCTCACAGCTGACTGACCTCTGCTCAGGAGGTAGAATTAGACACCTCCTGAGCTCCCTCCTCTTGATCCTGTGAATACGAGACACATGCACAGTTTCAGGAAGAACCAACAAAGTGTTAAGAAATGTAGTGTCCCTCTTATAGAAAGGCAGATCTGGAGGGCAGAAAACTTGAGATATCTCATATCAGCCTCATTCCTATTGATGAGACTTTGTGATGTGCTGGGAGGCCACTGACTTGACCTTATGTGTGGTGTGAAATTCCACACTGTAGAGACCCAAGTTTCCAACAGGTGCCCTTGGAGAGTGTGATATGCAAAATCCACATCCTACACTT
Organism: Oriolus oriolus; assembly: GCA_013400235.1. Lineage (NCBI taxonomy): Eukaryota > Metazoa > Chordata > Aves > Passeriformes > Corvidae > Oriolus > Oriolus oriolus. The sequence goes on along the minus strand of VXBT01005747.1, from coordinate 301,867 downwards.
AGAGAAAATTGATCTGTCAGATGATGCTGACTCACTGTTAGACAAAGGCAGACTCCTCTACAGAAAGAAATTGTATTTGTGTTTTACATAGCTTGTTATGTAGTCGTACATAAGAAATAACTAAAGTCCAATTTTCAGGCATCAAACCTGAGGCTAGAGCAAAAGTTTTATTCTAGCTTTTTCTTTAAGATCTATGGAAGAAAGTTGAATGACTTTTATTGACTTAAAAACTAATTATTGATTGACTGAGTAACTTTTTACCTGTAACCCATGTTCTAGCAACAAAGAGCACAGAAGCTTCCAGGTGCCAGCTTTTTTTTCACGTTTCAGGTATGTCAGGCACCGTTTTAGGTGCTTGCAGTAAGTGGCATCCACAGTGGAAATGATCTTCAGGAAGTTTCTGTCTGTTTCAATGTTTTTAGTATAACATGCTTTGAAGGAGTGCAGCTTTACAGTGACTACATGCTGTTTGTGTGTGTTTTGTACTTGGACGCAGGTTTTATGTTTATTTTTGTTTCTTGGAAAGCCTTGTAGGAAACCTGGCTTGTTCACTGTAGCTAGACCAGGAATTTTATATTCTTGCTGCTGCTGTACTCAACCAGCATGGACAAGTAGCTGGACACATTCACCTCCTACTCTGAGCACAAAGGATTGTCTATTTTACAGCTGTTTACATCAGCACCATGTTTCTTCTGAATTTCTGTTTATACCTGGCACTCAAGAAGCATAACACAACAGTGCAAACAGTTTTCCACTGACCATTCTAACTTGATATTTGCTTACTGTAAATACTACTTGGGTCCTAGGTTTAGCCTCTTACATGCTTCACTGAAGGCCTAAATGAATTAATTTTGTGAAGTGGAAATTTGTAGCTGAGTAGGGACTGTGTAATTTGGCTCTGAGACATCCCTCCTCCACCCTGCCCGCTTAAAAAGAGAAGGTTGGAATAAAAGCCCTCTTTCAGGAAAAAATGTACTCCATTCTATGGCTGTGTGGGAAAGCATTTAAATGCACACTAACTTTCCACAAGTGCTAGAGAAAAATCCCAATTGTTTTCTCAAGCCATGATCCGAGAGAGAGAAGCCACATTCATGAAAAGAAAGTACAACACCTTTGAAGCTAAGAGCTCAAAAGAAGAGGGCTCCTACACCTGAGATTGTGGAGGTGGAGCCTCTGCAGGAGTTTCTCTGGTGCTTTCTCCAGATGTTGCAGAATGATGAATAGGAAAAAGTAACGGTTTATGTGCTTGGTGCCTTCCACTGGGAAAAACAGGGGAAGGCAGATTTTATTTCAGTGCTGAAGAAGGTGGATGCAGAAGGAAAAATGTCAGGGCAGTCAGGATACAGTTGTTCCCAACCTAACAAACCTTGCTGAAAACAAAAAAAACCCTGATTCCCTCTCTCTGTTTTCTTTCCCAGAGGTATCAGAAAAAGTATGGGTTCTCCTAGTGGGTTCAGCCTGCCATTTTATTTTGAATGCTCGCGTCAGCAAACAATACAAGCAAGGATTAATTCTGAAAACTGGGCAGTGTTCAGATAAACCACTCTGCATGTGCCAGTGAGCACCCTGGGTCATTACTGGACTTGGGACTGAAGGCACAGCTTTGGCAATGGAGGTTTTCTCTTGGTGGTGTTTTAAAATTGGCAATAGGGTGCTGCCAGGAAGCTTTCCCTGTGTGGCAGCACAGTGAGAGTGCAGTAATTTGTGCAGCTTCTGCTACAAAAAAGCCACCAGAATCATCCAGCTGTTGTCAAGTGGTGATTGATGGAGTGGAAGCAGATCCTCTATTTCACTGGTACCAGGTACGTGTGTGTAAAGCTAAGGAGGCATCCTGACTGTCCTGGGCACTCTAAAGTGGGGCATGTGCAGCTCCTGTGTGATTTACAGAGACACCGTGTAAAATGATGGAAGGGAAAAACTGCAGAGAAGAAGAAAGAACATCTTGGATTAATCCAAGGGCAGTGAGTGAGCGTGTAATGCCCCCCTCACAGCAGATCTCCTCCTCTCTCCCTGCAGCATCAGTCAGGGCTGGGGCTGCAGCACGGACATGCCTTCAGCCTCAGCAATGGAGAAGCCAAGTCACACCTAAATTTAATTTCTAAAGGATGCATGATGTTGTCCTCCTTCCCCAAAGGGCACTGTTTGAACATAGAATGATGGAACTGGTTCAAATTACATGGTTTTAATTTGTACTGTGGGAGCCAGCTATGGAAAGGTGCCTGCAGTGGGTCTGGGTAGAGTGTTCCAGCTTGCTTCAGGCATCCAAGAGCCCAAACCTGAGTGCCTTAGCAAAGGAGAGCTGACATTCCTAGGCAATGCACGGGTCTTGAGACTTTCAGTGTGCCAGACAGATCCACAGGGAGCACAGGGTGGGATCTGCCCTTGCTGGTGTTGGTCAGCAGCAAGAGAAATCCTTCCCGTGGTTCCAACAGGCTGTGGAGGAGTTCCCTTGTGTGCTGAGAGGGACTGAAATCCTCCAGTGAGGCAGAATGAGCAGCTCTGACTTGTTCTGGTGTGCTCAAGTGTGCAAAGGACAATCCTGCTCTGCCATTAGTATTTCTCAGCTGAGGACAATTGTGTTTGGCTGTTTCCTCTGCAGGTTTTCTGCAGCAGCTGCAGGTGGATGAGTAGGGATCCACTTGCACCTGTGTGGTTCCTTCCACCTGGTCTTTAATTGACCAGTTAAAAGTAATTGAGTAATTAATCCCTGCCAGCCTCTCTAACAGAGGAAGGAATTCAGAAGGTGAGGTATGATAAAAGGCAGTGGTTTTAATCTTAGGTGTAGCTGGGTAGTGAGGGATCAATTTTCATCTCACAACAGTTGTGTCATGAGCTTGTATGATTTAACAAAATGGCTTGTCATCTGTAGATGCCAGTGATCCTGAACTGTGTGTCTTGTTCTTTATGACTAGGTCATATTTAATTGTCTGTTGTGTAACAGTGGATATCACCCTCATCTGAAGTCCTGATTTTGATGGGCTGTGGAATACACAGGAAATTGTGGGCTAAAATGTAAAAAAAAATTCCTTTCCGAGAAAATTTATCAGGAAGAATCCTATATAATATTTAGTAAGCAAGTTTATACCTATATCCTGGACAGCTCTTTATGCTTGGTGGCTGCCAGAATAAAGCTGCAGTGATGTAACTTCTGAAATAACAAAGTTAAAGTGCAAACGAGTTGTTGTTCCCCTCATAAAGGAAAGTTGTGGTTCCTTTCTGTCCATCCCATCTGACACTGAAGGACAGCAGAATTCTGGCAGTTAACTGTACATTTTCCAGACTCACCTGTGTTCAGAACAAGTGTGTTGTGACATAGGGCTTTTCAAAAAGACATTGGCCCCAGCGTCAGTGACAGGGATTGTTAAAATTATTTGTTACCTCTTCATGGCATAGAACTGGATTATTTCTTAGATTATCCCGGCACTTCATCTAACAAGTTTCTTACTCCTGCAGGGAATGGGTGCCTTAACAGTGCCCTTGATCACCTGTGCTCGCTTCCTGTGGTTTTCCAGTATTGGTGGTCATGGTGGTGCGGTTTCCATGTTTGGGGTTGTGTCACTGGATTCTTTGGAACTAAACACCGTGTGGTGCTGTGCAGCTGGTCTTGCCCACTCTGGCAGCCCCTTCCATTTTCATCCTGTCTTTAGTCCTTGTTACGTAAATTCCAACCCAGCACACGCACAAAACATGATCTCTGGTGTTAGCAGAGATTTATTACTCTGCCCCACTGAGGTCAAAGGGGATGGGATTTCCCAGAAATGGGAGTGCAGGACTGCACTGGAATGCCTGCGAGGAGACATTGCACTGCACAACTTTTAATTCTGCTTTTTACTTATGATTCATGATCCTGACGTACTCAGGAACTCTCAACCAGACACAACAGAGGCAGCTGCTGCACTTGCCAGAAATGCATTGTTCTGGTATTTTAACCCTCCTTAACCCTGTGCTGAGGAAAGAAGCGTGCCAAAATTGGTTACAAGGAGGCACTCTTCCTTGTTGTGACCACCTGGATGGATTCCTTTCTTTCAAAATCTTCAGCTCAGTCCTTTGAGAGCATGTCTTCAAGTCAGCCTTCTCATCTAGAAGAACACGGAGTTGTAGAGAACAAAGAGTCTCTGTTTAAACTGTTTGTGGTCATGTTTGCTTACAGTTTTCAAGGGATACCCACACACCACTCTGTCAAACACCAGATTCCATGCCAGGCTTTTCTCTCAAAAATGTTCCACCTCGCCTGGAATCACTCAAAGTGTCACTCATCCACACAGACGGATTGAGAATGCGTGGATGTGGCTCATGTTCTAGTGTGAGTCAATATATCCCAGGGGAGGAGGGAGTCACAGCTTCCAGTCTCTGCACAGAGACACAGAGTAAAAGTGGAAAAGGGATGCAAAGATTCACCATTCCACAACAGTCTGTAACCTCAGGTTGAATAGCTTCAGGTGCTGAGCTTGGAGATGAATAAAATCCCATTTGAGAGACTTTAGGAAGTTCTCAGATTCACTCCACAGGCACAGCATTCAGAGGGATACAATTCTTGCCTCTCTTAAGGGTAGGCTGGCTTGACCTAAATACTCCTGGAACAGACACTTGAGCCAGGAAGCCCCTGGAACAGCTAGATTTGGTGGCTAATTAAACTGAATAAACAAAGAAAAGTTATTAGAAAACAAAGCATGAACATTGTGCACAATGTTCTATTATTTCAATTGCACCGATACCCCATGTGGAGGGACAGGTGTTACTCTTTGTCCATCCAAACGCAGCATTTTGCCTTGGAGCACTTGGAAAGGATTTCCTTTTTTCCTTCCTCACAGCAGCTTTAAGCAGATCTACCCAAAGAACCACAGAACTGCTCCGTTTCACACTGGCCACGAGACCGGGTGACATCAGCTGGGGACAAAGCTGGCCTTTGTTACCTGGGAGGGTTGCAAATGTGTGTGTGAGGGGCAAGGATGGGGTAAGTTACTCAAAAGACAAATCAATGAGGTTGCCCAGTGCAGACGAGGTCCAGGTCCATGTGTCCACCACACTCCAGCTGTGCCTGCCGTCTGACAGCATAGAAGGACCAGGGAAGGACTAGGGCCTGCTGTAATTCAACAGCAGCTTAAAGAGGCAGGTGTGTCCCTTTGTCACCAGGGGCAGATGCACAACGGTGACCACAGTGTCCTCTGGACATGAGACTAAAATATGAAAGCTGTATTTTTAGAGTTTCCTGGCTGATTTTCTCCCCCATGCAGCTGGTGAGGTGCCAGCAGCTCACAGACAGCACAATAATGTTCCAAAAACCAGGAAACCATTTAAGGTTTTTAAAGCTTGCATGCCTTAATATTGCAAAGGATGGAGATACACCATAAATAAACTTTGTGAAGTGGGTATAAATTTGGGGGAAAATAACCTGATTGCCTGAAAGGTTGAGAGGGCCAGAATATATCAACAATGTGCTTTAATTACTCTTTGTATTAGTGCCTCTGTCACTGTCAGATTTCGGAAAACTACCTTTTGTAACTGTCTCTATTTGGAAGTAGAAAAAGTAGTCTAGGATGACTCACAGGTGTCTGGAAAGGCCAGAATACTTTTCTCCTTGCATGTTTCATCACAGTATTTTCAATAAATTACTGTAGAGTGATGTCACCCAAGGAAAATGTCATCCCACAAGAGCTGCCCACGAGTTTGCCTTTATAAAGAAGGTTGAATAGTGCAGTCTGTGTTAATGGTTAAGCTGACCAGACATTTCTCACTGATCATAACATTTTCTTTAATGTCTTTTTGGAGAGACTGTGGGACAGGGGTTTTGCAGACATACATTATTCCCAAGTCTGCTGTGTTTACTTATCACATAGGTTTGGAGATACCTGCTTGGGCATATCAATGTTAAAAACAGCTTCAGGTGCTGAGCAGGGAGAAGAATAATCCCATTTGAGAGACTTCAGGGAGTTCTCAGATTCCCTCCACAGGCACAGTATTCAGAGGGATACAACTCATGCCTCTCTTAAGGGTAGGCTGGCTTGACCTAAATACTCCTGGAACAGACTTTAACCAGGAAGCCCCCAGACACAGCTAGCCAGGTTTGGTGGCCAATTAAAATAAATATAGGACAGATAATAGAAAACAAAAGGTGAACATTGTGCACAATGTTTTGTTATTGAGTACTGAGGTCACCACATCATCCTTTAACAACTTCTCCCCTAGGGCTGATCAAGTGCCACCTGCGAACCAGGGTGGGTGTCTGTATGGAGGAGACTTTGGTACCTCTGCTTCTGGTCAGTGAATTGTGTGCTTGTCCCACACTCCCTGGGGCCAGACACTATTTCCAGACTCATGAGAAGTACAGATGATTATTCTAAACTGAGGGATGTCAGTACAGCAAAATTATTACGTGTCAGAAGATGGGAGATAGAAAGAGGGAGGAGAGTAATTCACTGATAGATGATAAACATAACATACTGCAGGCATCACACAATTGTTAACCTACCATTTCTGCATCTGGTCTCCTTGACCCATCACCCCTTCTGCCTTTACACTGAGTAGAAGCTAAGGCAGCTGGATACACCAGCTTGATCCCATGGATGCGCCCCCTCAACCCAGCATTTCCTACATCACTTTGCAAAGCTTTTCACGTCCTGTTTTTGCCTGGCCTCTGTGGGTGTCTGACAGGTGCTGTCTGTGTCTGCCAAGCTCCTGTGGCACCTCACTCCAGTCATTTCCCTGTGCTCCCTCAAGGGCTCTCTGCCCTCAAGGACCTGGCACAGCTATCCTCCCAAAACCCATCAGCCTTGTAGCTGGCTCTGCTGCCCAAAAACCATTCATGCTGCTGTGGAAGCAGTGCTTCCTCCAGAAAAACTGAGCTGCTGTCTGAGGAGAGAGAAGCTGTAATCAGGAACTTCCAGAGGAGATCAGAGACTTCTTAGCCATGGGCTTTATCATGCCTGTTGTCAAGGTCTGGAGAAGGAGATTCTTTGCCAAAGGGAGGAAAGGAAAGGAAAGGAAAGGAAAGGAAAGGAAAGGAAAGGAAAGGAAAGGAAAGGAAAGGAAAGGAAAGGAAAGGAAAGGAAAGGAAAGGAAAAAGGAAAGGAAAAAGGAAAGGAAAAAAAGGAAAGGAAAGGAAAGGAAGAAAGGAAAGGAAGAAAGAAAGGAAAGGGAAAAGGAAAGGGAGAAGGGAAATAATTTTTGTCCTCACCCCTCCTCTCACCCTTCCTAATTTTTTTTCTCCCTTATAAATACTTACTCTTACTTGTGAAGGTCAAGGTTTCTGTGAGCTTATAGTTCCCTCCCAGCTGGGATGGATACTGTGTGTGCAGTGGGCTATGGGGTGACAGTGATTTAAAACAGCTCTAAAATATGGAAGCTCTGTCCCCCTTGGGAAGCTCTGTGCCCCTGTGATTTTGGGACAGTATTTTCCAGGTGGTACTGCTGGTCTCCTTAATGGCAGGCAAGCGGTTTGCTGAACTTTTTAAAGTACCTCTGGCTTTTTCACAATATAAAAATAAACCTGTCCTGACCTCTTTAGAACCCATTTCTTAGGAACATGATCTCCACTGATGTTGGAGGTTTTCAGAACCTTTCAGGAAGCATTTTAAGTACAGTGCATTAGACTTGGCCTTCTTTCTGAGCCTGATTCAGCACTTACGTGAGCACAGCCCGGTCTGTTGGTACAATACCATTTGCTCCAAGCTCTGCATGTCCTGAACTGCCTCTGCTGGGAAGCAATGGATCAGCCTCTCATCATGCTCCCTGTCTGCCCCCAGACTTACTGCAGAAATTAATGATCCAAGCAAGGGACTAAATCAATGCAATCCCAGCTATATACACTGGAGAATGCCAGTGTCAGCTGGGGCTGTAGCCAGCTCTGTTTATTGGCCCATACACACTATGCAGTAAAACACCAGCTTGAACCCAAATGCCAGACCCTTGCATCCCCAAATGTCAGGGAAAACTGGATCCAAGCTTGCCTTTAGTGCATTCAGCTTTCCCTCAGCGTTGGCTGAACCCCTTCATTGCTCTTCTGGAGCGGCAGAGTGAATGTTGTAGAAGCACAGATGGTTCCTGCCCCCTCAAAGGCAGCTGCTGTGTTCCTGTCACCACTGTCCCATGGCTTGTGGCCATTTCTATAATCCAGCTGTACCTGAACTCGGTGCTGGGCAAGCCTGAATCTAGGTGTCACGTGCTCTCTAGATTCCCAAGTGACACGCTGCTGCACACAGTAAGGGCTCTTCTTGTCAAGTATTACACACAGTTATTCCTGGATCTGATCCATAAAGCAAAGGTAAGTCAGGGTTGGTAATCAAAGTAATGCATGCAGTAACGCTTTAACTCCTAAGCGTGTTTTCCACCTTTACCCATAAATATCCAAACCCAACCCTATATCTTGTGCATATAAATATGTACACAGCCACCCCACACACGTACAGTGTTTGTCTCTAATACAAACTTGCAGTTGTATTTAACATTTTCATTTTATTCTATGTGACTGAAAGATAAACTGTAAAAAGAAACCCAAGGAAATGATAATGATTAGGGATCGTCTTACTGTCCTACCACTTGTGTTCCCCCATCAGGAGAAATTTCTCTAGGCTGTGCCACAAAGTGAGGACTACTACTGACTGAGGCTTCACTGGCTGTCAGTGCATCTCCCTCCCAACCCAGTCTCCCTCTTTTCTTGGATCCTCCTCTCCTTGTTTCTCCCCTTCCCACTCATCTTCTCACAGGATATGAGTAACTGCCACTGAAGTCAAAGTGAGTTACTCACTTCCTGCAGCAGGGAGCTCAGATCCCTGCAGTGCACACTCTGCAGGATCACACCAACACTGCGTGCCTGCTCTGCAGTGGGAACAAGCTCGGAGAGAACTGCCTTGCAAGGTTTCTAGCATTTCATGGCTTGAATCTGCTGGGGAAAAAACCCTCTGAAATGCTGCTTCATGGAGTCATACAGAATGAACAACCATAGTTTAAAAACTGTTGTTATATAGATGTGATAAATGTTGTTACAGAAATGATGCTTCATGGGAAAAGGACCATAGTCATGTATTTACTCTGAGGGTTTTTTATCACTTCTTGGTTTTGTCAAGTGCTTGTTTTATTTTTTTTCAGTTCTACATCGCTTTGTTCAGGAAATTTTTCAGCCACTTTCTAAAATGAAGAATTATGCTGGAGCACAATGGGCGCAATGTTTTGTATTTCCAAAAATTCTCTTATCAGAACTAGAAATATGATCAAACCAAATTGTTAGATCTGAATAGTTTGAGTCATCCATAGCTGGAGCTTATCAGAAACCTTCTCAAGTGCTTGAATCTCTCTCTTCTACCCTAGGAGCCCATCTAGAGTGAACTCTGCCCTTCAAGCAGACTGACTGCATCTTTAGGTATTTACTCACACTTCCTCTTGAGGTACAGACCTCTCAGAACCATGGCCTCACAAGCCCTTCTGAAATATGCTGTGGAGCTGATACCAAACAACAGCAAGTGCTTAGTGATGGTCCTGCTGCATCCCCAGGGAGCAGCCTGGAAATCTGGCTGATGATGATCAAGAGAGGAGCTGTTTGGAGAAAAAGCTGCCTTGTGTTTGCACGTGCTTGTGGCGGGACTTCAAATAACTCTTGTAACTCTAGGGCTTGGATGACAAACTAGAGCTGGGGCAGACAACCTCTCAAGAGGGTTTCCTTACATGGAAAACTCCCATTTGGCTGATCCTGCAGGTGATAAAACTCTTAAACCTGTAGTAGCACTTGTGGTTGTGTTTTCAAAGCTAAACTAGGCAGCACCGTGAAAAAATGGTGGCACAACAATTCTGGAAAATATCCACTCTTAGTATCACTGGGGGAAGAAGCAGCACTACAAAAGCTATTTCATGGAAGTACATGTGATTAACCATGCAGAGGACACCTATATCCATAAGAGTTGAAGCCAGAGGTAAACACCAATAACTGCAATTTTCAGAATAAAAGCATAGAAAAGAAACAGAGATTTTCAGTCTGAGTGGCTTAAAAGTGCAGTGTAGGGAAGTAACACATCCAGCACAAAAGGTTTTTATTCCTGGCTTCACAAAGAAGGTGAGATAATGATACAGCTGTCAGAAGCTCCAGGTGCTTGTCAGAGCTTTTGTGCTCCAAGAGGTTGTGCTCCTAGAGAAAATCCTCAGGATTCCTGCAAATCCAGCCGGAGTTAATTAAGCCTTCTGGAAAGAAAGTACAGAAAGGCCATGCCCACAGGTCACATCCAAGTTGCAGCAGAGATGCCAAGGAGCTGTCTGGGGGGTTCACTGACATCTCAGAGCAATCCTGAAAATGCTGCTCTCATCAGGAGCGATTTCTGTCAAAGGAGCAAAGTCTCCTTATGGAGCCTTCTATGCCAGTGCTCCTTTTTCTGCCATCTCTTCACTTGCTCAGTGGTGCAGCTCAGAGTTCTTGGCCTTCAGGACAGCATCTGCTTTTTGGGAATGCTGTCAGGCTCCCAAAATCTCTGCCAGAGCTAGCTCTAACCTTTGGTTGCTCCTGCCCAAAGAAAGAGCTGAGAAGCACTTGCAGTGCAACACAGGAGAAGGTTTTCACCTCTTTTCCCTTCCCTTCGGGGTTAAATCCCAGCCTGGAGGAAGTCAAAGGCTAAATTGCCATCAACCCTCCCCAAGAATATCTTGCCAGGACTTACAAAGGACCTACAGTGATGACCACTGTTTGCCTTGAAGGCTCCTTAACCAATCTCTTTATCTTCCTTTTCCTAGAGATCAATCATACTAGTTCTTTTCCTGGTATAAAATCATACTGAAAGCAAAAATCTTGGAAAAGCCATTGCAGGCTTTTTTTTCTTTTTCCTGTGGGAGGAAGGAGAGCCACCCTATTGGCAAACTCTGTTTGTTTTTTCCCTCCTAAAAACATTTTTTCTTTGCCTTAGCTTTTGCTGTGTTTTAAACCTTTGAAATAAAAACCTCTTCAATATTATTTATAGCCAAAGCACTTTTTTTTTTTAATCCATAACACACGCATTGATTTGTATCCTGAAATGGTTTTAAGATACCAGAGAAGGAGGCTGGGAAGGACAAAGGAAGGGGCAGGAAAGAGAATTAAAAGGACCAGAGAAAGATGGGGGACTTTGAGGATGAAAAAATTCTTGAATTCTATTAATTCTGTCTCTTCCACAGGTTAATTAGGTAAACAACCGGAAAAGAGAAAGAGCTGCCTAATTCAGGCTGTATACTATGGTTTACATTGTGGGGAAAAAAGGCAATAACTGAGAATAAACAGAATGCAACAACTTGGGGAAACATTTAGGATTAAAGATGTGTATACTAAAGATGTGATTCCCTAGCTCCTTCAGGGAGAAGCTAGGAAAACAGGATTTCTGACACTTCCTATAAATGTCTCAGGAAAGCCAAAACGCTTGTTATTTTATTCTTATTATTTCTTAGCAAGAAAGCCTATGGGGGAAATGGATTTTCTACCTCTGCTGTCAGAAAGCAGAGCACCTTTGTGTGTGTGTGTGTTTATATAGCCACAAAGCCAATTTGTTTTTAAGCTTGAAGGTCACCATTAGGCAAAGATCATGGCCACAATATTGAGTTATATTTAGGGACAAAAACACAACAAAGGAACAGGACAGTCTGTATTTTGTCAATGTCTGTGACATTTTTATTACCTATTTGTTATTGCAGCGTTATGGGAAAGTCACTGAAGCATACATTATTATTCACTGCTCCATCTTTATTCCACATGCTCCAAACTAGTTAAATGTAAAATTTCAGACTAGCTGTGAAAAAGTCTGCACATGTCACAAGCGATTTTCCATCCAGCCCTCCATTTGTCACTGTCCTGGAGATGAAGTGGGGTTGAGCCACCACTTGACCTCGTGCTTTTCCTTCTAGGAATCCCTGACTAAGACCAGCCACGTGGGTAAAACCCAGCCAGGTTTAAACTCTTTCTCTGCTTACCAGTTATAAATTCATTTTCATTCTTTGTTTTCAAAGTCATTATCAAGCTGTCACAAGAGTTATTGATACTCCCTGAACAAGCATCCATCAGCCAATCATTTCCACCCAACCCTGAGTCTTCCCAAGATGGTTCACTTGGTGCTCTGCATATTCCAGCCTTGGAAAGAATTATTTAACAATACCGCTATTATTGAGGCAGCTCTACTAAAGTCAGGACAGCATCATCAGAAAGGTGAATGTAACTTTGTGGAGGTTTTGTAGGACTGTGGGAGAGCGCTCAGCAGATGGAATTTCCCTGTGCAGCCATGCTTGCCCCCTTTGCCAGTTACTTGCTGATGAAGCTGCCTAGATCTTGTCATTAAACAGCTTCTTTTTTCAAGTGAGGAGGAAGGTAGTGCATAGGAATAATTAACTGGCAGCAGTTACCTCAGCCAGATGTTGCCACAACAAATTCTGGCTTGCTGCAGTTCAGCTTGTTTCTCTTTTAACTTACTCTTTGTTTGCTAAATTTGTTTATCCAAAGTTGGAGCCAAGAAACCTGGAGCATCTCTTCCCATAGGAGCAGTGCCACAGGGGATCCTTCTGAGTTTCACATGGAAACTTGTGAGGCTTCCAAGAATGCTTAGAAGTCAAGGGAAACACTCAGCTTGACTTGAACTGTTTTTCCTCCTGTTCGAAGCTATGAAATTGAGATTTCAGGTTTACTGAGTGAAAGAACCCCTGTGCACCCACCCCTATGGGGGGAGCACCAGACAATTCCTCTGGCAGCGGCAGCTCCATAGGGGCCAGGTAAGAATAGTGAAGCTGACATTCCCTCACGCAGACTTGGAAATGTTAGTGAATGGGGCAGTTTTGCTGCTGCAACAGATACTTAAGCAAGCTCTATCTGTACTTTCAGTTTACATTTTTGTGTCATTTCCCCACCTGATCAGTTGCCCTCAAAACTTGCCTGTCCAAGTTAACACTACGCTGGGCTTCACTGTTAAGGTTTGCTCTCTTTCCTGCATATATGCAAATACACCCAAAGCCATCCCTACACAAAAGCTCTTCTGGATTAGACAGGAATTTTATGTAAAGAAGGTCCAGACTTGTTTGATACAGGTCTCCTGGCACATTTCCAGACAAACTCAGCACACTCACGACTCTGAACACTCTGAGAGCTTGGGTTTGGGTTTTTGATCTTGATCATTCAGGATCTGAATTTTTAGAAAGAATATTGAGATTGGATGTGACAGTTTTCTATGATCTTAACATGGGCCTGCAGGTAAGACTGCATCCTAAGACTTCCTTCTCTCCTTAGGTAAAGGAGGCAGGAACAGACGTGGGTTTGGGCATGGCCACATGTTTATTATACTGATAAATGCACAGTCACTCTTTCTGATAAGAGCTGCCCTTTCCCATCACTCCAGAATCTGCTCCTGTGTTTCAGGGAAATTATGAGGATACAACAAAAGTCATTTATTTCCTTTTGCTTTCTCTGGCTGATAACACACTGAACTGACTTCCTTACATGTGTGTTATTCCTGCTGCCCTGTGAATTGCAGCTTGAGAGAAAAGTTTGTGCCTGATTTTCCAGAAAATATCAGCCACTTAACCAACTTCTACCCTCAAGGAAGCTTTTCCAGTCCAAAATATCTCTGAGTGATTACAAGACAAGCTGCTGTGCACAAACGGTGACCTCACACGTGCCAGGACAAACAAGACTGGTTTGTCATCTGCAGTTGCGGAGGCAATGGCTCAATACTTCCCACTCAATGCACACTGGTTACATTCCCTTCCTGGGACTGAATTTTTAGATACTTTCATTTCAAGGAGGAGTTCATAAGAGAAGACACAGCCCTTGGCTCGGACCTGAGCACTGCACAGTATTTACAGAGGCCAAATATCCATTACAGATATGCTCAGCTCCAGAAAGAGGAACCGTATAAAAATGAAGAACCATTTCAAAAGGATTTAAAAGGGGCAATTATGAGAGTTAAGTTCCTGGTTGCTGAGAGGTGCCAGGCCAACAGTTCAGTGCCTTTGCAGAAAGGCTTGAGGAAAGGGCAGAAAGCAGCCAGCTTTGTTCAGCAGCAGAGCAAGGAAGGGCAGGAGGAAGAAGTTCAAACTCTGAAGCCATGTGCAAAGGGAGAAAATAGAAAGGACCGTAACGTCTGGAAGATTAAACGTAAAAATATAATAAAGGTGGCCAAAAAGAAGGACTTTGAAGAACAAAACACAGAAATTATTAGAACGAATGATTTTTTTTTTTTAATAGAATCACAGAATGATTCAGGTTGGAAAAGACCTCCAAGATCACCAAGTCCAACTTCTGACCCATCCCCAACTTGCCAACTAAACCAGAGCACTGAGTGCCACATCCAGTCATTTCTTGAACACCTCCAGGGATGGGGACTCCACCACCTCCCTGGGCAGCTCCTTCCAATGCCTGACCACCTTTTCAATGAAAAAATTCTTCCTGATGTCCAATCAGAACCTTTTATAATCCTGGTCAGAGCACAGCCGCAGGGACGGTGAGGAGTGTGAAGATGTGTCATGTTCATCCCCTCCTCGAGCAGCAGTCAGGGCCCTGCAGCACTTTTCATGTCGAGTGCTGTAACACTTCAATGCCCCTCTTGGAGTTTGCTCACCCTCAAACTAGCAGGTCTAATATTAAATACCTCCTCAGGTTGCTTCAAAGGTGTAGCTGGAAATATGAAATGACCCTCTGAGATCTGTGACTGTGTCATCCATCCTTCACAGGCTTTTACATGTTTACTTCTTCACTGAAATATGAGATTAATATTATGCTGCTATCTCATCTCCCATAGCAACAGGCAAACTTTCAAAATGTCAGTGACACACATTCAGAGAAATTCCTATCTGCCCTCAAATTCTGCTGTCAGAAAATAATGCCTACTTTGCAAAAATGGGATATTTCTAAAAATACCTTAAGAGGTCCTAATAATTTTTGGACCAGAAATAAACAGAAAAAAAGATCCCTTTGAGTGGTGCATTATTCGTTTTAGAGAGACTGTGGAAAGCTGACATGCTTCCTTATTTATTTTTGGGAAGGAAATATTTCATCAGGTAACGCAGGAGAAAATACAGTGCCACATTATGCAAGGGAGGTTTAATTTAAAATAATAAAGTACTTAAAATTCACTCTCTTGCTCATTCAATAAAGTACTCAGCAATTCAAAAGCTGGAAAAGGCCATTAGTATCATCTTGTCTGACCCTTTCCATAACAGAAGCAACTAAACTTCATCCAATTTCCTTCAGTAATGCATTTTTTGGTTAAAGCCTGGTTTGAGAAAAGGATCTAGTCTTGATTTAAAAACTTCTAGAAGAGATTTGTTGTGTTCCATGTTAGTCTGTTCCAATGCCTAATGGTACTCAAAAGACATATATTTCATTTTTCCTGACCTTATGTACCAGCCTGGTTTGGGTTTTGCCTTCCTCTGTCAAAGGGAAGGATGAGCTCATCCCTCAGTTATACATAGTTGTGTCTAATGAGATTTGAGTATGAAAGTGGGGAGACCCAAAGTTTCAAAACTACAGAATAAGCTTCAGGAAAAAAGTGAAGAGGGAAAAAACCAACCTCTGGTAAAGCTGTTCATTAGAAGAGTTTAGAGTTAAAGCACTGTGACTGTAGATTAGACCATGCCATCAGGAGGGAAGAGTTCTGCAGTCTTCACTAAGACAAAATGTTCATCAGCATTTAATGGGAATTTCAGATTTGTAGTGACTGATTCAGGTTTATGACATTGCTTTAGATATTCAAATGTATTTTAAATGTTTCTGGTAAGTGCCAAATACTTTTAATTTCCCTTCTAAGAGCATTTTTTTCTTATTCCATTGTTCTAACTGCACAAGTTAGCTAGTGCAGTTAAAGACATTTAGAAATCTGCCTTTCTTGACAGAGATTTTACAGTATCAAAGAAAAGGGGTTATTACAGTTTCAACAAAGCCCTTGAAGTCTTCTTCTGCTAAAGACACGACTTTTTGTTGAAATGTTTTCCTGAATCAAAGCCTTAATCCCCTATACATTTAAGTCTGAGTGATGGGCAAATCTAGTGTTGTGATCCCAGGCTTTCAGATAAAACCATGCACCAACTAACGCTGCAAATCCCTCCATGGCTTTTCATGCAGGGTAAACCCACGGTGGGGCTGGGAGCACAGAGTTTTGTTCCCAAAGAATGGAAGTTCCCTGATATTTCTATCCCATCCAACCACCGTGCTGCTGTCCTCCTCCCCAGCAGCTTCAGCTCCTCCACATGGGTGGGAAATTCGGTGTGTGAGCCCCAAGTGGGCAGGAGGCAGCAGGACATGGCTCAGGGTGGAGCTGTTTGTGTGGCTGAGGCAGCTGTTCCACCTTGCTGGATCAGGAGAGCTCGGGACAGTTTTGCCCAGGGACATGGAGGGGCGTGACAGGGGTAAATGTGTGGCACAGGAACCATTTCAGTGTCTTGATGCCTTTTCCTGGTCTTAAAATTAAGAGCTAAACACGATTAAGAGGGGAAAAGGGTTTTACCTTGGTATTTATTTAAGGATCCTCAGGTGTGCTGAAACTCACATCGAAATGCACCCTGAAATGCCCACCAAAAATGGCCACCCCCGATGTGATGTGTGTGCAATTATAGGCCTTGCTAATTAGCACATCTATCAAAGATTCCCCGGTGAGGGACTCCAGTGAGACCCCTCATCGAGGAACCTTCCCCCTGGATGGGCCTGTCTTTGTTTGCAGAATGTGTTCTGGAGAGGCCCTCGGTGTCTGGGGTTTCCAGAATGTTTGGTCTCTTGGCTTAACAGGATATTGGGTCTGAGGGAAGTTATCAAACTTAAAGAATTATAACCACATAGGCTAAAAGCACTAAGAATACATAAAAGCTATATAAAAGAGTATATAAAAAGGAGTATAAAAGAAAAAGCAAAAAATCATAATGTCAGCAGTCTTCAGGGGGGCAGACTGATGTAGCAGCTGCTGGATGCCCACTTTGAGATATACAGTTGTAATCCCAATTAATGGAAGAATTCCTGCCTCTAAGATCTCTTCTTTACCTTACAAAAAGCAGATATTCTGGCTAAAGTGTTTGTTACTGTGTTTTTCATCTTTTTGCTGCTTAACTCCCCAGTTAACAGCACCAATAATCCACATCCCAGAGTTCTTATGGCTGTTTTCACATCAATGCAACTGCAGAGTGGTGAGGGCTCTTTTCTCAACAAATTCTGTGCTAAAGAATGGCAAAGTGAGGCTCATTATTTCTTCCTGCTGACAGGCCCAGTAATACATCATGAAATCATTTTTCCTCCAGAAAAATGATTATGGTAAAAGGAAAAGTCACTGAAAGGTTTGCCTCTCAAAAATGAACAGTAATCCAGCTAACTGGGAAAGCAGAGAATTTCTTTGGCTTTTGAAAGAGCACAGCATGTATCGCCTGCACTTGGATTTCTATGTAGAAACACATGAAACAGTGTCATTTTTTGGGTTCACATTCACTGGATGCTTTTCCATCTAACAGTCAAATATTTCAACTTTTTCCAGCTTGTCAAATGCAAAGGCAGTTTATTTTTCACCACTGAACAGAGGGAAAGCAGCAGATGCTTTTTTCTACAGCCTCAATTAAGCAGATGCTGATGGAGGATGAGAAGACTTTTGATGTTAAGGCATGTTCTGGCAGCAGTCCTAGTCCTCACCAGTTGATTTTAGCAAATTGGAAATAAATGTGCAGGATGAGAATTTCCAGAAATGTATTTAACTGTCAATGGAATGAGCATTCAATAGACATTTTACCATATTGGCAGACCAAAAGCGACTCTTGTGTGCATCATGTTCTGTTCCTGAAAGTACATTTTGACCCATGGAGAGCTTCACAAGAGATGTCCTCCAAAATTCAGGAGACTTACCAGAGCATAAATGAGAGCAGGACACAAACACTACAAGTTACAACGTGGCCTTGCCCCTGTAAGCAATTTTGGGCCTTAACAGGAGTCTGGAAGGGTCTGAGTTCCAAAAACAACATAAAAATAATGATGTTTATAAAGCAGCCTGGCAGTGGCATGTTGCAACAGAGTTGTTTTCTTTCCTTCAGAAAGGGCTCACACTCATTATCAGAGTCAATGATTTTCCCGGATACATTCATTTGGCTCCATTTCCCTATGCTTTACCACCATGCCAAAAGAAATGCTTGCCAAAGATAAATTCACAGATCTGGCAGGCTGGGAGGAGTCTCAGGAGATCATCTTGCCCAACATCCTGCACTGAAGCAGGCTAAAAGTATCTGGACACCATCCTGACGTTTTTATCTTCACCTTAAGAAATCGATATCCCTGGGTAGTAACGCTTTGCCACACTTTCAGACAGATATCCTGATATCCTGCTGAAATCTTTTAGGTGAAAGGGAAACTGATTCTTTTTTGTTCATCCCTAAATGGACATGCAAAGTTGTTGCCCCACCTGCATCAATCCCTTCCAAGCTGCTGCACCATTTCTCAACCTTCTCTTTTCAGTCTTCCTTTTTAGGAGTAGCATTTTCTACCCCTCTTATGCTGGTTACTTTCCTGTGCTTTTCCCTTGCCTGTTTCTACTCACTGCTTCCAGCCAAGACAAAGGACTCTAGCTGGCAGTTCACTGCTACTTCAGAAACTGGAACAATTGCTACTGCTGCCTGTGGAAAGAGAGTTTTATTGTCAGAACAAAGCTCTTCTCTTCCTCAGCAGTATCTGATTATTGACACGTACCTGACTGGAGCTCTGTAGTGTGGATCACAGAACACCAGGAATGTGAGGGGATAAAAAGAGACTCTCTAGTGAATGATACCTAGAAATCTTCAAAAGATGTTTGTCTCTCTTGTTCTTTAAAAATGCCCAACAGGAGATTTCATTGTCATCATAGGCAATCCATTCCAGTGCTTCCCTGTCCTCACGTTTAGGTGTTAGGAGACAAAATGCTACCTTTAATCTGTATGGTGCAGTCAGAAAATTCTGCTGTGATGCTTCCTAGCCAATAACTTCCATTTTTGTGCTTGGCTGCTGAATTTCTCCTCTGAAAGGAGGAAGACTTTGGGTTTGTCTTTGCTGAATTTTAGCTGTTTTCATTTCAGATTCCCTCTAAGTTTTCAAGCATGTGTTGAATTCTGATGCTTGTGTCCCCAGTACTTGCAACCTTGATTTATTTTCCTAGTCCCTAACACTATGACCATATTCTCTCACTGTCCTCCAAACTGAGCTGTGCTGAAGAGAGCCAAGGCCAGAAAAGAGCATCCTAAAAGAGCTGTGAGCAGTCTCTGGGAGCAAGTTTCCAACCACTGCACACCCTTCTTCTCACAACCACATCAACCCTGTATTTCCTTAGTTTGTTCTTGGGAATGTCACGAAGAAGCGGCAGAAATGTCACTGAGATTGAGATGATATCACATCAGTTGTATCCCCCTTTTTCCCCCCACAAGGCCACTTAAGCAGCCAAAGGCAGAAACTCCACAGGCTTGACATGATCTGTTCTCAATAATCCTTGCTGGCTATTTCCTTTATCAGTTTATAATCACTGAGGTACTTACAAAGTCATTTTTTAACTGCTGTTTCAGGACCTTCTCAGGAATCAAAGTCACACTGACGGGTCCAAAGGAGTAATATTGTATAAAGTATTCTTTTATATAAAAGTACAGACAGTGCACATGTCCACAGAGTTTCCTAAATCCTCATTTCAGAATACAGGTCTCCTTTCCTACCTGACATACTGCTACTGTTTGCTCAGAACTTTTCCCACCATCAAACTACAACCTCATCAGGGGCTCAAGCATGGCAGGAGTGACATTTCCAGGGTTTTCCACTGCTGAGAATTTCTTTGCCAGATGTTTTGTGACAGAAGGTAATATAAGCTAAAAGAGATTTTGCCTCAAATCAGTAGACACTGCCCCTAATCAGACAGTGATGCCAGAATCTCTCTGAGTAAAATCACCAAAATATTTGTAAAAGGACAAAAATTTATGTTTTTTCTTTCCAAGCTCAAATCTTGGAACTGAAGAGTTGTTTTGATTGACTGTTTCATGGAAAAAAAAAAAAAAGAATGCAATTATAAAAGGGTAAAAAAGGTAATGTCCTGGGTGGGACAACACAACCTGAATGGAAGTTTGCAATGCTATGGATATTGTGGTTGTAAGTCTTCCTGCATGTGCCACATGGAAAAAGAATTTTGTGTCCCCCCTGTGCCTTCCATATGAGCACATTGGAAATGTTGAGCTATATTCACATCTTTTTCCAGGAAGCAGAAAATATTGTTACTCCTTTCTTACTGTCAGGAAAACATAAAGAGGCCTTGTTCAAGATCAGAGTGAGTCAGCAGAGAGCAGAGGATGAAATTAAGCTCCTGTCATGTTTTAATAACTCAAACTAGTTGCTCTCCTTCTTTTTCCCTTTCAGATAGTGTTCACCTGGGTAATCTTATCTCCAAACCAGAAATGCTCCTCACAGGTCTCTAGCTGAAACACTGGTGAAGGACAAAGGGAAATCAACCTTCTCACAGGACAACCACCTTGGTTTATGCTCTATCGATTTACAGTGCCCTACATAAATGTTAGGGGATAGTTACTGAAGTTAGCTCTCGTGCTGCAGGTACTTTCTCCAAAAAACAGCCTTTTAAAATAGGTGTATCCCTTACAGATGCATTTATGAGGTGAAGAGTCCCCTACATTCCCTGCTTTAGTTTTTAAATTTGAACTAAAATGGAAGGGGATAAAAATCAGAACTGTTGATGGTGACACTGCTTTACAAAAGTCCCAGATTCCACTCTGGAATCTGAGCAGGGATTCAGGTCTCCCTAAGCCAAGTACCCATTGCTCCGTACAGACATTAGGCCCTTGAACTTACTGGTGTCCTCACCTCAAGGCACTGCAGCTGGATGCTCCAGAAGAAAATAAGCAAAAAGCTTGGGATGCACTGGGCTGTGGGGACGGAAAGAGAATTTATAGACATGCTCTGAAATGTGCCCGAAGAGCAGACAAGTAACTGCATTTCTCTGCCTGCAAACCAGTCATGGTCTGATCAGCCAATGCGTATGTTTGGCAGATATTAAATGCATATATTAAATGATCTTAAGCTGAAGGAGGATAGTTTTAATTCTATATGAGGAAGAAATTGTTCCCTGTGAGGGTGGTGAGGCCCTGGCACAGGGTGCCCAGAGAAGCTGTGGAAGTGTCCAAGGCCAGGTTGGACGGGGCTTGGAGCAACCTGGGATAGTGGGAGGTGTCCCTGCCCATGGCAGGGGGGTGGAACTGGGAGATCTTTAAGATCCCTTCCAACTCTAACCACTCTGTGATTCTATGAATTTCTTGCCTCATTCAAAAGAGGGAGGGTTCTTTTTATTGCAAGGATCCGTGTAGGTGCATTCCAGTTGTTGGAATCTCTAATCCTGCCAAAGACTGTTGCGTAGATAAATATTCATTGGCAAAAATACACTGAAAGTACCATTCTACTTACCCTCAAGCTACTAAGGGTGCACAAGGCAGAAATGATCCTGTATTCATACAGAAAACAGAATGGAAGAAGGTGCTTATGTGGCTGCATGTGAGACACATTGTAGTCGCTGCTTTCATTCACAGGTTTGCATGCACAGGGTGCTTGAAAAGCCAGGCGTATGGAATAAGCCTTATCTAAAATGCTTTAGCTGACAGATAAGAAGCTCAAAGGAGAGCTACTGCTGGAGCATTAGGCAAGAAAATTCACAAAGGCTCTTTACAAGGCTGTGGAATATAAAAGCAACAGGAAATTATCTGTGAAGCAGCAAAGCTCTTCCTTTCTTTTCACCTCCATATAATTGCATGTTGTAGTAGTCTTTCTGTGTAAAGGTCATGCTGTGTTTATAATCATAATCATGTAATCATAAAACCAGGAAAAACCCTGCTCTTTGAACCTCCATGAGCAGGGACATCTTTGACCAGATCAGGTTGCTCAGAGCCCCAGCCAGCCTGGCCTTGAATGTTTCCAGGAATGGGGCATCCACCACTTCTCTGGGCAACCTCTTCCAGTGTTTCATCACCCTCATTGTAAAGCAATTTCTTCCTTATATCTAATCTGAATTAACCCTCTTACAATTTAAAACCAATTACTCCTTGTCCTATCACATCAGGCCCTGACAAAATGTGTGTCCCCATCTTTCTTACAAACCCCTTTTAGGTGCTGGAGGGCTGCAGCAGTGTCTGCCTGGAGCCTTCTCTTCTCCAGGCTGAAAAAGCCCAGCTGTCTCAGCCTTTCCTCACAGGAGAGCTGCTCCATCCCTCTGATTCATGGCTGGACTCACTCCAACAGGTCCATGCCTCTCCTGTGCTGAGGACCCCAGAGCTGGATGCAACACACCAGGGACAGAGGGGCATAGAAGGGCAGAACCTCTTCCTAGCGGCTGGCCACGCTGCTTTTGATGCATCCCAGAATCTAGGAATTAAGTCCCGTATGTCTTCATTACTTAGCTGTAAGTTCTGGATAATAGTCCTTCCCTATTTTATATTCCAGTATCTTCCCAGTGTGATACTGGGAAGATAAATACATTAAAAGTATTTAAATACTTCAGTGTAAAGGGCCATGAAAGTAGCAAAGACAGAAAGAAATGAGCCACAGTTTTTAATGCCTTCCAGGAGATGTGACTGTGGAGAGAGTGCAGGGGCTGGAATCAAGGAAGAAGGAAATGGGATGTCAGAGACCTGCCCATCCTCATGGCACACTTTCCTGTAGGGCAATAAGGGGTTCTTAGTTTGAAAGATGACAGCAAAGCCAGTGCCTTTTACAAAGGAGCAGATGGCCAGGTCTATTCTGGGAGCAAGACAAAACCCTCCCAAAAGCCCTGGCAGAAGCCAAATGCTTTTCCCTGTAGAAGAAGAGGGATTTGTGGGTTCATCCAACACCTCTGCCTGGAGCTGAGCACGCTGGGGTCACAGATTGGACATGCCAGTAATGGCTCTGGTGTTAGACCCCAGCACCAGGGGTTAGAAAAAGGCAGTTTGGTTTCCACTGCACAAATTATGTTACTTTTCTCTGCCTTTCTTTCCCTGTTCCCAGAGGTGTCCTGGAAAGCTGCAGTCCCCAGAGAGGAGAGATATCATAGCTTGACATCACTGCGTGTTTTGGTTTTAATTCCCTGAAGAACTGAAAGTGGCTGTTGCTGTCTGATGACTGAAAAAGGACCTGCCTGAAATATTAAAGCTCTCAGGTGTCCAGCACCAGTCAGCAACTCTGACAGAACTTTTTTATGGTCTAAAATGAAATATTTTTGATGGGGGATTGGCACTGGTCCTACATTCAATGTGGCTCACATCCATTCTTTCCATAATTTTCCTCCTGAGCAGAGCTGGTAGGACAACAGGCATAATGTCCCTGTGGTCAACAGCATCATGCCCATGAAAATCCAGGAAACCATGGAGTATCCCAGCACACCAACAGCCCCTGGCACTGTACAAAGGAGGATGCAGAGATCCAGCCCACAAAGGGTTACTCTGACATCGCACCAACCACTTCCCTCCTGACTAGAACTTTGTACATTGTTTTATTTGATATTCTAATTACTGTAGAAATATTGATTATCTTTTAACCCTTGCAGCTCTAATGGATGATTGTTTCTGAACTGCTGGTCTTGTGGTCACTTAGAAGTCCCACTTCGTTGTTAGATACAGTGTGAACCATGGACAAGATCCTCCTTCTGGAATGATCCTACAGCATCCACTGGACAGAGGCTGAGTTTGTACCTTATGCCCCTTAGAGGAAAAGAATTCTCTCCTCCTCCTACACAGCACATCTTCTAAAAAAGAGAGGACAGAAATAAATGTTTTAACACACCAGTTGATATCACCATTAGACAAAACAAACAGAAGAAAATGGCCATATTCAGCCGGCTTAAATGCCACCAAGTGTCATCTTTGTCTCCTGTTTCCTGCTGTCTGACTCAAAACACTCACTCTGCACTTCCCTCAGGCTTTCTGAATTGCTCTCCAGAGGCACTAAACCCACTGCAGGCACAGACATTTAGGTGGAATTTATGCTGGCTGGAAATGGCCCAAAGCAATTTGAAAATAAGTTAGAAGACAGAGCCACAGAAAAAGAAATGTTCTCCTTGTTCATTGATATTCTCTGCCCCTTGAAGACCTGATGTGGACTAATTGAGGTCTCAGATTTCACGGGACAATTTTCCTGTAATTTTCATAAAGAGTTCTCTTGCTCTGGTATTTTTCGGTTTGGGATCAGATCTTGGCAAAAGGAGAAATAACTTTTCTGAAAAACTTGGTATATTTTCATCTTAGTGCTAATTGAAACTTGTCAGCAGGATTTTCATCTGTGGAGCTCTCAATAGCTCCCCGAAAAAGGATCCTCACTGCCTTTCCATGCAATGAAGCAGGCTTTATAAATCCACCAGTATTTTAAATATGTCCTCTGGTGGAAGAGGAAATATTTCTGCCAGCCCTTCTGGTGAAACTCACCCAGGCAGCTGCTGCCAACTGCTTGACTATGCCAAACTAATAATGCCATGGGACAGGTGAGGAAATCGAGCTGTGGGCACGTGCTGCTTCTGAGTGACATTAAAAGATGGCAGGAAAGAGCATCCTGGCACAGTGCATGGCTGGAAAACAATTAACCTGCCTCAATACCAAACCATACCAAAATTATTCCAGCTCTACAGCCACGTGAGTACATTGAAAAGAGTAATGCTTTGCGAGATGGCTTTGTACGGAAAATGGTCCGGCTGTAGATCCTGTTATGCTGCTCTGCTCCTAGGTGGGAACGGTGGCCTTCTATCCCATAGTGGATGCACACAAAAGAGACAACAAAATGAGCAGTGTCTTACTCCACAGTACTGTACCAGGAGGGAGGAAATCCATCCTAAAAAAGCCCTGAGGCAGGAGAAAGGCCAGAAAACATGGTGCAGGAGAGAATCAGCTGTGCTTAGGAGACACTTGCAAGACAAAAAATCTCTGTGCTCTGCAAAGCAGCTGGATGAGGCAGCAGCCAGCTCTGGTCCCTTCCAAGTGTCCATCTGTTGGAGCAAATACCCAAGAAAGGTGTCCAGCAGCTCTGTACCACTACAAGACTCCTTCCAGGGATGAAGTCAGAAGCTGAAAGGTTCTCACTCACTCCAGTAACACTACTAGTGATGGGACCTGGTCATGAAAGATCCTACAGCAGCTTCATCTGGAAGAGGAACATCAGATCCCATCTAGCCTATACAAGTTCCCTCCTCACCACTGTCCACCTTAAAAAGCACTCAGCAGTCTTCATTTTCTGCATTTATACTCTCCAGACCATTGATTTTCAGCTATTTCCCACATCAAAGAGAAGGGCTTTCCAGCAACTGCCAGTTTGCACTGTGGAAAGGTGCCACACAGATACATTAATTGACTGGGGAGAGCTTTGAGACTGGCAAGCAAAATATCTAACCAAAGTTTAGAAAACTCCTCCAGCTGCTGTTCCCAAAGTTTTAGCTCCAGGTAGTTCATTTCCAGATGTATGTCCTTAGTTTCCCTGTGGTTATAGTAAGGACTAATCCCAAATGATCTTCACATACAGAAACCCTACATGAGTTAGGCCAGGGTAAAGCAGCACATGAGGGCATTCTGGCACACTTCACTGGTGTGCTTTCTGCCCCTTCTCCCCCAGTCCCTACACCTGAGCCTCCTGGTAAAAGTGTTTGGACTGACAGAGCTCCAGTCTGCCCAGCCTTCCCCAGCTGGCTCTGCAGTCCTTGACCAGCAGAGTGAAACATGGCCTTGGTAGAATACAGTTTTAATGGGTAAGTCTAGGATTTTAACTCCAGCTGCTGTAATTCACTGTACCTTTTTATTTGATCTATAATCCTAAGAAAAGCCGCTTCCTATGAAGCCAAGTTGTGCAGGAGCAGCTGCTCTTTTACTGGGAAGTAAAAAAAACAACAATCCTCACAAATTACAAGAGGCTCTGAGCCATGCTCTCCAGCATTTATTATCTGATTTGATGTGTTAATGGCTGGTTATTCTCATTAGCTGTTCTCTGGATTGACACAAGCTGTTTTCCTGCACTTAGGCTGTGCAGCCTAGTGTGTAAAGGCAATTAGCACGGGCCTATGGATTAACTGGGGAATCAGATGTCAGCTGTGTTCCCATTCTCCAGCAGTGGCCTAAGGAGATGCTGCTTCTGCAGCTCAGTGTCAAGAGCCCCTGGCTGAAGGGAAGGCACTGATGTACAAACAGGAAGGCAGGTGCTGCCCTTCTGAACTTGCACCAGGGAAAGACAAGACAAACAAGGCAGAGCTGAAACAGAGCCGTCGAGATTGAGATATTTGTTAAACAAGAATGTGCCAAGGGGGAAGCAGGGCTCTGCAAACATGCTGCTGTGCAGGAAAGCACTGGTGTTTAAGCAGTTTTACCTGGCTGCTCCACTTGCTGTGACTGATCTCTCCCTTGTGTTAAATAAAAACTGTCCACCGTGTTAAGGAAACCTGTGCAAAGCTGTGTACAAGAACCAATAAAATATCAGCTGGGAGGGAGAACTGTGGAAAGCTACAGCACATACAGAAGAGAAATCCTTGTCTCATGAGGCCTGACATTTCAGCACACAGACGTTCTCTTGTTGTGTGTGAGGTAATGCTGTCCTCAAGGGCAAAATCACCTGAAGTGATATGACTGCAAAAAACATAGCACTTCACCTTATTCTGAAACCATCTGAGAACAGAAAGCCTTTTGTTTTGTCCTTTTGTGGTTAGAAGCTGGAAACCAGAGCACGAGACACACCTACATTTGATGCTGAAAAGAGATTGTCTCCACAGCTGGAACAAAGAGCTGACAGACTTCAGCTCTCAGGCATAAAATCCTTGCCCAGGCTGCTTGAAACCTTTCTGTTGGCAAAGAGTGTCACAAAAGGTGGGGCCAGATCCTAGAAGGGACCTGGAAACAGATCTTGCTGCCCAACATGGAAGGTTTGCTCCAGTGCTGCTGATGGGTGAAGCAAGGCAAGCATTAACAGCCTGCCTGCATAGCATGCCCAAGACCCAAGTAAAGACAGGTAAAAAATAGTACATAGGAAAAGCAAAACGTGAATTTTCAGGTTAGAGGAGGAAAACATGAGGAAAAGCATAAACAATGTGTTAGAAAAGCTGAATCTCAGTTTGGGATCTTATAAAGTCTGTGAGTACAAGACTGAATAAAGGATTCAGGCTTATCTACATCCCTTTTAAAAGCCTCATTGGACCCAGCCTAGGTTTGTGTCTAGACTGAATTTGGAAAGCCAAAACAGCCAAGGCAGCCGTAGGGGCTCCCTGTGTTGAACGTGAGGGACACAGGCAAAAGGAGGATGTCACTGCTGTTGTGCAGGGCTGCATCTACTGGGTCCCCAGAGAGGCTGTGCAGCTCAGCACGGGGGTGTAGCCCCAGCCTGGCAAGGAGAAAACAAGCTCCTCACCCACACCTTGGCATCCCCACTGCCCCATGCCTGCTGGGAACAGGCCATCATTCTGTGGACACTGCTCTGGGACACCTACAGCGGGGTCAGCTCACTGTGAGGTGATGTTGCTGGTACCAATTCACAAATGCAGCTCCTTATCTGCTAGAAGTGTATCTATAACTATGTTCAGGTCCTAAAATTAGCTCCAGAGCATATCAGAGTGGCCATAGTGTGGATGGGATCCGCCTGCTTTGAACCTGCATGAGGCTAAATCGAGGCTAAATGACTCATGCCCATGGATCACGGCAGCCAGTTGAATCTTTGCCCTGAATAAACCATCACTACACGGATCTGACAAATCGGCTGCCTGTCAGTCAAGAGATTCTTGTGTTGTCCTGATATACCCAGCAACTCACCAAAAATTTCACCAGGTCCTTTTAGGAGAACCACCTAAAGACACAATGCAACTCTGAGTCTTGAGGAAAGGCTGGGAGAATTGGGATTGTTCAGCCTGGACAAGAGAAGGCTTTGGGGTGACCTCATTGTGGCCTTGCAGTGCCTGAAGGGAGCCCACAGGAAAGATGGAGAGAGACTTTTGACAAGGGCCTGGAGTGACAGGACAAGGGGGAATGGCTTCACACCGACAGAGAGGAGGGTTAGACTGGATATGAGGAAGAAATTGTTCCCTGTGAGGGTGGTGAACAGGCTGCCCAGAGAAGCTGTGGCTGCCCCATCCCTGGCAGCGCCCAAGGCCAGGCTGGATGGGGCTCTGAGCACCCTGGGATAGTGGAAGGTGTCCCTGCCCATGGCAGGGGGGTTGGAACAAGATGATCTTTAAGATTTCTTCCAACCCAGGCCATTCTGAGATTCTATGATTCTATGAAGTAGATTGTTTAGTCTATGAAAAGTTCTGATCAGCAGAAGCATCTGCGAGTCTGTCCTCCCAAGGGAATCTTCATTATCATGGCCAGGCTAAAGGATGCTGAAGACTTGGCCTGTACTGGTGGTTTGGAAGGTGTGTGCAGTGTATCAGCTGCTACTCCTGAACTTGGTTTGGCTGTACGTGGGACCAGTGTGGGTCCATAATGTGGGTCCATCCTGACAACAGCTGGTTACACATTCCCTTGGAACAGATCGCTCTGAAAAAGCACTGTGCAAGCAGAATCCAGTACAAGGAAGTTGTAGGGATGAATGTGGCTCTTCTGCTGCAGCTGTCCTACAACGGCAGCCTCATTAGCTGCAGGAAATTCCGAGAGAAACCACATGACAGTGCACTGGATATGCTGACACTGATGAGGAGGGGCAAATCCTCTTCCACCTGGGACAGAAACAGCATCAGATGTTGAAGCAGGGGGTGACTGTCATGATTAGGGGGAAGTGCTGAACAGCACAGGTGCACAGATATCCTAATGCAACCCCACTGCTCCAGGGTAAGCACTTGTCTTGTGGGATGACACTGAGGGAGCACACACTGGTGGCCTGCAGAGCCATCTCTTACACTCACATTCTTAAAAACTCAGAAAAGCAGCCCCAGCCTTTTGAGGAATAACCACAGTGGGCACAATGGGAGAAGAAAGCAATCTTATCTGCTCATTGCCATGAAACCAGCCAGAGGCAGACACGAAGCTCTGTGGTGGGCCACAGAGACTATTTCACATTGGTAACTGAAAGATGTCAGCCACAAGCAGCTGTGACAGCTTTTTAGGCAAGCCAAGTGGTAAATTGATGGCATGTAGTGACTCAGATCCAGTTCAGCCTCAAAACACCTCGAGTGGGGGCAAGAGGAGAGCGAGCCACATGCTGCTGTCAGCTGTGGCACCACGTGTGACAGCTGGAGACCCCAGGCTTTGCCGAGCTGTCAGCCATATGGCAAATGAGGTACAGAACCATCAATCTGCATTCCCACAACAAACCTCTCCGGATAATGCAAGCATGGGGCCATGTCAGCACTCACCAGACTTCGCTACACTTCTCTCCAGCAAAAGCAAAACCTGCACACACATCCCACATGCACCTGCAGTTCAGGTAAGTGGGGAAATAGTTCACGGTGCCATTGACCCAGCCACACAGGTGAGTCACCAGCAGGATGCTCTTGGCATGGCAAGGTCTGCCAGCTTGGCTTGTCTGAGCTGCCTTGCCAGAGCTGGATACAGCCCTGGGCTCTTGCCTTCTGCACAGAGTATTTTCTCTGAAGTCTTAGGAGGGTTATCAGCGATAAAAACAGGGCTAAACTTCAAGGGATTTGGTTCTGGGGTTAAAGGAGGATTTGAATTTGGCACTGAAGCCACTGAGAGGGGAGTCCCCTCCACCCCTGGTTGTAGGAAGTCGATGCCATTGCCATCTTTGATTTTTGCTTTCAACAATTAACAAAACCAGCAAACCCTGATCTTCCCCCAGGGCTGAGCTACAGAAACTGGCTGGGATGAAGCACTTCAAATTCCAGACAGACGCTGTAATAAAATGTGGAAATTGGATGCAAATTATTTACTACAGTTAAGATACCACATTATTTACTGGTACTGCAGTTTGATAATCACAGCAATAATTTTCAAATTACCTTTGCTCAGCATTCACTTTTATGAGTACCGAAATGCTTCTTAATGTTCTTAAGCAGAGAATTCTTAAGCAGAGAGGATTTCTAACACTTGTCCCATGCTCCTAAATTGAAACAATTTGCAAATGACTAAGGAGGGAACTGAAGGCTGACTTTCAGGGGCACAAATGGCAGTGAAACATTATTTCTTTGCAGACAACAGCAAATTCAAGTAATGATTTGTTGCAGACCACATGGGAAGTCTTATATAAAACACTAAGTTAAATTCATGGCTCTCAATTCCCAGTTAGTGGGGGAAAAATAAACAAGAAGCCACTAAACCAAATTTCTTCTCCTACAGTGACTGGCTGTGTATTTCTGAAAAGCACACCAGTCCCTGAAGCCAGTAGAATTGAGATGATAATCTGCACCTGATAAGCTGCACCCTGGGACACCTGTTCAGTATTGACTTGCTCAGGCGTAATTGTTGGCTGGGACACATGGTAAACCAGGACATCAGATACCTACCGAGAGGAGGTGGAAGATCAGAAATAGGATCTGGAGTCAGTATCTTGCCATGCTACATATCCAGGCAGGCAGGCAGGATTGTAAAGTTGACTATGAACAGGAAACTTTCCTCTCCCTTGAAATCAATTATCCATTAACAAATTAACCAGAACAACAGGACAAGATAGGTCTGACTACTTCAGAATAAAAACAGCAAGGCAAGACATGCTGAATCTCACAGCTTCTAAGAGTTGCTCGGGGAGAACAATCTCCCAGAAGCTATCCTCCATCAAAATGATCTGACTCCATACGAGGAGACACTGAAACATAATTATTACATGATGGTCATCTTTCACTTGTGCTTTCCTGATGTCTGCACCCTTGGATAAAGGCAGACATGGGTTACTTAACTGATGATGCACACAGTGTGTATTTTTGTGCAGAGCCATCTATAAACAAAACCACATTTATATGCTTATTATGTATTATGCAAGAAAAAATAAAAAAGCAAACCCAAAGCAATGAGTCACTTCCCTGAAAGCAATTTGATTAATCACGTGCATGGTCACGCTGAGTGATGCTGCTGTGAGTACACTGACACATCTTCAGTTTGGTTTTCTCACTGACTAAAAGAGAAATGTCTGTGAAATACTTATCCACATCAGCAGTTTAATGTGTTGTCTCATTCCCGTGCTTCTGCTAATTAAGGGTGCTGTGCATGATAGGCCAGGGCAGCAGGTAGCAGTGAGATATGAACAGTGCTCTGCTCTGTGCCACACAGAGGAGCAGAGCAGGAAGAGCCTGGAGTGAACCCAAAGCTGCTCATGAGCCTTCTGAGGTGCCTTCTGAACTGCGAGTCACTGGAAGCGATCAGCCCTTTTACACATCTCTGCACTGCAACCTTGGCTGCTGTCACATGAAGATAGAATTTCTCTCACCTAAAGCACCAGGTGTCTGGGCTAGTTCTGTGAGCTGCCTTTCAGTGTGAT
The DNA here is from genome assembly GCA_013400235.1 of Oriolus oriolus. Taxonomy (NCBI): domain Eukaryota; kingdom Metazoa; phylum Chordata; class Aves; order Passeriformes; family Corvidae; genus Oriolus; species Oriolus oriolus. The sequence goes on along the minus strand of VXBT01005747.1, from coordinate 270,555 downwards.
GGGGGAGAGGTCCTCAGCTCACATCTGCTCACAACCACTTGCAAGAGCCACAGGAGCTTGCAGGTGCTAAGTTCTCGTAAGGATTAAACAGTCAGCAGAGGCAGTGTGTCATCATAAAATATAAATTATCATCATCATAACATATAAGCTAGCACAATTTTATGGTAGCACTCTTTCTCCAGGATTACCACCCTTATTCTCACTGCAAAGCCATATTTGCTTCCTGTGGTCCGTACCCCATGAAACCTCTTGGTCTGCAGCATCCTCTCGGTGCACCCAACACCTCATCAGACAAATGCTGGGTGATCTACTCCATAACTCTGTCCTTTCTTCCTACTCTGCGAAAGCAGCGATGCTTTCAGCAACACAAACCAGCTGGATGGAACCAAGTCCGAAATTACTCATGGATTTCAAATTCACCACCTGTATTTTCTCGACCCTGTGTGTTTCACAGGAGGTTTATTGCTCAACCAGACAACTCTTTGCAGAATTACAATGCGGGCTTCCGCTCACAGGACAGAGCAGATATTTGTATTTTGCAATCTACGTTTATTTGACAAACTCACAGTGAGAGATTCTGTTCCACTATAACCACAGATTGTCTTATTTACAGAGTAAAACTAACCATTAGTCTAGTGAGACAACTAGGCAAACACCATTAATTATCAAGTGTGTAAACAAAATAGGTCTGCATCAGCATTCACAAAGCTGAACACTTCCACCACAGGGAAACCTTTGCCTTTTGTCTTCTTTTCTTGGATTTGTTCTCCAGTGGTGAGGCTCAAACAGCCCTCAGGGTGCCCCTCTTGCCATCACCCCACTACTGTAAAAACTGCTCCCGTTTTCGTAAGGGACATAGGGGAAGAGTGTGAATCAAATCTGAACACAGAGGACCTGTGGAGAGATACTGAGATGTTTAATCACGCTCTGCACACACTGAGCTCCCCTCTTAGGCTGGGTGTTTTCTCCTGGCCCCTGACAACACAGACTGCCAAGAGATCAAGCTCTCACATATGGATCCAGCTCTCACAAGTCCATCACACATTAGTGCTTCTTGTAATGCTCAAGGCTAGATTTTCAGTTGATTCAGCTCATTTTCTGAGATCATAGGAATGCCTGACCCCATGGGGAGTACTCAGTAACCCAAAAAATCCTGTCAAGAAGAATAAAGTGCATGGAGGACCTGTGCTGCTAAACCATAGCATTCCAAAACCCAGAACAATGCAAAGAGCGAGCTCTGCTGAGAGTTCACACCCTTGCAGAAAAGGTATTGGTTTCCCAGTGCCACTGTACCTTAGTGAACATGCATCCTCCCTTTAAAGATTTCATCCTAAACCATGAGCCAGCAATCCACAAGAAGCTGTACATTTTTTTAACACTCATAAGGGTCCATCTAGTCTTTTTGTTTTTCCCTGATACAGACTTTTTTGTCAAGAATCAGCTTTCAAATAGTGGAAGCACCATGTTTTGGAGGGCTCATCAGCCCAGTCCAATTTTATTACCTCCTGAGGCCTTCCCGCTTCCAGAAGGATCTCCTCTGTCTACTTGAATGTTGTGTTTGATGGAAATGCTCTTCAGCCTCCAAGTCTGAAAAGTGCAGGTTTCAAGCATACCTGGTTTTATTCTGGGTAAGATCACGTGCAAGAGGTTTGCATTGCTCCATGTGAGATTTGCTGATCTGCTGGGATCAGAACTGGAGCGAGTGCTCATCCGTGGAACACCTCCCATGATATGCCTTGAACAGAGAACCCAGACAAGAGCAAAGCTTCATAAGGGAGCCTTCCCCCCTTGCTTGCAGGGGACGTGGGTACTTCTGCACCCATAAATTCCTGGCACACCTGTATTTACCTGCTACAGAAAAGAAATACAGGAGTGCTCAATCTGCACTTTAGCCCTGAGGCATCTGCAAGACAAAACTGGCTCTGGCTTGTTCAGCTCAGATTCCAGGAAAACAATTAAATCAAGCCCTGAACCACACACAGGATGACGACAGATGTGCTTTACCTGCCTTTGATAAATATTTGGTCACAAAAAACCTATCACAGGTGGGAACACAGATTCTAAGTTGCAGCCCTCCGTGAACCTGCCTTTTGCTCTGCCATTCTCCTTTTCCCTCACAGTTCCTTGCTCCAATACTTTTTCATGAGGGATACAAATGGAAGCGACTCCCACAATGGAAACCAAGAGAGGCTCAGGCCAAAACACAAACAAGACTGGCATTAGGAGACTTATTTTTACGGCCCCACTGCAAACCAGTAAATTAGTGTTTTTAAAGTGTGTATGTGCCTTAACAACTGCCTTAACATGCAGCTGAAACAGGATGCAATTTATCTTTGGGTTTGGGCTTTTTCCTTAATATGCCAGGAGCTCACTTGGATTAGGCACCAGACTCACCACCAGAGTGAGTTTACACAGAGGGAGAAGCACACAGAGAACCACCTACTTAATCTCTGCACTGACTTTGGGCTCTCACCTTGGGCATACTTCTCTGCATTTCCTTCTGGCTGGTTTGGGGAGTTTCTTGCTTAACTGGCTGTTTTCTCAGAATCTCATTTTCCAGTGTCCACGTGCTGCAGTGCACAAACCCATTTCTGGGTTGCTGTCCCACAGAGTTTGTAAAGCAGACAGAAAAACTGTACAAATCCCATGTCCACAGCTTCCCTTTTTCTAACATTCGAAAGAGCAACAGAGAAATTGAGGGTCTGTGAATATGAACAGGCAGCATAAATTCCTTCTTTAGCTGAAAGACTGCAGTCACCACGAGATTGGTTTAATAAATCCTTAGTCATGCAGCCTCCATCCCTCAGCTCTGATGCAGTAAAAAATGTAAGGAATTATGAGTTTATCACTGTGACCTCTGCACTGAGACTGCTGCTTAATGATGCAATTCCCGAGGTTCAGTTAAAGCCATTTTCTTGCTGTAAAATTCCCATGTTGCATTTGAAGCATTTCCCTCTGATACATTAAGAGCTTTTATAGCTGACAGGTGACAACTGAGGTGAGATCAATAAATACAGGGCCACTCTACCCATTCCAGCCTTGTTCCTTTCTAAAGACAACCTGCAAACGGGAAAGATGCTGAGTGTTTTCACTTTTGTTTCTCTTCTGATGTAAAAGCAGATGTGAAATAGCTTGACATTAGAAATAGCAAGGCTTGTTTTCAGTTCCTTACTGGAGATTTCTTTTGGAACAAATGCTACTTCTTTTTGAAGGGGTTTTTAAGTCTTCTTGGGATGAAACTGAGGGGTGTTTGACTGTGGTTGCCAAACACTCAGATGATAAAAAAGATCAGAAATGTAAACTATATTGAAGGGAGTGCAGAATAAAGAGTTCTAGGAATACAATATAAAGAAAGTTAAATGTAGGGTGTACCTTTTAATAAGTATAATGAAAAGCAGAAGTATCACACAGGGAAAAACAACCTACTGCCTATCCAGTCTTCTTTAAAATTAGATAAAGGAACAAATTTCTGGAGCAAAATCTCCAATCAATAAGGGAATACTCAAAAGGATTACAAAATGCCAAGAGAGAGTATAAAAGCAAGAAATGGAAAGTACATATGAGACCATAGGAGAGTCAGTACTGCCTTGGTTGTACAAACTCTTGTCCTACCAACCTTAAAATTACAGTCCTGTTGTTTTGCAGCATTACACAGCAACTACCCCAAACACAGTAACAAGCTGGAGAACAGCAAATCATTTAAAATCTCTCCCCTCAAAGACAGGCCACATTATAAACTGCAGTTCCTCAATTGTGCGAGGAGCTCAACACACTCAACCGAGTATTTAGAATTTCTACTGCACTTCCATTTGCAAAGGCTTCACAAATATTTGGGCATAAATAATCCTCCCAGTCTGGTGCTTTCTGGCACAAGCTGGAGGTTATCAGTCACTTCCACTGGTGTGAGTGAGGAGCACTCACCTGTACCCTCATAAGCAATTCTGGCAGCCAGAGGGGTGGCAACAAGGGATGACACAAAGCAGAATTTTCAAGTCCTTTATTCTTTTTCTGTAATGCAGATCTGCTCCTGACCTTCCCTTTGACAGACAAGTAAATATTGTTACTCCTAATGGCAATAACACTCCAGTCTCAGATCATCTTTTGGAGTATCACTGCATTCAGAAAAATTTCCAGCCTGTTCCCTCTCCTATTGAAGTTATTGACAAGGTAAATGATGATTTATTGATGCTGTGTTTCTGCAGCACAGAATTTTAGCACCAATAAATCTCTGTTCAGACAGATGATGTAATAATCTGAGCTTTCTACAAATGACTTAATGTTTCTTTACAAATGACTTAATGTTTCTTTACAAATTACTTAATGTTTCTTGGTGGTTCCTAGAACAGTTCGTATTTCCTAACTGAATGAGGGAATACATGAAGTAGTTTCAGTAAAAGGTTAGATTTTTAATTTTATTTTATTGTCTTTCCTGTCTGGGATGGTAAATTGGTCCAGTTGATCATAAAAAAAGATGTGCTATTTCTCAGCCTTTTCCATCTGTGAATTTTTAGGTACTTTGTGACTCATACAATAAAACCAAATGGAGAAATACATAAACCAAAGGGCCAGGTCTGAATCCACACACTCCACCCTTCTTAAGGAGAGTGAGTCAAACTTCATTCCACCGGCACTGGGATTTTGATAGACACTTTTTTTTGTAAAGGCTGATTCCTTCAAATAAACATGAATACACATACATGCACACACAGGCACTCTAGAAAGGAGACGGTCCCTTAGCACAGCTTCTGAGAACACCTGCTAATTTCCTTAATGCTGGTCATGTTTCTTCCCACGGTCAGGTAAAGTTTAAAAAGTTCCTTTTGTTGTGAGTTTATAGGACTGGCATTGAGTACAAGATAAATCCCCTTCTGCTGGCAAGATAGATATTACGTAAAAATCACCAACAACTTATTGCATTTCTAACTCCTTTTATTTCAAGCACCTTAGCTCTACAAGACCTGCAATTTGGCTTGTTCTTTCTTCCTCTGGCCATTCTACTAGTCAACTTTCCTTACAACATAGTCCTTCTCTGTATTTTTAATTAAAATATCATCATTAGAATGCACACAGGAGAAGACACGTGAAATGTTAACAGGGTCCTTTGCATTCTGAAGAACAACTGGAAGAAGAGATATTGTGGTGATAAAACCCATCAATGAGAGAGAAGAGGCAATGTGTAAGTGAAGCTCTGCCACTAAAGCCATAACCTCACACGTGCACAGAAGCCAGGGAGGCTTCATCCCACAAGTGATGCCAGAAGGGAAGAACCTTGCTGCAGGAATAGGAAGGCAGAGGTGACAGTGAATCAGAAGAGCAGCATCCCTTGAGTTTAACAGTGTAGGACTGAAATTCAGCTGTGAACTGGGGCTGGGTAAGTGCTGCCATGTTCTGTCATTGACGATCATGTGGATGGTGCCTGCTTCTCTGAATACTATACCTGAAAAGATCCTTATGTTGGCATTAATCAGGAGTTTTGCTGAAGAGAGTGTTTTTAAGAGAGTTTAAAAAACTGGACTGAGACTTTTAGTGCCTGTTTTAAATATTGCAATAGCTTGAACTTTTGTCGATCGCTCACATTCAGGAGCTGTCTCTCTAAGCACTCTCTTTCCTGGCAGATCCCCAAACTAGTTCAGAGGTGTCACTTTAAGAAGGGTGTGATGAAATTTTCACAAGCAAAGGGGTGTAGTCTTGGCTGACATTTTTAATTGAGATGCATTTGTTGTTTTTATTCCTGATTGCCTCACCGATGTTACTACACACCTCAGAGCAGCGTTACAGCCAAGAGCAGCAGAAATATGTCACCTGCTTCATGCTATTGCAGCCATCCAGTCTCGGGGAACCTCTCCTGCTCACAGTTGATGTAATTTTATAAATAACATGCTAATCTTGCAGATCTCCAGCTACTTGCCCTGTTTTACCAGTGCTTGTATCTATCTGCTCCATGAGGTAAGTCCATGCCCGGAGAAGATGTGGCAACTCCGGAGTTACTGTACAAAAAGTGACTTGCCACTGCTCCACAAGGAACTGGGACATTTGGCCACTTGCTCTGGCTTACAGAAGGCATTGCCTGGTGCTTTAGACAGAAGGGGAAGAAATTGCAGCAATTTAAAACAAAACCAGGAAGTTTTACCATTAGCTAAGTCAAAATTGTTGGACCAGACGTGGTAACACTTGAAGCATGAAGCAGCTTTATCAGTAGGTTACTTATGAATTATTCCTTGGTGAATGTTCTATTTTTCAAGAGTTCTTAAGTGACTTTTTTTTGCAATTCTACTCGATTCAAACTAGTTCTTGGACAGGGGAATGGCACAATTGGACTGGGTAATAACACAATGGCATAAGCTCTGCCTTCTTGCTTTAGTTGTGCTACATCACGAAATTTTTAAAAGTCCAGCTAGTGAAATGTGATTTTTACTGGCAACAGAAGTAGCTTTTCATCTTTTTACCTAATCAAGAATAGAAAAGAAATCCTGGACCAGGCTGCAGACAATTATTTATAATGTAGTGACAGTTTGTTCTTTGACAGGATTAGCTCTGTTCACCTAGCTGGTAGACTATGAATTGCATGCAAAATACAGCATGTGAACTTGAAATCAAATGAATACTGGATATAAAAGAGCAAGCTCCAAAAAGTACAAATGTAGTGGTCACTTGGCTAAAATTAATGGTGTGGCTTAGTCTGACAAGCCAGAACGGTAGAAGCATAAAAAACCTGCTTGAAATAGTTTTTCTTGAGTGAGGGGAAAGTAGGGGTGGTTGCAGTGTTCAGTTTCACCCATGTTTTGTAGAGGACTGTAAGGAATTACTTTAACATGATTTTAATAAAATAGGTCCTTCCTGAGAGGGGAGGAACAAGCAGAACACTCTGATTAGCATCTCTTGTGATAAAACTTCTATTACAACACCTGAACTTAGTGTGGAGAGTCACAGCTTTGGATTTTGCCCAAAGCACCCCAAACCTCAGGGAACAGAAGTGTTCAGTGAAGTCCACTTTCACAAAATGTTTCACCTAAATACCTGCTTCCTGCAAAGTATGTTTTGTGCCTGTTTTGGCAGCAACTGATGTTGTCTAACAAAAAATCACCTAAAAAAGCAAAATCAGATGAGACTAGATGAGAGCAAAACCACCCTCAAGGCCAGCCTAAGAAACACATTGACAGCAGTTCAGTGCCAGCATGCCATTGCCAGAAAACCCCTAATGGTCAATAAAAGGCAATAAAAGGCCTGACTAAATCTATGCAACATTCCATGTGCCATCAAGAGCTCTAAACTCAGGCTCCAGTACAACTTCTAGGGGAAAAAAAGATCTCTCAGCCAGATGGTTTAACAGGAATACACTGCACTATGGAAGAGATGAGATGGAGTTGCGCTGCAGGCTGTGGGATGTGCCTGCAGGAGCACATGGCAGCAAGAAGGAGCACATGCCACCACAGAGAAACTTGTGTCCCTCGGACCGTGGGGGGAGGAGCCTGCCAGGAGCTGACAGGCTCACCCAGTACAGAGACATTCAGAGGGTGTGCTGCTGACATGGCAGAGTGTGACAGGTCATGTAAGTGTATAAAACCAGCTTGTTCTTTGAATAAACGATCAGTCTCCCTGCCGGACTGGGTCCGTGTTTCAATCGCCGACATTGCACCAGTCCTAGTGCTCTCCAGAAAGCTTCCAGGTGATCACAGAAGCTGAGAGCGGTGTGATTCTTACATAGGAATACATGGGAAAAAGGAGTTTCCAGATATGCTCAGGGCTACTAGAGATTACAGCCAATGCCCCTTTCAGGGAATAGTAAAGAAGCAGCACCCCTTGATGGCCACTGCTGATTGGGGATTATCAACTGCAGAAGCAACTCAGAGTCCCAGCTATGAGGTTTAAATGTTTACCAGTTGATTAATAGGTTTGTAATATAGAATACAAATGCCTCGAAATGAAAAGAAGGCGTTTGAACCTAAAGAAAAACAAATGTCGCTGGATCTCCTTATTCTGCTCTCCTCTCTCTGACTGATGTCCTTTGACTTCAGTGGGTGTACTCCTCCTGCAAACAGCCACAGGATAAGCAAATACTACTTGTGTAGTGCCAGTTACAAAGAGGATCACATAGAGGTTTTGGCATCCTCTAAAGTAGCATAATCTTTTAAAAATTATGAATTAAAAAGAAAACAAAACTTCCTGGAGAGGAGATACAAAAATGTCAAGCCAAACAAGAGCCAAATTCTCCTCAGCACTGTAAGATGGTATATGAAGATGTGGAGGCCACAAACTGTTGTGGGTAGTCCAGATTAGACATTAGGATATGGTTTTGGTGGGGGGATAGAAAAACACTGCAGTAGATGTCCTTGGAGGTTTTCAGGACCTTGCTAGACAAGACAACCCATTGTAGAGTTGGTGGCAGCCCCAGTTCAAGTGGTTGTTTGAACATAATGATTTGTAGAGTCCCTGCCAGCCAGTGTTGCTGTGCTCCAGCTTCACAGGCACAGACAGATCTGGAAAGAAATTTAAAGAGTAATTTCATTTATGCTAGGAGGTAAACATGTGATGTGGCAGTATTTTTGCCATTTTTCCTGTTATTATCTTGTTGGTGTACACTTCCAGATCTTATTTATTGCAACAAACATTTATAAAAAGTGAGTTAAGATATTCTTTTCCCCCTTCAACTATTTGACCAGCTATTCACTTCCGAAATATTTTCCTCTGATGAGAATTTTCTCCATCTTCTCTGAAGAATTTGGTTGCTCTTTGCTTTTGACACATTTTTCCTCTCCATATTCACTGCCATCATGTTTTCTTAGTAGCCAATATTTAGGGTGCAGAAATAAAGGTTTCAATTGTGATTTTACAGTTGCTCCGTGGGTCAGTCCCCACCTCTACATGGAAAAGAATCACAGAACGGTTTGGGTTGGAAGGGACCTTAGAGACCATCTCATTCCACCCCCTGCCATGGGCAGGGACAACTTCCGCTATCCCAGGTTGCTCAGAGCTCCATCCAACCTGGCCTTGGACACTGCCAGGGATGGGGCAGCCACAGCTTCTCTGGAAGAAGAACAGGAGTCTCATTAAAGAGCAGAGATTCCTAGTTAGCTCAGCTGATGAAAAATTTCCAGCTAGTGGAAGAGCTCTAATATATGCAATCTCTTTGGAAATAGCCTTAGAGCTATGTTTTTTACTAAGGAATGCTGCTGTCCCAGGGAGACAGGAGACTAGTTAAATCCTGGAAACCTAAGAGAGTTTTTGTCCATGCTTGCACCTTTTTGTATGCACGCCCTACCATCAGGCTGTTTGCTCTGACCTTCACCAAACCAGGCCAGATATTTGACTGCTTCTCGTCCTTCCACAGCTACTCTCTTTGGTCAGTAATCCTTCAGAGTACACTGATTTTTTTTCCACATTTTTGAGTTAACTCAGGTGGTCAGGCTGTGGTCATGCATGGCTAATTACAGTGGAAGGAGAAAAATGAGTACATTGATTAACATTCTGTTCCTTTGGAGAGACTGAGAAATGGCTTTGGCAGCTCCAGCTCCACCGACACCCTGCTGGCAGCTTATTGCCCGTGCTTCTGAATCGCAGTAATTTCTGAAAAACATGGCAGATCCTTGACTGTTAACTGGGAGGGTAAGAACAGAATTCTGGGGATTTGATGTTTGATGCAGTTTTAAAAAGCTTTTCTTCCCTGGGCCCCCTGTGGCCTTTCTCCACAGCAGGCTCGAGCACTGCAGGCTTAATTACTCGCTCTGCTTCCATTGGTGCACAGAGCTCTGTGCTCCTGAGGGCTCCGGAAGAATTCCATCCAACAGGACAGTCAGAGAGATCCAGCATTACACAACTGGTCCAACTGGTCCTGTGTAATGTGCCCGAGCTGACTGCTCAACCTCTCTGTGACATTGGACCCATTCAGAGACAATGCGCAGAAGGCTCTGGAATCAGTCCATGGGAACCAGGAGATCTTTTGCTGGCTTAAATTAAGACCTTAAGCTCACATTTTGTTCTTTAGGGTTCCGCCTCGTTTTTATCAGACCCAACTGTTTTCTTCATGCTGTGACAATTAATTGGATTATTTTCATTTAAAGATCCAAGCCCACAAGATAAGTGGAATGGAACGGAATTGTTTTCCTTTCCCTGCTCTCCCTCATTAGTAGTCTAAACAAGTGTGAGGCTGCATTAAGTTTGTAGCTATTTTGTTAGCTTGAAATCACTTTCTTCTCTTCTGCAGATGGAGACTGTGCTTAGATCATTATATTCCAGGGTGCAGTTGTGGTATATTAAAAGTGAAAAGGCTAGTTACGGAATTTATTCTTGCAATTACCTTGGTAGTGAAAAAGGACGGCAACAAAAGTAAGTTTCACAAAGAAAAGGAGCAAAAAGGAAATTACAGCATGTTTACATATATATATTTTTTTTTACTACGAAAAGTGGCATAAAACACTGCCTGAACAAATCTCTAGGATAAATTGGGCAGACGCTGGCATCACTGCAAACTCTGCCTGCAACACAGGTGAGTCTCCAAAATGTCATCCCATTTAGTAGGTTCGTCTTTGCAGGGTGATTGTCTCAATTTCACACGGGCTTGACCTGCAAATGCAATGGTTGACCAGTTTGTCTCCTTAGCAACCTTTGAAAACTCTTGCTGGAATGCCAAAGCTCTTGTGGAGCTGTCAGAGCTGTTCATGCTTCATCTGGAAACCTTCAGAGAGTCACTTTTGGTATGAATGGGAGAAGGCACTTGTTCTTCATTGACATTAAAACTTCAGAATGCAAGAGATTTTGCTGGGTTAGGTCAGTACACTCGACATCTCCATGTGCCAGATTCAATGACAGACTGTGCGAGGATGTGTTTGTAAGTAGGACAGACAAAAGGACAGGGATCCCATAAAATTTCTGTCAACTGAGAACCGATTCTTGATAGCTTATCAAGACTTCACCAGCAAAACAATCAATCTTCTCCTAAAAAATGGGTTAATTTTCTGTATATATATAGTGATTGTGTGAGCCACGGAGAAACCCCCATGTCAAATGAGAATTACACCTTGATTTTGAAGAGTTTTGCCTAGAATCTCCTGCTTCACATTAGGTGCTAAAGGTAGCAAAGCCAATTTGCAAAGCCAGCTCATTTCAGAACTGACCTTTGCCAAACTGAGAACTATCATTTTTTTATCCCTGAAGATTTTTCCTGCATTTCATTGATGTGTGAGATATACCCAGACCTCAAGAGCTGACAGCTCTGGTTCCGCAAAGAGTTTCCTCTCTCTGTGTAGCAGAGCCAAAGTTTATTGGCTGCTGTCTAGGTTGGAGAAATGTCCTTTCTGCAACTTTGTCACTGAAGATCAGATTAGTATTAAAAATCTAGAACAGACTTCTCCTGTTAATAAACAGCAAACAACATGGAAAATACCTCCTACCCTGTTCAGTAAGAAGAACCAGTGATGAAAGGCATCACAAGAGCATGCTTCACACACCCTGGAAACAGAGGAGAACCTCTGCCAGGTTGTCAGTGGTTGGGGAAATGCAGTAGGAACAGTCAGGTACTGCTAAGTGAACTTACGGCAGGTTCTAGGGAATGGAGCTGGAAGAGAGAGAGAGAAAGGATTGGAAATGTAAATCAAGAACGCCGCAGAGCAGGGGTTGCATCTCTGTGTGAGTATTTAGGATGGAGTTTTTCAGGCTTTCAGTTATTCCACTGAAATGGAGAGTTGTGGGGGAACAGGGCAGACAAAATTAAATAACCAAAGCATTTGCCTAAACCCTGGGATTTCATCACCATCATTTCCTTTTTTTCCAGACTCGTGGTTCCGTGAATTTTGTGAAAGTTTAGGAGAGGAGAGCTGATTTAAGATTTTTGAGCCCTTAAAGATTTGCAGTGCTTCCCTAACCTTGGATTAGCTTAACTTTGGGTTAGAAAAACCTCCCAAGTTCTTTCTGGTGATCCCTTTACACTGTGCTTACTTCTTCCATGGAAACATGGAAACCATGGAAACAGTGGCTCTGCTCTCAGCCTCCTTGATCCTTGGACCTGTGGTTTTCTCAGGTCATCTCTGACCATTGCTCTGATCTCTTCCCTCACCAAACTCTCCTCCCTTCCATGCAGTTCCTCTGAGGTACATCTGGATCATTCATGTTAGCAATGGAGTGCCTGAACGTGACCACAAGCTTATGGTCTAAGCTTATACCAGTCCTTTTTACACAAACCTTTCATGGTTCTAGAAGTGCTTCTTCACAGCCTCACTGAGATTCATCCCATTTCCTTGTAATCCATGCTCTTACCTCCCATACTGGCTCCACACATTGAGCTACAGACTCTGGAACCACAAGTTCTGACTCTCCCACAACTGACCATCAATCCATGAGATATCAAGGAGAGCTCATCCCCCTTCTGTGGGACCAGAGCCACGACTGTGCCCTGTGACTGAAGTGTGGTGTTCTGAGTCACATCACGAGACGTGGCAGCTGCAATCCCAGTCAGGTTGGTCAGTCTCTGTGCCTCCTGTGCCTGTTTTGCTGTCCTTGGCTCTCCTGTGCCAGCTACACTGTGCTGTGATGCCAGCGAGCCCTTCCAAGCAGGAACATCCTCTCCCTAGGCTCTTCCAGAAGATGTATTCACTGGGATAGCTCCTGGGACTTCGGTATCAGGCCCTAAAATAGATGCATTAGGGTTGAAAAACAGGGAACAGAATGTAACAGCAAGTTGCATCATTTTGTTTACATCTTGTTCCAGCTTCTTTTTTTCCCTAATTTATTTTGAGAGCTTTATGTCAGACAGAAAAGCTGCACTTGATCACCATATAGGAAGCAAATGTTGAGTAAGAAGACAGACTGTGTGGTCAAGCTTGCAACACACAGTGATCTCCCACGTCTTGGGATAATGTGAAAAAAACAATGGATTTAGCAAAGAATCTGCAGAGAACCTTTGCTAAGAAGAACAAAGCATATGATCACTGCCGAACCAGTGTAAGAACAGATCAAATATATTGGCCAAGAATAAGATGTCTGGAAAACATGAGCATTTTGTTTTAATATATTATTTTGTATCTCTGGGACTGGCTGGGAAAATGGTCACCTTCATTCTTCTCTGGAATTTTAAAGAAAGGACAATGCTGACTATCAAAACTGATGAATAATATTGAGCTTCCTTAATTAAAAATAGTTATTGTTAGTTAGTGTATTTGTTAACTTTTTTGTTCCACACTTTCCACGTTTCTTTGTTTATGGAAACAGATCATGTACTAAATATGTCTCTTGCAAGTCCACCAAGGATTTTCTCCAAGGAGAATCCAGGAATAATATTTTAAGGGATGACGTTGTTTAAGCGAACTCAGCTATAAATATTTTAATTGCTTGCAAAACGATTTGAATTTGTCACATCCTTAACTCCTGCACGAGGAATCTGGTATCTCTGTGCCAGGAAGAACTCTGCTGTGGGTTCCAAATTGCCTGCAAAAGTCACAGCCAAGCCAGAAATTCATGCTAAAACAATAATACTACTTACATAGGAAAGAAGTCATTTCAATGGTATTGAAAATTGGCGAAATCCTGGTTTTGGAAGGGCTGCTGGGAGTTGCTAAGATGTTCAGGATATGAGCTGACAGTCTGTAAGGTGACTATACCAATTTCCTTGATTTTGTAGAGCTGAATGAGTTGCTTTGTTCCTTAGACTACACACATGGAAATATAAATGGTTTCCCTGTGACATAGATGCTATTAATATAAAGAAAGATATCTGGGCTTTCAGGAAAGTATAAACTAGAACTTTCTCAGAAGGGGTATGGATATAGAACAGTCTGTGGTTGCCTGCACGGAAGAGAGCTGGACTGTTTCAAATACCCTCAAAAGGCACCTTGTTTTTAAAATTGAACTAATATTACTTATCTGTTGACATCACTTAATTTTTTCCTGTTTTTAAGAAACATAGCAAATGATGTGTTCTGCCTCTAGATTAAGAGGTGAGGTAAAAATTATATACCCCTGGTTAAATTCATGTTTTGTCCTCACTTTGAAAGGTGAAATTCTGGTTTCTTTACTTCCAAAAATGTCATAGAAATTGCAACATGGCAACACGACTGATGAGAGTATGGAATGGCTTCCAGGCTAGGAATAAAGAAAACTGAGAAAGGAACAGGATGTAAAAAAAAGAGTAGCAATGCCAGGATGGACGTGGATTGACAGTTCACCGTCTGTGCTGGTAACAAAATCAGGATCTACACCAAGATGCTCTCAGAAGCAGGTTCAGGACAAGCCAAAGCTGGTGAATTTCACACAACAGGCTGTCACATGTGCTGGGAATACAAGATGTTTCCAGGCCTTTAAGAGTAGACTGCACAAGCATTTGGAAGAGTATTATTTAGACGGATGACATCAGGCTCAGAATAGGTAAAGGGTGAGAGGGTTTCAAAGGAATCCTTTGTGAATTTTTTCTGTTCTTCCTTTTCCCTAGATATCAGCCCATGGTCACCTGGAAGACAGAAATGTGACCGAGACAGAGCCCAGCTCTGAATCAGTGCAGACATTCTGATGTCATTAGGCATTTTTAAATATTGATGATGATCTCCTAAAGATGGAGCATGGCACGAAACAACTGGGTGAGCAAATCTTACTTCTATGAATGGTCTCACAGAAGAAAACCCAATGAATCTCTGAGTTGTCTCAGTCTTCAAGAGTCTGCAGACCCGAGATCTTAACTGTTTAATTCAACTGTGAAACACTGCATATGAAGTATGACCGTATGTGCCTCCTTTTAAATTTGCATTCCACCTATTAAGAAATTACATTTTTGTCTATGCTGCAGTATTTTCTAAACATTTGATTCACTACCGTGCCCCACTGGAATCAAGCAACTAAAGATCTACAGTACACTCAGCAGGTGTGAAATCTTATCAGAATTGTGTAACAGTGCAGTGCTAAAGTGTCATAAAACAGATTAAAGCTCAGGTTTTTTCCTGGCCTTCTACCTGTTAAATATCAAAAACATAGACCTCTGTTACTCAGACAGATCAGGGGGTTACAAGTAAAATTTGGATTACAAGTAGTATCAACAGCAGCTAAAAAAGTCCTAACAAGCCAGGAGAAAATTTGTGGGAATGTTTCTGAATGGCTTGCACTATGCTTACATAGCTCTGCATTATTTCCTGACCAGTCTTAAATGTTCTGGAAATTTTCTGGCTTATTCTGAAGAAATACACCTGGACTATATTAGCAAAACAGTAAGAAAGAAAGAAAGGAAAGTCAGAATTGATTCCTAAATGTTGATTAAGTAGTTAGATGCAAACTACTCGTGAATTAAACATTTAGAGGTTATTTCTGATGCTGAGAAGGAGCTTTCATGGTTAAAACCTCCTCTGAATCTTTCCAAGAGACATCTCCAGCACGACTCTGATACAGCAATTTGGATTTGTTACACCAATTGACTGCAAAGAAAGAAATGTCAAACCCTCATAAATGTCCTTTCTCTGACAAGCTCTCCCTCTTTTGAACTACAATAACGAGGACAACATTGTTTTGCTTTGCCACAGACGTTCCCCTAAGTTTTTTGAAGGCTTCAGAGGTTCGGTGGAATTTGACAAGAGGTATTTGGGCTTTTGTGTTTGCCTTTAATTGCTACGCTCCGGGGTGGATCCTGCTGCTGCTGCTGCTGCTGCTGCTGCTGCGGCCGGGGCGTCGGAGCAGAGGACCTTGGCTGCTTGTCCCAGCTTGCAGGACCGGGACAGCACACAGCCTGCAGAAGTTTGCATGTTCAGAGCAAAGATTTTGTTTCAAAATGTTTGTCTAACTCCTATGCCTGGCAGCTTAAAGAGCTGCTGCCTTTCTACACAATGAATAGGTGCTTGTATTTCTATATTATGGGCTAACTCTGGAAATGCACAGAAACAGAAGTTTGTTGTGATGTTGGTAATGGTTATACTGCGTCACAGCTTGGGTTAAAACCTTGGGTATTCCTGTCAGCTCTCCTTCAACAACAAACAAACTTCATCTGCCTGCACAGACACTGCAGGTTTGGTTCTGCCACGGTTCATTTCACGATGAGCATTTGGTTGTAAGTTTCTTTAGGTCTGCAGAACTTCAGAGACTATGGACAAGCACAACTATTCACATGAGGCATCAGCCCACTAACTTCAACTGCAACAGTGTTAATCAGTCTTTTACAGCAGGGAGATAACCTTCTATGTGTACAGCTCTGTTAAAAATATATATTTAAAATTAGAAAATTAAAATAAACCATGTGTGTTTTCCGATGGAATGTCCGCTAACACAAATACTTTTACAGCCACATAAAAATAGAAACATGAAATACTTAGTTTTTCCATAGGTCTGTTAAGCAACAGCCAGTGCTTTTACTAATATATTGTTTCTCTTTTTAATTGCACTTTTATTTAGAAAAATTCACAGTCCTGACTTATGAGGAAAGTTATATGAAATTATATGGAAAACTCAAAATGCAAACAGACATGCCTCATTTCTCTAAAACAAGAGACTGGTTCTTTATATGCCAGTAATTTTTGTAGTCTTAGGGACCATTTGTTTCTTGAAAATAATTAAATAAATGGAAGTTTGCCCCACTTCCCCCCTCTCACACATCCACATACATGCACAGGACCAGCAAAACGCAGTAATTTTCCACTGGCACAACAGCTTTTCAGTGCTTGCCATCTGCTGTGCTGGCAGGACCCACCAGAGGAGCACCAGCAGCAAAGCAGGAACTGGAACGTCATGTTGTGAATATTCATTCCATTTTCATTGTCACAGCTGGGCCTCATCATCTCTCGGAGACTGACCTTGCCCCCNCCCCCCCCCCCCCCCCCCCCAACTTCCCTGTGACAGCTTTGGGGAGCAGACGGGAGTGAGGCACCGAAATCAAAGCTTACAACTTACAAACACCCGAAATCTCCAGTCAAAACCAGTCCCCATTCCTGCTGGGGGTAGGGGTGTCCGGCACTCCCACTGACCACTGTTACTGACACAGATTCTTAAGGACTTTTGCTCTGGGAAGAGTGCTTTAGTGAAACACCACTTTTCTAGATCCGTAACCGGTTTATTTTGAATTTATTTATCGTGGAGTGTTTTTCCCTCTCTTGCTAATTCTGTTTCTGGATTACTTGTCCATGCTTCCAACACGTGGTGAATGTGAGTGCACATTACTTCAGGTTTCAAACATGGAGCCAGAGTTCAGCTGTCCCAAAGGACAGTCAGTCCCTTCAGGAAGCACTCCTGCACCTCATTCAAGTTAAAACATGCTAATTTTAGCCTTCTGTTATTTCAAACCTACCAAACCTAATGCTTTCAAAACTCGGTCTCAGCAGGTAGGTTCACAGTGCTCAGGGAGGTCCATGGTGGATTCCCTGGCTCTGCCTGCAGGTCCTGAAATTGTAAGGTCTCTGGGCAAGAAATCTGCTTTAGTGCACAGAGCTCCTAAGTTCCTTATCTCTACACAAAGACTAATGAGGTAAAATAAATCAAATCTGTCCATCAATTAGGTCCTCCTCATCAGCAACTCTCCTCAAGTCAAGTGATGACATCAAGACAAACTTTCCCTCACTTCCACACGTTCCACATTGTGATGGAAGCAGATGATTGTACTTTGTCTTTCCTTCAGTCTGAGCTCACAGATTTGCCTTCTGCATAGCTGGATTTGTATGAAATCTGTACCACTGCACCCTTGGGATAACAGCTTTTCCCGTAAGTGCTGCCATTTGTTTATGCTCAGGTAGCACTGAAACCACAGCAGGGTTTCACTGCTCTCCTGCCTGTGTCAACAGCCTCAGCCTTGTGCTTCGGCACTGGGACAGAGGGAGATAAATCATAGAACCACAGAATATCCTGAGTTGTAAGGGACCCATAAGGACCACAGCGGTCCCAACCCTGTCCTGTCCTGCACAGGACAGCTCCAGGAATCAAAGCAAAAGGCCTGCCAATGCTCTGCTTCCACTTAGTTCTGTTGTCTTCTGTTTGAGCACCTGCTGAGGCCAGTTTAACTCCTGCCTGTGAGACCCGTCACAACCACAAGCCCTTCGGTGAGTCCTGACTGCCAGAGCTTGCTGAGTACCGAGGTTTACAATGGGCTGGAGAGACGGAATCCTGGGATGCATTGGGAAGAGCATGGATTGCAGATAGAGGGAGGTCATCCTGCCCCTCTGCTCAGCCCTGGGAGGCACATCTGGAGGGCTGTGTCCAGTCCTGGGCTCCTCAGGACAGGAGGGACAGGGAGCTCCTGGAGCGGGGCCAGCGCAGGCTGCGGAGATGATTTAGGGCCTGGAGCATCCCTGACAGGGAAAGTCTGAGGGAGCTGGGGCTGTTCAGCCTGGAGAGGAGCCCCAGCTGAGAGGGGCCCTCAGCCCTGTGTGTCCCTGGCTGCAGGGAGGGCTCCGAGCAGGGCCCAGGCTCTGCTCCGGGGGGCCCAGCAATGGCACCAGAGGAACGGGCAGGGACTGATCCCAGCAAGTTCCCCTGGACAGGAGGCAGAACTTCTGTCCTAGGCAGTGACCGAGCCCAGCGAGGATGGCGAGTCTCCCTCGCTGGGGATATTCCAGAGCNCCCCCGCCCCCCCCCGGGCCCCCGCCCTCTGCCATTAGCGCGGGGGCGGCGCCGCGCTCGGACCGGGCGGGAGGTGAGTCCTGAGGCGAGCCGGGTCCTGAGGGGAGCCGGGCGCCCTCCGCTCCGGCGCTGCCCGCGGAAACGGCCGTGGCACGCTGCCGCTGGAGACTGGGAATCTCCCCCTGCCTTCCCTCTTTCCTCCCCCCTCACCGTGAGGCAGCAGGAGCAGCCATCGCCGTGGAGGCTGTGGGAGCGCAGCCTCAGCCACGGCTGCGGGGAGGATCGGGGGTGGCTCTGGGCTGCTGGGCAGTTCGCCCTCCTGCCCCTCGAGCGACTCGTCCTCCTGCCCCCGGGGTGACTTGTGACTCGTCCCGCAGCCCCTGGGGTGGCTCGTCCCGATGTCCCCGGCGTGACTTGTCCCCCTGCCGCCGGCTGGGGGGCTGAGGTGCCCCCCGGGGGTGTCGGTGCGGGGACACAGGGGAGCCCGGCGAGGGGAGCAGGGCCGGGGCTGTGCGGGGACCCCGCCGGGAGGGTCGCGGCTGGGCTGTACTCGTGCTACAGAACGTGGCTCTGGGCTTAAGGGTGTCCTGTCCTCTTTAGAAATAAATAAATAAAGGGCCGAAATTATCTCCGTAATGCGCTTAGAAAAGCAAACAGAACCTTCATAAGTTTCCACTCGCGGGAGGAACAAATCCCAAACGTGCTGCTGGAGCCGGAGGAGTTTGGGATTGGGGCCCCCGTGGTTTGGCTGTCCGGCTCGTGCTCTGTGTCTTTAGAGAATTCTCATTGACTCAGGTAAAAGTTAAATACGAAGAACACAGGTCTCGCAGTTGTTTGGTTGTACTTGATCTGGAACGCCTTGGGTTAGAGCAGCAGAGTTCACACGCGTGCCTCTGCTGATGTACCTGGCTTCCTCTTGCAAAATCCAGACTGGGAATAAATGTGCCTTGCTGTAGCCTCTGAATCAAAAGCAATGCCGAAGTCTGATTTTTTTTTTTTTAAAGTTTCCTGTGAGATATTTGGTGGGATGTATTGATTTTGCTTTTACCTTCTCTTTGAAGAGCAGTGGGGTTTTTGTTGACTGTAGATGTTGGGGTTTGTCAGGTGTGCTGATTCAGTGTTTTGATTACAGTTTTTAAAAGTCACTTGAAGCAGAGGGATCCTGTTTATGAGTGTTTATAAAGCTAATAAATCTCGCTAAGTTGTTGTGCCTGTGCCATAAAAGGTGCCTGAATATACGCAGGAATCTGAAAAATTGTTTTCATTCCTTATTCTTTAGGAATGAAAGAATGTCAGCTTTAATTTTACTCTGAAGGGTGAAAACAAATAGTAGCCCACAGGCTACTGACCTGAGAGGTGATGATCAGTGGGCACCCTCATTGCATGTGAGCAATCTGTTACTGTATCTAATAGAATTGCTGCCCTTTTTACCTTCTGTGCCATATGTACACACGTGTTCCTGGATTTGTTAAGAAATATCTTGGGTAGGAAAAGTCAGATTTGCCTAGGTCTGTGAACTCATTTGTTTTTCATAAACTACATGGCATACTGTATGTTTGATTTAAATAATTTTGCTTAACAGAGCTTAAAAAAATTCTAAACATTTATTAATTTATTTCTCAAACATTTCAGGAGAAGACAAATCCCAAGCCACTAGCTAAGCAGAATTCAGAAGCAAATATTTACAGAGGACTGGTATTATGCTTTATTTCTTTCTGCCTTTTTTTTTTTCCTTCCCCAGAAAGTTAGTCTGCCTTAGAAAAACAACTGGCAAACCCACACCCCGTCTTTAAGTTGCAGTGGACCTGGACCAGGCCTATGCTCTTGGTGAGGGAGTGTTCCCAGGAGAACAGAAATTTTGGATTTCTGTCAAATGATCTGTTGGGGACCTGCTTGTGTAAGCTTTTTGGTGCTGACCTCAGAGGGTCTGATCCGCGGCGGAGTCCCTGGTGGGACTCTCCTGATGGGATTGGAATAATATGGGATGTCACACTGGAGTTCAGTGCACGCACAGTGCATGTGGCTGAGGTTTACTTACCTGCTCTTTCTCAGGAGCTCTGTGTTCTGTGTCTTTGCTCATCTGTCTTTTTATCCCTGAAGTCTGAATGGTGGGTAGGAGTTTTTTTAATCCTTTAGGTTCCTGCTGTAGTTTGGGGTGGCTCTTGAATCCAGTGGTGACCACAAGGAGCTTAGTCACTGTCCTCTGTATCTGTCTAGGCTGTGGGTTTGTCTTGCTTTTGAAGCTTATCTTCTCCCTACAGATTCAGTTTTTGCTCAGTCCATGTTAATTCCAATAAAAATATTGTTCTTCCCACCAAGTTTAAGCTGAGCATTAGTTAAAATGTGAAGCCAGTTGATAAACTTTGATATTTGTATTCCAGGAGATGCAGGGTAGACATGGAAATTGCAATGAAAAGAATTGCATCTCTGAATGCAGTATTCATCAGCACAAAGCCTGCTAAGCTGATATTATATGGTAAATGGTTTGCTTTTAGTCTCCCAGAAGGAGTCTTTGTGTCTTAGGGTAATGGCAGTTGACATAAATCAAACATACAGTTGTCCACAAAATCATTTAATCTTCTCTTGTTGCTCATTTCAACATATAGCTGCACTTAGAGCAGACGTGCCACTGGTGGTAATTGCATTGCTGTGGCTTGAAAATACGGGTTTGATAAATAACTGGAGTCTAATTTTTGAGATGGGTTGGTGCAGAATTTTTCAAAGTCTGGTGATTAAATAACAGCTTTTGTTGTGCAAAAAATTGTTACACTAAGGGTAAGCCAATTTAATATTGTGGGGTAGGAACTCAGGGAAGGGTTATTTATTTCATGCTATGAATTTAAATAGTGAGCTGTATTTAAAGTGGCAGAATCTTGTTTTGAAGGCTCAGAAATTAGTTGTCAAATGCAGCAGAGCAGACTTTATAATTTGATTGGTACAGAAAATCCTGCAATTCTGTAGTTTAAAAATACAGAGTAACTTCTAGAAGTCCCACTGTTCCTGTATTTGCATGGAGAAGCAATAGAACATTTTTCTCTTAACAAAATAAAACGAAACGGGAAGTAGGGGAATAAATAAATTATCAAGAAAAACTCAGTTTCCTTGTCATAAATAATTTGATCAGTATGGGAAGCATTAAAAGGGGCAGTTGTCATAGCTAATACTGCCTTACTTGTGAAATCAGGTAATCTTGTAAGGCATGCATTGATATCTCATTAAATACTTTGTACAGATTAAAAAAGCAAAGAGAAATGGTGGATCAGGAAAGAATATGAATCTTTATGCTTCAAATATCTGGTTTTCTGTAATTTAGGTGTTGGATTTTATATTCTGGTTTGAACTGTAGGCTTGGAACTTAGTTTGTGTTATATGCCTTTAATATTTAATACCTACAAACTCGCAAATTTGTTAGCTGACACATGGTTTTATGAGAGTTACAACTGATCAGAATGTGAAGAAAACAGATACCTGGAATTTGGAAGACTACTTCTATGGGATTTTGATTGTCTAAGGAACAGTTGTCTTTATGTTAAAGTGGTAGCCTGGGTTTATGGGATTTCACAAGAGTGAGAATGTCCTGAAGCAGTAAAAAGGGAATCAACTATTCACCTTTTAGTAACATGGAACAGCCAAGATGAAGTAATAGCTTGGTGTATGCAGGTTGTGCAAACAGATGGAGTTTATCAAAGGTGACAGAGTGAATGGGAGGGAGGAAGTAAAGGGATAACTCGGATCTGTATGGGAGAGGAGGAGGTTTTCCTGTATTGCAACTTATTTTAGCTCTGTCTCTTATGTTCCAGAGTTTGAGCCTATGATCACTGACATGCTGTAGAGGAGCTCTAGTTGTAGCAAAGACCTTGGCATATTGGAGTGTGTTAAATTTCCTTCCACAGAAGGGGAAACAAAAAAACTTCTTCTTATCTTTGACCAGATTAAAGGTTGTAAAACCTTTTTCTATTATATGTAATAAAGAGAGCTGTTTACAATTCTGAGAGCACTGTGTGTAATGTCACGTTAAATACTGCATTTATAAAATGTGCCAAGGTATTTTAGCAATTAAATCGCGTGGTAGGAAAACAAAACCCAGCCGACCATCCCGCAGACAAACATTTGGAAAACTTGGGTCAAGTGAGTGCCTTCTCGGAAAGTTGTACTTGATTGAAGGCCCTTTTTATGAGCCATTGTAGTAGAATAATGAGAAATAATGAGTAATAATATGAGAAACACAGTTGGGCATCAAGTGGGTGCAGTTAAAATGAAGATATTGGGTCGCAGCAAGCCATAGGAATTGCCAAGACACTCAGCTTCCATACACTTGAATGTATGGAAGGGGGAATAGTCATAACTCCCATTCCCATAACCAAGGGATAAGGAGGGGAGTGAAAGTCATCACTTCAGCAAGACACCTGACTACCCTGAGTGACTGCTGAAGGCAGAAACAACAAAGGAAAGGGGCTTGGCAGGAGCAGTTTGTCACAAGTGGGGAGCTGTGTGTGCTTAGGGGGCTCTCCTGGTTGTACAGGCTCCATATCCCTGTCCCTGATGCAACAGAGAGTGAGACAGCTTCTCTGGCACGCTTGTGCTGTGCCATGAACTTCCTCTGAGATCACTGAGAAACCCCCAAAGGACAGATGGGGCCCTCTCCTGCCTGATTACTGCCAGTTTGGAGACTCTTGAGTCTGTTCTGTGAGTAGAAAGTCTGTGTTTTTATGACTTCACTAGTAAAAAAACCCCTTCTTGTGGCTGAACTGATAGGTAAATTCCAAAGGATATTTCCTGTTCTGCAGGAGGGCTGTTGTGTACAGGCCAGCCAAGATGTGCATGGCCTCACCATAGAACCTCCTTGCCCTTGATTGAAGCTGAACTTGGAATTAGATGTCTTAGATTTCCGTGGGTCACATCTGAGCACAGAGGAGGTGACAGGACACAGGTGTCTCAGTATTGCCCCTTTACTTCCCAGTGCAGAACTGACTCTTTGGCTGATGAGCTAGATTTGAACCAGACTCTGGAGAAGGCAGGGGCAGTTCACAAGCTTCAGTGTTCCACTCTTTCCCACCAAAACTGAGGGAAAACCTTCCTTTCAGGAGAGGTTCCTTTTTCCCAAATTAGCCCAGTAGAAATGGCAGACCTTAGACCAACGGCATCAGGCTCCATTTGTCTACTGTATATTGGAAAAGTGTTTATTAAAGACATTTCTTAAAATTTGTTTTAATTATTTTTTACAATGAACAGTTGCATAATGTGTTCCCTGCCCTTCCCTCTTGCTGGTGCCTTATAAGGGAGGTAACCAGAACGGCAGCCAAATATCAACCTGATGATGAAAGAATTGTTCCACTTAAAATGTCACTAATTTTTAGCCTGCTGAGTCCTGTATGAAGAGGAAAGCTTATATTAGTAGCTCCCCAGATAAAAGCATTGCACTGCATTGTTTAAAGACAGTTGTTGTTTCTTGAAGTTAAAGATTCCTCTGTTCTGTGCTCTGCGGTGTTCGAAGAGCAGGAAAGGAGAACGAATTTAATCACAAGGTAAAGATTTAGTGGGAGTACCTGTTTCTTCAAACAGTAGCAGCTGGATATGTTGAATGAAGCCTGTTTAGCAGTAATTAAAAGTATGATTTAACAAGCTGTAAGATCTGGAACTATAAGGGAATTTTGTGTTCTGCGTACGAGGTTCTCTGTGGGACACAGTCATTCAGCAATGAGAGCCATGGCTGGTACAGACAGGTAACAGGCAGCTGTTAAAGCACATTCCTCTTTAGTGGATAAGGGCTGTTGGATATCAGACTCTTTTGTAGCAAATACTCATGGTGGGGCTTAGCAAGGCAGTTTGAAAGGCTGGGAGAATTGGGATTGTTCAGCCTGGAGAAGGGAAGGCTTTGGGGTGACCTCATTGTGGCCTTGCAGTGCCTGAAGGGAACCCACAGGAAAGATGGAGAGAGACTTTTGACAAGGTCCTGGAGTGACAGGACAAGGGGGAATGGCCTCACACTGACAGAGGGGAGGTTTAGATTGGATATGAGGAAGAAACTGTTCCCTGTGAGGGTGGGGAGGCCCTGGCACAGGGTGCCCAGAGAAGCTGTGGCTGCCCCATCCCTGGCAGTGTCCAAGGCCAGGCTGGATGGGGCTCTGAGCAACCTGGGATAGTGGAAGGTGTCCCTGCCCATGGCAGGGGGCTGGAATTGGATGCTCTTTAAGGTCCCTTCCAACCCAAACCAGTCTGTGATTCCCTGAAGTAAGGTCTCCTTGTGGTGCAGATCCTATAGCTGCGTGTCTTGGAAGGCAGTCAGGTGCATCGCGGCAAATTCCGACTTTCAAGATAAGGTGAAAGAAAGGAATTTTATCATTTCTGGTGTCGTTAACATGCATCTTTGTCACTGGATTTTATTGGTTTTGTTTGTGCTTGGTTAGTTCCACTAAAGTGATAAAGAGCTCTGGTTGAACAGGTGGGTGGCTGTTCTTTCACTGACTTGCCGTATTTCACTTGTGTAAATCAAAAGTTTTGTTGTGCCTAAAGAAGATTTGTCTTGCTGAGCTAATCTGCCTGCTGATAGTTTAATTGATTTCCTTCACTTCATGAAATTAGTTATAGCATGTATCTCCATTGCCAGGCATGCTGTAGGAAAGGAAATATTCATATTTAGGCTTATTGGGGGGAAGAGGAGAGAAACAAACCAACCAACCCTGATGATACTGTAAGCACAATTTCTAGTCAAGTCTTATTGTTTAGTCCTTCCCCAATCTTCACAGCTGTAGGTAGAGTCTTACAAAGTAGGGACTAAGTCCAGAGAATCAAGGTTTATTGAAACAGGAGTTCTTCATGAATTCAGCTCTCAAATCTCCTGCGAGCAAAGAATGTAAATGACCCTGTATGTTGGAGTGTATTAGATGGTTCCTCTTATGGTTAATTGTTGTATGGCGACTCCTGCTTTGTGTGTATCTTTTCAGGGAGTTTAATTTAACAGAGAACGAGAGATCATATAAAGCTTGTATCACTTGAGCATCTGAGCCCACTTGTAGTCTGGATATGTTGACCTCACTGCACAATTGCCTAAGCAGCAGTTACAAACTTTTCTGTGGGGGTTTTTTTCCTTCTTAAAAAACAAACAAACAAACAAAACCCCACAGCAGTTATGTTAAGAACGTCTGGAATAATCTCCTGTAAATTGCTTATTCTTTGTAAAATCAAAGTGAAGTTGGACAAAATGACAATAAGCAGCAGAGGTTGAGGATGTGGTTCCCAAGTCCAGTGAACCCCAGACTGCTGTCAAGGCACAACACACTCTCAGCCCATCATCTGCCTCCCAGGCCTCTGCACCACAGGTTGGAAATCACTAAGTTGTGATGAGCTGTGGTAGTAGGAACAAGCATCTTCAGAAATAGTTTCAGGTAAGAGACTGAATTGCAGGAAGATTTTGAGAAGGAAATCTGGAAAAACAATACCAATCGTTTGGAAGATGAAAGGAATAGAGAAGGGGATTCTTCTGCCTCTTAAATCTTTCTCCTCTCTTTTCTCCCTGTCTTTGTTTTTTTTTTTTCCCATGAGGCACTGATAAAGGGAAAAGAACAAAGTGGAATGCTTTAAATTTTCAAGCTTTGCTGGCAAATCTTCAAAGAAATTGGAAAATTTTTTACCTTTCTTACATTTCACCAGTTCTTGACTGCTCTAGTTCTCAGTGATTACAGTGTTTACAGGCAACATTCATCCATTCCTTCAACAGGAAGAACACACTGAAGTCACTGTGAGCCCCAGGTGCAAAGTTACCTCCAGTATGTGAGGCCATGTAGCTATGGGAGTGTTACAGGAGAGCAAATCTGCAGGATGGATCCTTGGATTCCAGCTGTGCTGGCAAGGCAGTCGTATATGGAAGGATGGAGGTGTCCAGGTGAGAATTAGAATGTGTTTACCAGCTAATCAGTTTGAGCAGGTAAATCCTGGCACTTCCAAAGGGTTGGTTATATCTGGGATGTAATTTAGATGCAAGTGAACTTGTATAAAAGTTTCTTGTGACAGGAATGGTGATGTCTTCCCAGCCTTGCTCTGGGCTTTGTCATGATGAGGAGTGTGAAATGAATGCCATACTGATATGATAAATGCAGAGAATTTCAGGCCATGGATGGGCTGTGGGCTTGATCAATATGTAGATATTTAAGTTTACTTAATGTATTTCAGCTCTAATCCCAGCTCCTTCAGTGAGGATCAGTGGTGCTGATGCTGCTGTAGGGCAACCCAAAGGAACTTTCCACTTGGTTTTTCAGGAGACGTCTGAGTACAACCTGCCCTGTCCCCTGCTCCCAGTTCAGGCTGAAAGCACAGTCTCTGGCAGCAGGGGTTCATTCATAACTCCAGAGTCTTAGGCTCATGCTTGGATACCTTTAAGCCCCATTTAATCCCAGAGGGCACCTGACTGATGTGAACTGTTTGCTTTTGCTCACAGACACATAAGCCACATTTGTAGTGACACATGAAAAAAGAAAGGAAAAATCCCTTTCAGAGTTCAGGAGAAAGAGATGAACATCGTGTCACCAAAACCAGAGAAGAGAGAATTTGTTGTGTCTGAATACGCACTGACCTACAGCACTGACTGGAGCTGCTGCTCACAGCTTGTGCTGCAGCCTGGCTGCTGACAGAATAACTTTGCTGAGAACCTCTGCTGCGAAGAGCTTCCTTGGAGCCTGCCAAAAATACTGCTGCCTTCACCTTTGGCCCTCTGTAAGATGAAAAACTCTGGCCTTTGTGAGGGTACAATGAAGAAACATGCTTGCCCTTTTTATGTTTAAATAAGCAAAACAACGTTCTGCTCTCTAAAAAAATCTTTACAGTCAAAAAGAACGTTTGGGGAACAACCAATGGATACACATACTTTTTTAATGTGTACTTTGGATCACTGCATTTGAAAGGCTTGAAATCATAGTGGGAAGTCAAAAAAGAAAAAGGAAGTAATTATGAAGTAATTGGGGGAGAAATTGTTATGCTTTAATAAAGATAAGTAGTTTTAGCTAATTTTCTCTCTGCCTTTTTTGTTAAACAAGCAGCAATACTAGAAACCAATTTCAGTTTTGTTTATGGTTCAGTCCAGTTTCAGGTGTTGACCCCCAGGCATGGGATGGAGCTTGTGCTGCTTAGGGAGCACAGGTTGCAAGAGAAGAATTATAATGACAATTTTGCTTATACTGTTTTGCTTTAAAAAAAAATCCAAGGAACTGAAAGCTGTTAGTGTTATTTCTATTTTTTCCTTGTAGAAGCTAATTTTTGAAATTAGTCTTGACAGTATCTTTCTTATTTCTCTATGACTGTAATTTTCTCAGCCTGAGAACCAGAGCATAAATGTATTTTCTTGGTTCCTTTTGCTGAAGTGCTCCACATTGGTCATGTCATCTTTAAAGATGTACAGACTGAGAGAATAAAAGCTTCTGTATCCCTGCTTCGGACATTAGGGCGAGTGAATCTGCACCTGCCTGTGTGCAGTTGGAGAATGCAGCTGCAGGATGAGATTTTCTGATGTCAGTGTGGAATCCAAATGCTTTCCCTCCCTCTTTTGCGTGCCAAGGCAAGGCTGGGTTTTGCCACAAAGGTTGGTTAATTAAGGGCCACCCACCCCCTTTCTCCTTGCGTACTAAAGTAAATCCTCCTCAGATATTGCAAACTAGTAAACCCCAGTAGGAGCAATGCAGATCAAGCTCCATATTTGTCTTGGGTGGAAGGCCAGACAGACTCCTGTCTGGAACATCTGAATTGGTGCTTTGGACGCAGCTTCCTTCTGTTCAGGGGTGGGGATGATCTTGTCAACAAAGCACCTGTTTTACAAGGTGAAGTCACTGACACAAGTGGGCTGCCAGTATTTATGTGCATCTAGGCAGGGAAACAGGGGCTTTTTGTCTTGTGCTATAGCAAGCGCCTGCCTTTGCTTTTCCTTCCAGTTTTCCCTTCCTTGGATAGATCAGGAATGTAGTTTGGGCTTGACCCCGACTGTAGGGTCTTTAATGGTATAAAATTTAGCTAAGGAAGCTTTACTGAATGCATTCTGATGGCTTTCCAGATTAATGGCATTGACTAATGTGTGAATAAAATAAACACGTAAGAATTTCTTGTAATTCTTGATTTCCTTGGGTACCTCAGTGCTAATTCTAACCAAGAAGCCTCTTTTTTTCTGATAAGTCTACTACCCATATTGCATTTGGTGGTATAATTCTCATCAGCTTTGAGGGAGAGGGGACTGACAAAGGGTAGTGCTGTCTCTGTTGTGGATACTTAGGACGTTTTTTGAAGTGCTAGGCAGATATGAGTGTACTGAGATGTTTTTCACGAGTGCTTTTTCAATATTGAAACATGTGGTACTCTTTGAGGAACTGACCGCATTTTACCCTGTGTACTTCACAGGCACCGTTCAATCAGTTTAGCAGCTGTTTACAAAGCACCAAAATTCAGAAGGCTTTCATCTCTGAATGAAACACATTCTTTTTGCTCAACTTGGCGTCTCTGAATTTACTGAGCAGCATCAATCCCCTAATAGTGTGATTAGATTCAGTTACCTTGTGCCATCCCAATGCAAAAAGTTCCAGTTAATTAATGGAATCGACTGATGCTTTCGAAGCTGTTGCTCTGAATTATGCTTGTGACACATCCAGCTAAAATTACTTTGTTTTCTTAAAGCAGAGTCTGAAATATTGTTACTTGGTTTTCTAAATTTGTATCGCTTACTTCATGGCCTTTTATTGGCAAGATACAAGGCAAATACAACTAATGATTCATTTCTTTGAAAAGAAGTGATTGGTTCAAGGTGAACCTCTCTTTCTGTGCTAAATTTTCTCAAAGAAAAATGCTTGAGAGCTCTGAAACTTTTGTTGGCTCCTGAAAGAAATGCAGGTAGAATGTGGGATGGGAATATTCCTGCTTTCCTTTTGCACGGTTCTAGCTTGTTGGAAGCCAGCAGGTCTTGGGCTTTACTACTGGTAAAGTGTTGGGTTTCAGGTATTACTTAAAGGAATACTGAGATTCATTCATATTTTGTAAAAATGCGCTGGGACGCTTTCACCAAAGATGCTGGATGAAAGCAATTTGTGTTTTGGAGGAGTGTGCTATTTTGAGGGAGGATAATTCTTTTTCCCTACCTTATTCAGTCCTTGGCCTTTAGAATGATATCAGCAAAGGAAGTGACTCTTACAGATGCTTTTGTGATGTGGTTCCTAATTTGCTGAGAGCTGGACTGAGATCCCTTGACTCATTTCATGTAAGCCACCAAAGAGCTATTTCCAGTTACTGCCTGGACCAGGTCCTGCAGCTGAAAGATGCCACCTCTGCCTGCCAGCCATGCCTCACAAGAATCATAACAACTTGCATTTCAAATATTTCAACATGATAATTCAGCCTTTGAAGTTTTGGCACCTGTTTGGCAAGGGATGTCTCCAAAGAGGTATTTTTAGCAAACACTATATATAGAGCTTCAGATCTTCATCTTTTTTCTTTATGTGGAGAATATTTTTACTGTCTGTGAGGTGCCCAGAGTTAAAGGCTGTAAAAATGACAAGATGCTCAAGCCACAGTTGGATTCAAATAGTCTTAAATTTGGTGGGAGCTGTGCTTATCCACATTCTAGACAGTTGCCTGGCCCTCCTCTGCTGGAGGGTCCAGTGCCCTGTGGTGCAGATGGGGATGAGGGGAGGAGGGATGCCACCTATTTTGTTTGCTTCATTTGGTTTTTGGAACAAAACTTACCTGAAAGTGAAATCTGTTTGCTGTAGGACTATTTGCTGAGGATGGATCTCTAAAAGTGCTTGAGAAACCTGTTACAACAGGCATGGCCAACAGCTAGAGGCTTTGGAGATTATGAGGAGAAGCAAAGTGCTAAATCCGAAGACTCATTCCAGCTATCCTCGTCACAGTGAGAGTTGGCATTGTGTCAGGTGCCAGGCAGGATTCATCTACCTGCCCTTGGGTGCTTGAAAGTTGCACATCCAAGGCATTTTGACATCTTAACCATCCTGTGTAGTCAGTGGAGTTGGAAGAGCACCAGGAGGAGATGTTTGCTTCTGCCTCCTGCAAGGGTGACTGCAGATGGAGAAAAATACGGGTGCAGGGAAGGCCTGGGTGGACTTGCAGTTGTGCTGCCTCGAACGAACACCCTGATACTGCTGTGTGACTTCTGAGTGGCTCCCTGTGGCAGATGAAATGTCAACAATAACAGGATCTAGAGGGTTCACTTTTGTCAAATATCCCTGCAGGTGCACGCAAGAACTTGTGAATTCACAGGCTCCTTTTGTTTTGCCAGCAGTGTGGTCAGGATCTGTTTGTTTTTCTCCAGAGGAGCGTGAAGAATGTGCTCCCTCAACAGCAGCTGCGAGAGCCCCAGGGCTCCTGTGATCCTCTGCAGTTGCACCTCTGAAAAATCCCCAGGCTCAGGTCAACTGAGCCTTTTTTTCTGTTTCCTGCTGTAATTCTAGATTTTCCCATAGTTCATTGTAGCATTTAGTGTTAAAAATAGGATTCCATAAAGCATTTTTATGTTCCTAAAGTGCACACACTTTATTTTTCAAACGTGTGTCTGTGTGAAGCCTTGCCAGAGGAGCAGCATGTCTTTGCCCAGCGCTGACCTGATCTGACTGTAATACTAAACTCAAGGTGAGAGTGAGGACTAATGCACTGATTCTGTGTCTCAGCTCTTCCTTCAGGTTTTTGGCAGCTTCTGCAAGTTACTCGTTAATTTTTATTTAATTTATTTTTTGATGTCTCTGATTAATTTTGTTGTGCCTCGCTTTCTGCATTTCTGAAATCAGACCAAAATTGTCTGCATTTTTTGAGAACTGTGTGTGGGAGTGCTGTGTCAGCATGTGGGGCTCGCCATCCCTGGAAGTGTTCAAGAAATGATTTTAGGTGGCACTTCATGCTGTAGTTGAGTTGACGTTGTGGTGTTTGGTCAAGGACTGGACTTGATCTTGCAGGCCTTCTCCGACCATAATAACTCTAGGATTCTCTGTTATCTTGGATAGATTTCTGCTACTAAATGGAAGGGGTCTGTTCCCTACAGGCTGCTGTGGATTCTTGTTACAAGTCAGGGATCTTCCCTTGCTCATACACCTTCAAAATCCTGCCAGGACTGAGCCTGGATTTACTTCGTTTCCTTCTCAGTCCAGGTGATACGGTTGCCTACTTGCATTATCAAGGTCACGTGTTTCATGTTTCAGTTTTGCAAAGTACCTCCAGATCTGATTGGAATATATTTTAAAGGGGCAAAACAATTTTCTTGAAGGCTGGGAGGAAGGTACATGACACAGGGAAGCAGAATAAAGCCTGCAGCTGCAGTTCATTGGGAGATGGAGACCCTTTCTGGCATTATTAACACGAGGGATAACCCAGACGAGAGGAAAGCAGCTTGAGGCTTGCTAGCAACCCCAAGAGACCTTTGCAGCTTTGGGCATGCTGGGAAGAGGAAGGGCACACCTTCCCTCCTGGAGGCTGCCAGCAGAGCAGCTTCCCTGTGCTTTCAAGATTTGCTGAAATTTCCATAATGTATTTTGCAAAATTTTACTCAAAGGGCTTAAAAAAAAAAGAAAAAGAGGTAGACTAGCCTCCAGATCTTGCTTCCAACCCTGAGTTACCATCTTAGATCTGGAGAGAGTAATGAAATTTTTATTATGGATCTAGGCAAGGGAGGTAGGGCTCAGTATCAATGGAGCATAATCCGTGGAGTAAAAAGTGCTAGTTTTTCCCAGACCTTTTCTGACTGCCAGGGGTAGTTCTAAAATAAGGGATTTCACTTGATTTTCATTTTCTAAATGAGTGCAAGTTAAAATATATTTTAAGGCTCAATTGAAGCAATAATTAATCATCTGAGGAATCACAGATGTAAATGTTTTTGATTCTGTGCTAATAGTACATTGTTAGACTACTTTCTCTTTATTTTTTGGTGTTCCTTACATTTTCAGAAGTGAAGAGAATAGAGCAGAGCAGCTGCTTCCTTGTGGTTTGTGAAATTGGGACATATTATCTCTTACACTGTGCTATATCAATGTGACAAACCACATTCCTGATACTGTGTGTGGCTCTACTGGGAAACTAAAACTTTCCAAAGGTTGCCTATTTATCAGGGCTTTAAAAGGCAGCTGATTAATGTTATTTGCATATGAGCAACAGAATATGTAAACACTGACTGGAGAGTCACTGGAGGAATGCTCTCAGCTGGACTCACAGGAGCAGTGTTTCTCCGAGGCTGTTGTAGCACAGCTTGGAAATGTTATCACCAGATTTGGCCTCTTGCAGTGTATTGATATTCAGTGGTCCTTTCTGTTGCTCTTTCCCATATATTTTCCCCCTGTTTCTGAATTCACAATGAGATTTCAGCCCTGTCCTTGGAACAATGCAAGCCATCTCCACATCTTGCCACACACCCTTCCAAACCCACAATATACAGATCCATGCCTGGCTGCAGCCCTGAAATGGGCAGCTCACACAAGTGCACTTGCAAAGGAGGGCCCACAGGTCTCATATGTTTTAGGTTAAATAATGAATTTTCAGAATTAATTAATAACTTCTTAATACTTAAGACCCCAATCCTTTGTGCCTGTGAACTCCTTAAGCCTCCTAACACGACCAGGTGGCTACACGAATGTTTGCTTTCTTGTAGGGTAACTGAGGCACACCCTAAGTACATGTTTTCTTTTTTTTTTTCTGTATAGCTTGTTTTTGCACATAGGAAATAAAATAGAATCCAGATCATCTCTTACTTAATGCAGTTTCCTGTGTTGTAGCCACAAGAGCATCCTTCCTCTGTACCTACATCATCTGCAATTAGAAACAGAAAACTCAAAATATTCACAACTTCAGTGCTTGCATCATTGGCAAACGACAGGAATTTAATGTGGTTTTATTTTGCAGGATTTCTCCACTTCAAGTCACCATTAGAGGCTGTGTTAGGGATACCTGAGCTGGTAGCTCTTCTGGGAGAGTGGTTGAGTAGGTTGAGAGGACATGCATTACGGAATGAGTGAGAAGTTAGGATGGGCCTGTAAGTGGATATTCCTGGTGTGTTCCCATAGATCAGGTGCTGGCCATTGCTTTAAGTCTTTGAGTGACCATAAAAGTATTCAGATTCAAGTACAGGTTGTGTCTGTGTCTGCTGCAGAGTGGGCTTCTGCTGCAGCTCAACGTTGTTGTTTGAGCTTGCTGTCCGTGCTGGGCTTTGCCCAGCGTGCAGGAACCAAGCAGTGCTCCAGGAGGAGAACTGGGAGAGCTCACGAGGCAAACAGGAGCAGCACATGGTACTAACCCTTCCTGGACTTTGTAAATATGACTGGGGTGGTCCATGGGGAGTGCAGCACATGGATGTGTGCTCAGCTGTTCATCATGATTAGCCTCACCTCAACCATTTCCATCAGAATCAAATGGATTGTGTTCTGTACTTTTGCAGCCTGAAGTAAAGGGAATGCCAGAAAGTGGTTACAGCCTGTGTTTTGAGAGCTTTGCACAGCTCTCCTCTCCACCAGCCCATTTCCAAACAGAGCCAGCAAAAGTGGGGGCAAGAGGGATGTGGCTCATTGGTGAGAGTCAATGTTTGCGTAACAGTTGTCACCGTGGGGCTCTGGGGTTTCTGTTGCACCCAATCTGACATAAATGGCCTCTGTCAGAAGGGGCAGCCCTGTCCTCTCACTGCCACAAGTGCATCCAAACTTTACTGGGATGTAGTCCAAGTCTGGCTGCCTGCAAAAGGGACAGCGCTGTTCTCCTCCTTGTCCTCTGTGCCTGTCCCTATTTAATTGCTCCTCTTTCACTGAATTTGTGGAGTTGGAGGATGGGACAAGCCAATTTGCTGATCTTATGGAAGAGTGGTCTCCTTTTCACAAGAGCATAGCTAAATTTTGTCAGGCTGCTGAGCTCCCCTAACTGGCCTGTGGCTGCATTATTAGGAAAACTGTCAGACCATATGGCTGGGACTTGAGGGATCAGCCCAGTGGAGAGGAAGGGACTTGTCTTTCTAAGAACCAGCTGTAGACCTTTACTGACAAGTCCTTGAAGCAGGACTTGGCAGCAGTGTCTGTCCTTTCTGTGTAAGGGCCTTGAGCATAGGGCCCATCCCCACAAGGAAATGTTAATGTTAAATAATATTTCAAAAGTGGAAATGATCTCATTCTTCCTACGGCTTATTTGGGTTTTTCTGTGGTTACTATTTATGGGAAGTAGCTGCTTGTATCCAACTTGTCGAGCAATTCAGATCGCTGCCTGAAAGACTTCTTTATTTGCCACTCCACCAGTCTCCATCTTGACCCATTGTTTGTACAAAACTGGTATTTCCGTTCAGATTTCCTGCAGGTAACTCCACTTGTATTTATCTGAACTTGACAGATAAAGAAATGGAGGCACAATGACACTTGGTCACCTTACAGGGCAGTAGAGACTTTCACCTTGAAAAGGAACAGTGAGAGCCATTCTGTAGGAGCACAAGTATTTCTTCTCTTTTGTTTGAGATGACCCCTGTTCCATGAAGAGTCCTTCTTTTATTGATGAGTCCTGATCCTTTTCTCAGTCAAGAGAGTGCTCAGCCCTCAGGACATGTTCCAAGGCTTTCTGTTCTGAAGGCTTCCTGGGTGGGAAAGGTTTGCTCCTAGAGAATTTGTCATCTTTTTCTGTTATTCTTGCTAAAATCTATTTTATCTTGAAAGCATAGGAAACTGGGCTCTTTAAGATTTATTTATTTATTTTTAATCTGAAAATTTACCCTTTCATGCATGTTTAATATACAGCCTTAATATCTTATAGAAACTTAAGGAGATCTCTTCTATTCCTTTTCCCTCTTCCTCCCCTGCAGCTGGATATAGCCAGAGCTTTTATCCACACCCTGGTTTGCTTCTCTTTTCCTTTAGCTTGGGAACCAGATAATAGAATCAAATATCTGAGATTAATTTAAAGGAAAGAAACACCCATTCTGAGTGAACTTTCCCAGGCCCAAGCTGGAGAATTACTTCTCACAGGGAGCTAATGGCCCTCACAAACATCATCATCTTTCACCTACATGCAATTCCTTTTTTGCCTTTCTCTTCCTAGAAGGGTGAATGTGCAGTTGTGCAGGATGGATCACGTGTACATACAGTCAGTCATAACAAAGCATTCCTGGTGCCCTTCAGCCCTGGAGGAGATGAGCAGTGGGGACGTGAAGGAAAGGCTGCAGATTTCATGAGGCAGTCTGCCTCTGCAAGAGCTGTTTCCTGTGTGCCTAAACCTCTAAATCTCAGAAGGATAAGCCCCAACTACCCACTTGCTGTGTGTTTGTGATGTATATATTCTCAGTGTGATACCAACATTGAAGTACAGGACCACAGTTGTATTGACTGTTCTCCCTTAAATGTGTCTGATAATAAGGCACAATGGTAAAGCTTTCTCTTCTCTGTTTTCCTTATTATCACTGTGGGGATTAGATGTTGCCATTATGGTTCCTTTATGAGATAATGCTTCGTTCTCCACCTTTGGTACTGATGGCCAGGGCTGCTGACAATTTGGTGGTAAGAGTATGGCTCAGCTCCATCCCCACCATTCCAAATCTGCTTCCCAGCTTCAGGCACCAGGAGGGTGGTACCATGTGCTCCTCTCTTACGTCAAGAAACCACACACATCTCTTCATCTCTGGACCTCACCAAGTTAGGCTGCTTTGTGTGCCAACAGCTGTCTGCTGCTCCAAAAATCACAGCTAAAGGAATGAAGTGCTGTAGTGGGATTTGAATGGGCAAACATCTGTTCTCCAGTGTTGAGTACACTGACAACAGGCACTACCTGCATTTACAGTTTTGTAGGGCCAGAGGGATCTGTTGCGCTCATTAACCCTGACTGGAGGCACTGCACAGGCCATGGCCGGGTGCTGATGTTCTGCATCTCATTTAGCAGTCAGCTCCTTTGCTGGCACAGACTTACCCTGTGTAATTACTTAATTTGATTGATGTGATCGATAAAGAGCCTGGAAAAAGTCAGGGATTTGAACATACATCAGTGAAAAAAAAAAGCAAACTTGGTGCCTTCTTCTCCAGCATTCTTCAATGCAAGAGTCCCTCCTAATTTCCAAAGGTCCTTCTTCCCTAGGCTCCTTAGGAAGTAGATACCTAAATACCTAAAATCTAAGAGCAGAGCTTCTTGGATGACATCTGAAAATGTAATACAGTTTCCTTGAAACTTTATACTGGTGCTGTGTTAGAAGCTTCTTTGCTTATTCTTTGCGTCTGTCCTAACTTGTGTCTCTTGGTCACAAAAGATGTAGAGAAATTCCCTGTGATTGAATGTTACCTTTGGACAGTTGTACATGTTTTAGAGTGGGACATATTTTTGATTGGACCTGAGTAGGACTTTATCCAGAAAACCAATAACTGAGGAGGAAACAGATTTATGATTGTTGACCTTGCTCCGTTTGTAATTATTTCATGATGCAAAACATTGCAGCAAGGTATTTAGCACAGGCTTTTTTAATGTCAGTTAATTTAACAGGTCTTAAAACAATGTTTTCTTATGCCTGGATGCAAGTACCTGCTAAAAGCTGTGAAAATGCTTAAGTGCACAGGAACACAATTACTCCAGTAAATAGAAGAGCTTCCTGTTTTTAGACACTTCTGAGAGGACAAAGATATGCAGCACTGTGAAACTCAGGGAGAGCCAGGAAAAAGGAATAGGTACAAGTGAGCTGAAGCAAGCTATGAAATGCTATTTCACTGCAGAGTGTTGTTGGCTTTCCAGCAAGCTACTGGTTTCTCTTGTCCCCAGGAAATTAAAATGCACCCAGTGGTAAGCAGTGGAAGAAAGGAGCAGCTGCTTGGGACTGCAGGTCTGGTTCCCTCATCATGTCTCATGCTTCATTTAGTCATCCAGAGTGTTGTCCTGAGCTGACCTCCCACTTGGAGCACTCCTTGGAAGACACCAGTGTGTAGAGACACCAGCACCTCTGTTCCCTTCCTGTGGCTGGCTCTAGCCCTCCATCCTTGCTGATGGAACAGAAGTACAGCCACTGTGTGTCCCCTCTCTCCGTGAGGTTGGGGTGGGTGGGGGAGTCCTGCCCACAGCCACACACAAGTGCACAGTGAGGCAGTTTGAGTGGGTATTGCTAAACCCCAGTGGCTGGATTGTCTTAAGAAGTAAAGAAAATAAAATGACTTATTAGAAAGAACTGAGCTCCGGAAGGTTTTGGTAAGTCATCGCGTGTCCTTCAGTGCCGAGTGAGTGTTTTAAGTACAGAATGTCTCCAGATGTGCTCCTCACTTTGGGACAGAGCTATTGACAATAGACCATAAAGAATGGAATTGTATCACCAAAGGCTGAGGCAAGTGCAGCTGAGATGGAAGTGACCTTAGCAGTGAATTTGGTTTTCTAAACTTTAGATGACCAGTGTCCCATTGTTTGTGAAAGCCAAGGTTATGACATTTGGATCAGACGTTTCTTTGGTACTTGAAATGGACAATAGATTAACTCTAAAGGGAAATAAACATAGTTTATGTATCTTACGTAGATGTAGGTAGGCGTAGTTTATGTGTTTATTCCCCTGCATACTCTTGTAGACCCGTACAGAGTTTCAGCCTGTACCTTTTCCTGTCAGGGAAATGAATTTGCGCTTGCTGCTCGTCGAAAGCAGCAGAGAGCTGAATCTCGGCCGCTGTTCATGGGAGACTTCTGCTGCTCAGCTGTGTTGAATAGCAGGAAATCCTGGAGTGCAGCACAACTCCAATATTCAGTTTTTATTCCATATTAGGAAATATTTCCTTATCATTACTGCGGGTGTGTTGGAATGATTTCCGAGATTAATTTCTGCGAGCCAAATTAACAGACGAGGAGGCCTTGCCCGCTTATTTCCCGCTTTCGGACAGACTCTGTGGGAAGGGCAGGGCGGCCCTTGTCAATCCCTGCAGGTGAAACCAGCCTCACCCAAACTATTTTTAAAAGAATTTATTTCAGCCTGGTAATGGTTCCTCAGTGTGGGTCGTGCAGCTTCTTGTGCTGGCACAAAGCGCGGAGCGGCAGCGGGAGGGAAACAAACAGATGGTGGGATGGAAAATGGGATGGCTCCTTTCAGAGACGGTCGTGGCTCGTGCCAGCTTACGGCACGCACACAGCCGTCGCCTGGCCTGGGAGGGGTTCCTGCTGTTTGGCAGAGGGTTTTTTTGCCTGCTCTAATCAGAGCCCCACACTGACATTTTGGGGTAGTTTTAGGCGTAGCAATCTACCCCAAGGCAGGAAAGTATCTTCCTTCATCTTGAAAGCACCTTTTTTGGGTGCATTAAGGTCTTCTGGAGTTTAGGGAGCATGTTGGAGCTGGCTGCTGACACCCCAAAATGCTCTGTGGGTCTCGTTGTCCCCCAGGTTTCCCTGGTATCATCATCAGCGTCACCACTGTGGCTGCAGGACTTGTGCAGTGTTTGCATCCTGAGTCCTGTGCGCCTGGGAGCATCTCCCCAGGGTTTTCTCACAGCCCTGGGGATCAGGCACTGGGAGTGTCCACTCCTTTTGGTTCACGAGTCACAGAGCACTTTCTGCTTTTAGCTGTGACTATAACGGGCGCCTCACCCAGATGCCCCACGGGGAAGGAATGACTGAAAATGGCTAAAACATTTGAACATCTTTGGCTTTTAAATAGCAAAGCCTGTTCCAGTGGGGCTAATTTTACTCGGTTTCTTAGTGGTACTTTAAATAGAACAAATATAATTAATTCTATAACTTTAAAGTAGCAAAACTTACTCAACCATAATGCACGTTGGGGAAGGAAAGCTAAAGGAGATGAAGTAAATAAACAAGGTAAATGAAATGCTGAAGTGTCAGTGATGTCTTGTTGCAGTCTTATTTCGTTTTCCCTTTCCAAAGGGGGACTTTTGTAAAAACTGAAGGGTGTCAGAAGGATCTGGTCATGGCAATAATGTTGGAGAAGAATCTGCACATGAAATATCTGATTTGTTTTATCTGACAGGGAGTGTTGCTTCCTTTAGGTAGGAGATTAAATTAAACAGGGGCTTGTGAATGGTGATAATACTGAAAACATGAATTATGGAGGAACAAAATATTTATTTTTCTGTCTGAAACATACCCCAGAGCAGTGCCTGGCAGACATGCTGATCTGATAATTACGAACCTCAGTAACAGCAGCTAGCATCGTCTCAGGGGACGAATGGGAATATTAGGTCAAAACCTATTGAGTTGAAGAGTTTTTTTGTTGACATGAGTGAACTTTGGACAAGGTTCTGTTCTAAGTACAGAAAACTGTATTTAGAAATAACACAAATATTAAGATCACACCCCAAGAGTTGAAAAATACTGACCCATGATTGACATGGATGGGACTAGTGGGGTTTTCTTGTCAGCCTGCTGCTCAGAAACGTCAGAGTCCTGCAGAGTTTTGGGTGTTTCTGGAGGTTAATCAAAAGCTTTGGAATTGGATTTAAAGTGGGTTATAGAAAAATAAGACAGAACGCCCCCTGTGCTGCACCCAGAGCCCCGTGGGCAGCAGGGGAGGGGGGGTTCTGCCCCTCTGCCCCGCTCTGCTGGGCCCCCCCATGCAGAGCTGCCTCCAGCCCTGGGCCCAGCACAGGAAGGACAGGGAGCTGCTGGAGCCAGCCCAGAGCAGGGACACCAAGGGGAGCAGAGGGATGGAGCAGCTCTGCTGGGAGGAAAGGCTGAGGGAATTGGGACTGTTCAGCCTGGAGAAGAGAAGGCTTTGGGGTGACCTCATTGTGGCCTTGCAGTGCCTGAAGGGAGCCCACAGGAAAGATGGAGAGAGACTCTTGACAAGGGCCTGGAGTGACAGGACAAGGGGCAATGGCTTCACACTGACAGAGAGCAGGTTTAGATTGAGAGAGGAAGAAATTGTTCCCTGTGAGGGTGGTGAGGCCCTGGCACAGGCTGTGGCTGCCCCATCCCTGGCAGTGTCCAAGGCCAGGTTGGATGGGGCTCTGAGCAGCCTGGGATAGTGGAAGGTGTCCCTGCCCATGGCAGGGGGGTTGAAGCTGATGCTCTTTAAGGTCCCTTCAGCCCAGGCCATTCTGTGATCCTCAGCAGGAGGAGGTTCAGTATAAACAATTGGATGGTGAAAATATGCACAGCACAATTGCCAAACCTGTGCTAGCAGAAACTGTAGTGCGGAAAGTCATTTTCCCTCTGGGCTGCTGGTAATTTCTTCTTCTGTTCCCTCACTGGATCTATCAGCTCTTGTACAGCATTTTTATCTTTGCTCACCCCACATACAGCTGCACGTCTCAGAAGCTGCTCAGGGTATGTCCCACCACATCGTCCTGCTGAGCCTTGGGCTGTTTTTTTCATTTGTCTGGCCCTGCCCACTGCCCCTTGGTGTGAATCATGCTGTTATTTGTGTATGGTGGGTTGGTTTTTTTTCAGTTTTATATATATCCTGTCTCTCTTTAGGAGAATTCAAACAATTTGGAGACGGCGGGGCTGGCGCTTGTGCTTGAAGCTTTGCCGTGTCCATGCTGCTTTCCTAGATAGCACCACATTTTTAAAATATAATCTTTGTCATTTTTTGAATATAATCCTTGTCAGCCGTGGGTTTTAGTGCCCAGTTTGGTGAGTTGCTGGGCTGTGTTGTGTGGAAGGAGCCAAGCAGAGTCTGCTCTCACTTCTTACCCAGAAGAGCCCCAGCACTGGGCACGGTGGTGACAGCTGGAGTTTCTGAAGGTACCCACTTTACTGTGCTCTATGTGTTTGCTTCATCTTTCCTTTCTCTTTCACTTACTAATTCTTGAAAAATGCCATTTGCATACCTCATTTCAAGAGCAAGTTCAATGTCATGCTGAAAAAAACAGGAATTTTGAAAGGCAGAAATATGTTTTGGTATCTGCCTTATCCAGGGGCATTCATTCAAGAGGCAAA
This sequence comes from Oriolus oriolus, assembly GCA_013400235.1. Lineage (NCBI taxonomy): Eukaryota > Metazoa > Chordata > Aves > Passeriformes > Corvidae > Oriolus > Oriolus oriolus. Next base: position 229,218 of record VXBT01005747.1, on the reverse strand, counting down.
TTCCCTTGGAATGTTAAATGGAAACTTCATAAACTTGGCAGTTTTTACTGTAACAGCAAGCTGACTTCCTAACTGCTGGGCTTTAGGGGTGTGCTTGGGTGGATAAATTAATATTATTATCAGTCTTTCTGTGAATTGATGTAATTTTGGAGGGAGGATTGCTCTTCCCTGAACATGCGTGTAGCTTGACATTGTAAATCCAAATTGGAGACCCAGCAGCATCCTTCTGTCGTGTGGAAAAATGGTGGTTTTTCTCTCTGGCAGAATTGTATGTGGGGTTTGCTCTCTAACTTAAATATTCACTGAGTCCTGAGTAAATTTATTCTGGGGCTACTGTAGAATACAGTATACTATACACGTGGCTTCAAAAAGAAAAATGGTATTTCCACTGTGTGACTTAGGTCCAGATTAGTTTGATAGCATAGATCCAGCCTGATTGGATATATCCTGTGGCTTGTCTTACTGACACAGCTGTGCAGGAGACTTGCCTGTTCGGGAAGCTTGGATTCTATCTTCTTATCCCTTCCTGATTAGAAAGCGATCCCACAAAGTGCTGTGTTTCAGGGCACAGCAGTTCTCTATTTGCTTTGGTTTCTTCCATCTCTCCTCTTTGGAGCTGCTGCAGCTGGTGGGATTGGATGCCTCAGTGATTTTTGCACTCATTTAAAAGGAGACTTAATGCAGTAGTCTAATGAAAACATTAATGACAGGCTGTGGGAGCTGCCAAGAGGTGCCCTAGAGAGATGTGGGGTTTGGAGTTACCAGTGGTGTAGCAGAATGTGGGTGTGGAGGTTGAAATGGCGGAAACTCCAGGAAAACAGATGCAGAGTTTGATTTAGAGCTGTTGTGACAAATGGGAGTGCAGATTGAAGTTGCAGTCAATGCTGCTTGGTCTTTCTCTGCTTCCCAATCAAGAAAGATCTAGGAATAAAAAAGTCAAATATATGCTTTGATTGGGCAACATTTTTCTACCAGGAAGGAGAGGACCCTTCCAACTGAAATATTCTATTCAATGATGGATCAGGAGAGACTTGCTTGGAGAACATCTCTTGAAAACTCCAGTTCAGTAGCATTTGGCTGCTCTCCCCTTTCTGTAGCTGTTCCTTGCTCTCCCTCATCCTTCATAAAAAACACCCCTCCTCTCCTCCCCTCTGTGCTGTTCTCCCTCCTGCCTCTGGTAGCAAGATTTTCCCCGGTTGCTGCCCATCCATAACTGCTTATCCCCGTGCTGCAGGTGCTGAGCAGGCATCAGGAGAGCTCAGGCTGGGAGTTCAGCCATCCCTGCGGGAGGCACGGGCTCATTTTCTGGGCCAGGCAGCACATATGGCATCTCTGCTCCTGGCAGCTCCAAGCCCCGGTCCCGCGGGCTCAGCGGCTCCTGTCGATTACATCCATTTGATGTCTTTCTTCCTCACGCTTGGGGATGTTCCAGGCCCTTCAGAAAGACCTCTGTCAGCCAGAGGAGTTTTGCCTAAATGTGGCCAGCCAGTTGAATATGGCCTTCTTCTTGGGCCAGGGAGCCAAAAGTAATTCTGGTGATGCAGCAGGAGTGAAATGGTTGCATTATGGAAGTGGCATGAATCTGGGTGAGCTTGTAGGCTTGTGAGGGCATTTCCAAGAATTATGGGTGGCACCTTTTCACAGCATTCCCGTTAATGTGGTGAGGTCAGTACAAGTAGTGTGCTGTCAATAAAAGGTCCTATTTTGAAGCTGCTTCCTTCCCGCCCCCATCCCTCTGCATCATTTGTTTATAAAGGTCATGCTTAACGACTGTACTTGGTGACTCCCAGCTGAATATTTTGTCTGGGATGTGGATTTGTGCTGTGTTTGGGGGCTTGTTAGTGGAAGCAGAGACACAGGAGGAAAAAGGCTGAAGAGGTTTTCTCGGCTGTGAATTCACATAGGACTTTGTGGGATATCTCGCGCCTCCTGTCAGGTCTGTGCTATTTTTCATTTATTTTGGGGATGCTGGAGAGCTTAAGGCATCTCTTGGTTTTACAAATATTTTCTTTGTGGTGGTTTTGGGTTGGTTTTTTCCCCAGAGTGGCAGAGCTACATGGGGACACTCATCTGTATTTCCCTCCTGTGAAGTCCATGAGGGTCAGCCCTGCTGTTCATAGTGTGGGGTGCCAGTGCTGGAATTGGGATCTCCTTTTTACAAGTGACTTGGATTTGCTGTCTGGCAGTGCCTGCATTTGTGAGTGTAGAGCATGGGGAAAACAAGTGAACAGGAAATCAAGTTGCAGTGTTGTTTTACCCTACCAGGAATACAAGACGTGCGAAGGAGAAATATCCAGTGCAACAGTGTGCCCGCTATACCTTAAGTAAAGGTTAATCCATTTCAAGCCTGGGTTAATGCTGCTCTATCCTGATGTTCCAAAATTATCAGAAGGCAGGTTTTTACTCTGTTAGGTCATTTCTTGAAATAGCTTAATCACAGATGCTGGTGTGTGGTCAGCAGTTGCTCTGTTTGATTTGCTCTTATCAACTTTTTTGTATTTATCTTTTCCCACCTATCGAGGGGAAAAGTGTAAAGCTGTACAATAAACACAGCAGTGAGACCAGTGCTAAATTCTCAGATTTTGGAGACGTATCCAGCATGGGGTATGTCTCTATGTGAAGAATAGAACCGCCTAATTTTTAGTAAACACTACTTGGAATTGACAGATCTCATCTTTCTTTAGTAGAAAACTGAAGGGGATAAAAGATTGATTAAAAAATAGAAATAATGGCATCACTTTGAAGCAGCTGTAGTGCTATTAAAACCTCTTTGTGCCTTTATGGAGAGATACATTTTTATTCTCAGAATTCTGGTGTCTTGTGCACTTCAAATAAACAGCTAAAATAATATCTACATGATGCTATAAAACGCCTTTATTTGTGACACAACAGCTGCATTTCTGGCAACAAATATCCTATTGTCACATCAGATCCCATGAAAAATCCACAGGATAAAATCCCACCCTCTCAGAGCATAGCAGGCAGAATCAAAACAAAGAGCCTGGAGCAGAGTTCAGCAATCCTCCTGCCCCAGTGTGGACGTGCGAGTTTTCTTCTGGATGAAACCCCTGATCAGTTCACCTTAAAAGCTATTAGGATCTGCTTAAATTAAGCCTAATTCGGGATTTGTCTTCCCCACAATCCCCTGGTGAAATAGAGGGCTTAAGTAAATAATAAAAAGGAAGCCCAGTGCCTGAAAAGAGCCCACAGGAAAGATGGAGAGAGACTTGACAAGGGCCTGGAGTGACAGGACAAGGGGCAATGGCTTCACACTGACAGAGAGCAGGTTTAGATTGGTATGAGGAAGAAATTCTTTACTCTGAGAGTGATGAAGCCCTGGCACAGGGTGCCCAGAGAAGCTGTGGCTGCCCCATCGCTGGCAGTGTCCAAGGCCAGGTTGGATGGGGCTCTGAGCAAGCTGGGATAGTGGAAAGTGTCCCTGCCCATGGCAGGGGGGTTGGAACAAGACATTTGAGGTCCCTTCCAACCCAGCCCATTCCATGGTTCTGTGATGTGTAGTTCTGTGTAATTTTCCAAAACTACCCTCAAAACAATGTGACCAAATGAGAGTGGGGCTGGGAAGGTGCTCTTCGTGCTTTTCTTCCATGAGGCTCTGCTGAAGTGCCTCAACCCACTTCCAGGTAGGGCATGAATCTTAGGACAAACTATGCTGGTTTTTTTTTTTTTTTAATCTCCCCTGGCTTTCCTGGATCAGCTGCAGGGCACTCAGAGCTGCCCTGAGATGTCTTTTTCCAGCATTAAAAAGTGTTGTTCCAGTACATCCAAGTTCTTTGGGTTCAGGATGAAAGCTCTCAAGGAGAGCAGGATTTCTTCTTTCTTCTGTCTTTCTTCTTTCTTCCCAGTTTTTAGCTGCCCAGTGACCATGTCCCCTAAGCCGTAAGTACCACCTGGCCACATGTAACTTTGTGGAGCAGCTTTAAAATTCAAATTTATTTGATGGTTATCTTTATCCTTGAAATAACTTCTCATCTAGACTGGGGTTAGGGGCTTGGTCCACTTGCTGTCTCATTTTATCCCATCTTTTTTAGCATCTAGAATTTTTGGAGTCTGGTCCAGCTCTGGGAGCTACCTGATCCTTCTCTCTCCTTCCCCTTTTCCTTTTCCCTGCCCCAGGCTGGGCCCAGGTCTGCCAGAGGGACATTTTCCTTATTTGTGGACAAGCACAGCTGGGTGAGCTGCCCGGAGCATGCAGTGCTCTTTGCTATGATTCACTCTTTGTTTTGCCAACATGTTGTTATTTTTCAGAGAGTGGGTAGCACATCCTCCTGCTATCTTGGGATAATTTTACAAGGCAGCTTTTAATGGAGTTTCTTACACCTAAAGAACAGTGCCTTAACTGTGAATTCTGGAGTGCCAAAGAATTTGGAGCTGGAGAGTGGGAAAGAGGAATATATAGTTTTTTCATTTTCTTTTTGAAGTGAGTAATGATTTGACCTGCTCTGTTTCAGTACATGTTACCATGGCGATGACTGCAGGGACTACAACATCCTTTCCCATGAGTAACCACACCCGGGAGAGAGTGACGGTGGCCAAACTCACGCTGGAGAACTTCTACAGCAACCTAATCATACAGCACGAGGAGAGGGAAACCAGGTACTGCCTCTGCTTCCTCTCACCCCTCTGCAGCTGTTCTTGGTGTTTGTTCCAAGGGCACTTCAATCCCCAGGGATGGGACAGCTCTGGGAAGTTTTTCTATATGTGGTGGCAGGGAGTGAACTCCTAGCGGGCACAGGCTATCTTTGGGGGGACCTGTGAACATCTCAGCCTCCGAGTGGTCAAGGACCTCCACTTCTGATGTTTTCATGCAATTTATCTCCTCACAGTCACCTTGTGGAAACTGCTCTGTGCAGGGTCTTATTTTGCAGTACATGTGAGGTTTGTCCTTCCGTGTGAGGCTGCTGACCTCTGATTCCTCTGCATGTGCCCCAGGGAACGAACTCTGCAGAGCTGCTGAGGGGTGGGACCTTGGTTTGGGGTAAGGCAGCAGCTTGTGGTGTCTGTTCCTGCTCTGCGCCATGGAGCTCGTGCCAGGACTCCCAAACCCTGCAGGAGGGAGTGTAGAGGAGATAGGGAACAGGACTGAGAGGTGTTTGATGGGGTGGTGGGGTAAGGAAAGGAGGCAGAGAGCTGGCTTGGAAATAAGGGTTAGCAAAGAAATAAGTGGTTGATGATGGAGGGTTTGAGAGGCTCCTGGGCGGCCAGGAAGACTTGGGGATAATGTAATCCCCATCTGTAAATTCTGCTTGGGTGGTGCTGCCTGGTACTCCTTGCATGGGAGTATGTGATGGTCATCACCACTCAACTTCTCCCAGCAGTGCCCAGTCCTGTCTCTGAGGTGGTGAAGTGCCACTTGAATTAAGTGTCAAAGCACCAAGTGTTTGATTATAATGAACGTTGTGTTGGATTGTCATTAGTGTGTGAAATTATCGTTCTCCTGGTAATACGTTTTTAATTGAAGGGTTTTCAGTCAAGCAGCAGGGTTTCTCTCTTCATCATATTTAGTCATTATTCCATGTAATGGAGTTGCTTCTAGTTAGGAGAACAGACTGTCTGTCAAGGGCCTTTAATTTAGAAGATCCTGCTGTACTTCCCAAAGTGCAGAGAGGCACCAGCAGCCTGGCCCCAAGCATTTGAATTCTTGCCTGCTGCTGGGGGTAACTGGCCTTCAGAAAGCTGCACCCTGGCAGCTATAAAGGAGCATCCTGTGGGTGGACAAGAAGGGGTCCTGCAGCCACATTGCCATGTGCTGACCCCCTGCCACCTGTGGGGTACTCCCAGGCTTTGCTCCCCACTCAGAGCCTCCCAGCCTGCCATGGCACCAGTGGAGAGTTGGAGCTGTGAGCCCTGGCCTGGGCGGGACACTGGGAGGAGAGGGGGGTGCATCCAGGGGGATAGAGTTGGTTGGCATGGGAGGAAGGGGGGTAGGACCAGGTGTGGGACCAGGGGGAGGTGTTCACACAGAGGGGATGAAAGCTGGAGCTGACTGGGGTGTGGGAGAGATGGAGCTGAGATAGAAATGGTGAAAAAAACCCATTTTTATTCTGGTTTGTAATCCTGTTGATAAAAACAGCCTTAATTCAACAAGATTTAATCACTCTAATGACATACATGTTTTTCATATATGTTTAATGCCAAGTACATAAGCATGTGCTTAAATTTGCTTCTACATTTTCCACAGCTTTGTTCACAAATGAGTAACTGGGTGGAGTGGGGCTGTCTGCCTTCAAATTTCCATTTGAGGCAAATTCTTCAGTAACTGGACTATGTGAAGCGAAGGTGTTGACTTGCTCTGGTGTTATGTTTGGTTTTAATAAACAATAAAAGTTGCAATCCCCTGTTTCTGCCCTTGGCAGGCAGAAGAAGCTGGAAGTGGCTATGGAAGAGGAAGGCCTTGCAGATGAGGAGGTAAATACTGCTTAAGTAACTTTACAAACTGCTTTGCTTTTGTCCCAGTGATTCAAATGGGCATTTGAGGAGCTCACAGAAATATCAGCCAGCGTGACAGTAGGTTTTACTTTGTACATGAATGTTGCCCCTGTCAGTAATGTGTTTATTAGGGAAGCTGGGAATATGCTTGACTGATACTTGTGATAGCTAACCAAGGCTTTTCATGCTACCTGGAGTTCTTTTGAGACATGGCCACAGCAAGTAGAGATTAAGATTGTTTGCTGTTATATTTGGCAAGGAAAAAAAAAAGGTGGCTGTGGTTAGAAGTGGGTAGAAAGCAAAATGCTGCACCGTTTTTTCTTGATTTAATCAATAAACCATCACAACTTTGCTCCGTTTGGATACCGATGAGGAAGGATCTCAGTCTGGTTGCTATCTCTCAGAACTTTGGTCAGTAAGTGGCTTTTCTGAGGTCCATTACACCATGTCTGCCTTCAGGATGGGCTGGGAAATAAGTAGGAAGAGTGCCTCTGTCCTGTCTGAGTTTTTGTGGCTGCTGTAACTCCAGGGAAGTGGGAAAATGAATGTGGGTGTGTATTGCCATCTTGTGGCTTTAAAGGATGCTGTAATCCCAGCACAGAGTCTGGCAGGTGCCTGATCCAGGGACCTCCTTAGCAGTCTCTGAGATCTCAGCATCTCTGGGAGCAGTGTTTGTCTTCTCTTGGGGTGAATCCCAGTGACATTTTCATCAGACGAAATATATGATGGAATTTGGACAGATTTTTCTTTCAGAACTGAGTGCACGCCTGCCATAAACCAAATGGATTTTGTTGTAGATCTGTAACCAGGCTCTCTGCTGCTTGCTAAGCTCCTTGTTGCCTGTCATCACTCTTTTTGGTGGGGTACAAGTTTCAGCTTTTATTGATCCTTCACACTGCACAAAATGAAGAGTCCTTGCCTCAGGCAGTGACTTTGGCCTTGGGACTGTTACACTTTGGACCAGTATGATAGTTTTTCTTCATTATTTTTCTTTTTTTTTAATAACTAAGTAATAAAAATAAAATACCACCACCCACCAAAAAAAGAGGTGAAACTTTGCCTGAGGCTTCTATAGAAAAGGCCACACTTGAGGATCATACTTTGAGAAATTCAGAAAGAAATGTACAAGGAGACGTTTGTTCTCCTGTTGGGATTCCAGAGAAGGACTTCCCAGGGAGAGAGGGTGCATATCTTGACTCTCTACTGCCAAATGCCTGACAGATTCCTGTGTCTGTGTCCTCAGAAAAAGCTGCGCAGGTCACAGCACGCTCGCAAGGAAACGGAGTTCCTGCGGCTCAAGAGGACCAGGCTCGGCTTGGATGACTTTGAGTCTTTGAAAGTCATAGGAAGAGGAGCATTTGGGGAGGTTTGTGGCATTCTTGCTTGAACAGGAGATTAAAATGGGATCGACCACTGTAATGAAACGTTTTAATTACAATTTAATGAATTGTTTTATTGCAGAACGGCAGCTATTTGTGTCATTCTCCAAGCGTGATAAGTCTAGTGATTCATCACATGCATTGATTTCCCAAAGCTTCTGGAAAGACACTTAGTTTCCCATGGCTTCCCACACTGATGTTGTCCACATGGCCCTCTGAAATGATGGATTTGCAGTGGCACAGCTCCTCTTGATAAACCTCCTTTCTGCTCTGTGTCACATCAGTTATTTCTCCTCCTGAATTTTAACCTACACAGTCCAAGCTACCTGGAATTCACTGTGCCTGCTGACTTTTCCTCAAACAGTAACTGTTCCTCACTAGTGTCAGTGTTGCACATGGTGCAGAATAATTCCTTTTTCAGTGTGTTTTTAAATATTTAACAAGAGAACTTTTCTGTGCCTGGCAATTGGGAGCCTTCCAGTGGATTTCTGAGGCAGAGAAGACTGACTGGGTTCCCTTTCTCATTCAAGGTCCGCCTCGTTCAGAAGAAGGATACAGGTCACATTTATGCAATGAAGATACTGAGAAAAGCAGATATGCTGGAGAAAGAGCAGGTTTGTAATCTATAAGTCCCTTAAATTTCAAACTTACCCTGTCTAGAAAATACTTTCCACCTCTGAAAGCCCCTGTAGCGGTCTGGCAGTCCCAAGGGTCAATGGCATTGCTACCACAGCACAAAAGAAACAGAAGTGAGGAAATAAGGTCATGTAACTGCATTAAAAAAAAAACCAACTTTATTTACAACCAATTTGGAATAGTGACAAAGGTTTTATATTTCTCCCCTTATCGTCATGGAGCTTATAGTACTGAATCTGTAAAACTGCATTTCAAGGAAAATGCTTCTGGAAAAATAATCCTGTGCCCAAGTAAAACGGAGGTATTTGTTGTTTTCTGTTCAAGAAAACCAGCAGAAATCACACTGTTCATCAGTTTTGTCTTCCTTGGGTTTGCTTTATAGTTGGGTCTAATCTTGTTGGGGGTTTATTTGCTTTGATTTTGTTAGTTTGGTTTTGGTTTTGCTTTTACTTTTTAGCTAACAATTCACTGTGAGGACACAGCAAGTACTTTAGCACCACAAAGCAGAGAAATCAAGGGTGGGTGTCTCCAAAGATAAAAGAGGACTTTTTTCATACCAGTCCAAACCTTACCCATCATTCGCACATCATTTCCCTGCAGTACTGGTACCTTGCTTTTTTTGTGGCACAGATGATTCTGTCTCCTGCAGCCCATGCCCTGAATTTAGGGAACCAGAGGAGCAGCATGGTGTGCAGAGCAGCCAGGATTTGTGTGGTGCTGCCCCCATTTCGGAACCTGATGTGAGGAAAGGAGCCTGAGCTCACGCTCTACATTCAGTTTGGGACAGTGATCTTCCCTGGAGGGTGTTTATCTGCTGGAACTTTCATTGCCTGGCTTGTTTCATGGAGAGCAACAGAGGACACACATAAAAAAGAAACCTAGTATTTTTTTTCCCCCCAAGCCTGGTAGCACTGGAAGAAATCCTGGCTATTTTAAAGCAAAGTCTTCCTATTGTATTTTAGAGCTGCGCTGAGAAGTGGAGGGTGGAAAGAAATGCTTTCTAATGAGACTAAATAAAGCCAGATAAATCCCAGCTGGAGTGTCTCCTGCAGAGGGAGAGCCTTTGCCCTGTGCAGCCCTGTGACGAGATTCATGTAAAGATGTTCCTCACCAGCAGAACTGGGGAAGAGATGCAGAGGACTCTGTGCTGCTTTTCTCACAGCTGTCAAGCAATATTTTTCCAGGCACATGTCTTTAATTCTTCCTCCAGGATGAGGGTGCAATGTAGTGAAAACACACACCCCCTCCTCCAATCTCCACTATTCTTAATTTCCAGCAAATTATGGGGTAGCAGCTTTCCATATATTTTCCAAAGCCTAAACTGCAGCTGGAATATACTAGGCAAGGTCAGATATTCCTGAACTCGCTTGCACTTTTTCCACCAGCTTTGTCAGTTCTTTCTAACAAACAGAACCAGCTTAAGAAGCTGTGCTTTGTGTTTCTAGAGGAACCCTAGAATCTTGTAAAAAATAATGGAAAATATGAGCATGGAAAGAGCTAGAAAAATAGATCCTTGGCTAAAGGTCATGAAAATATGCTGTAAGGCTAGGAGTGTAATGTGATGTTCCTTGTTGAAATATTTCAATATTTGCCCTTTAATAATAATAATTTTTTTTAAATTGTAGGTGGCCCATATCAGAGCAGAAAGAGATATTTTGGTTGAAGCAGATGGAGCCTGGGTAGTGAAAATGTTTTACAGCTTCCAGGATAAAAGGAACCTTTACCTGATCATGGAGTTCTTACCTGGAGGTAAGCTGGGAGCTGTGGCATCAGATGATAGAGGTACTTCTTCCTTAGCTTTTGTTGGCAGATTTATAAAATGTTAAAAACAAACATGCTCTATAATTTGGGTAAATAAAAGTGTTAACACTCTTTTAAGTGAAGTTCCAGTCATGTGACCATTCCTGATTTTTAGGGGAAGGAAAAAGGTCGTGAAGGGGTATTAAATAGACTTGAATTAAATAGTTATTCAAATAGAAATTTCTGCTTTTTGTGGCTGAAGCTGTTAACAGTAAAAACAAAACAAAAGAGAAGCCCTTGTTCAAACAGTTTGTGCAATAAATTTAACGTGTGTAAAAATCCACTCTATATTCCTTGGCTATTCAATTAAAATTCCTGTTTAGGGTTTTCAACTAAAAAAGTAAGTTGGGTTTGTAGGTCCTTGCAGTAATAGTTTTATAATTAGTAACTATAAGGCCAGTTACAAGGTTAAATTTGGATTCTACTGGGGTTTCTTATAGTCTTGTGATTCACATTAGTCTTGTGATTTAAAATGTTCTGATCCCTAAGCTGTATTTTCTTCTCTTTGATGAGGTGACATGATGACCTTACTAATGAAGAAGGACACTTTATCAGAGGAGGAGACCCAGTTTTACATTTCTGAGACGGTGTTGGCCATCGATGCTATTCACCAGCTGGGATTTATCCACAGGGACATCAAGCCAGACAACCTCCTGCTGGATGCCAAGGCATGTACTGGGCTCCCCACCTGCTGCCAAGATCCCAGGCTGCACATCCTGCCACTGAGCAGTGGGAGCCACTGGTGCCACCCCAGAGATTTATCCTGGCTGGAGGAAAGGCAGGGAGTGGCCACTGTATTTTCCTAGGAGACCACCAGTGTGCTTAAACAAAGCCAAATCTTACTGAGAAGCCTTTTAACCATTTAAGGCAAGGCTTTTAAGGGAGAAAACCCACTCAGGGTGACCAGATGCTCATATTCATACACAGTAAAAGGTGATACTCTTCCTTTTATCCATCTTGAAGTAGCTATGGACAATTTAGACAATGCTAAATGTTCAATTCCTACAGTTACCTCATTTGTTCCATCACCCACTCACCTGTGGAAACTCCCTCAGTTAGACTGACCATTCTGGCCATGAAATGCACTCAGTAAGCATCACAGAATCGTGGAATTGTCTAGGTTGGAAAAGATCTTTAAGATGATGGAGGCCAGGCATTATCACAGCATGCACAGGCCTGTCAGGTTCAATGGGTTCTATCTAGCACTGATGTCTGGAAACCTGATTAAAGCCAAGGTTGCCACCAAAACAAAGCAAAGGAATTTTGTCCTGGAGGCTATCTCAGTCACAGTGGTATCCAGTTCAAAACAAAACCAGGCAAAGTAGCTGCCCTCAGCTGTTGGGAAATTGTAGATATAACCATTCCTGGGAGGCCATAGCCTGCTGGAGAGAAAAGGGACCCTTCCAGTACACCAAGGTTCAGTCATTGCTTCCCTGCTTGTCCTGTGCCAGTCCATCATGGCCTGAGAGGTCATGTGCAGTGATTAAAACTCTTTTTTTTTTTCCAAGCACTACCTGTCAAATAATGGTTTCATGTTCTCTGATTATTTTTTTTAGGGTCATGTAAAGCTGTCTGATTTTGGGCTCTGCACAGGTTTAAAGAAAGCCCACAGAACAGAGTTCTACAGGAACCTCACACACAACCCACCAAGTGACTTCTGTGAGTATGAGCTGTCCTAGTTTAACATGTAAATGGTTTTAAGCTGCAGCTGTACATTGTACCTGTGTTTCTGCTGGGATAAGCAAGATGGGGCAGGCTGATTGCATTTAATTGGAAAACTGGAAATGCTTGTTCCCTGGGACATGGGAGCATTTCGCAGGCAAGAAATTAGGATTTCTGCAGTGATCATCTATTTTTGCACATTCATACACAGATATGAATACACATAACGTAATGTGTCTATATTTGAATGTAATTTTCATAATGTTAGTGAAGTTACAGAGCTGCTCTTTCAGGAGGGACATGGGTTTCATGTGCCAAAGGACTGAAGTCAGTGACAGTCTCATGAAACTTTTCAGAAGCTGATGTAAAAATTTTAGCAAGTTCCAATTTAGAATTGCTGATGATGTGTCCTACTTACATGAGTTTCAGCTGTGCATTGGACAGTAGTTATTCTCATGTTCCCATTTTCAGTTATAATCAAATATTTGTTTCTAGACTAAAGGATTCTAAATATACAAAACAGTTATTTAAAACCGGAACCCTATAAATCTTCTTTCTCTTAATTCTCACAAATGCATTTGTTATTTAATAACTATTTTGTGAATTAGCATTTCAGAATATGAACTCAAAGAGGAAAGCAGAAACATGGAAGAAGAACAGGCGACAGCTGGTGAGTTAATGTATAATTTTTGTTTTGCTTTTAAACTATTTACAGAAAGTGTTAAATTAAAACTCAGTGCTAATGCTCCTGGTTTTTAAAACCTGCAAGGCCCTCATATGTCACTCTCTACAAGCTCCCAAAATCACAAATAACTCAGAAGAAGGGGGTCCAGGTTGGAATAGCAAGACCCTGCTCTTCTGTACGCCTTTGTTTGCCTTGAGAGCACGTGGCCCGGGCCCTCAGGTGTCGGCAGCCACGTGGCCAAGGTGTGGCTGGAGCTCTCTGCAGCACTCACCTGGTGTGGACAGTGTGGACTCTTGGCTCTGATTCCTGCAGCTCAGTCACAAGCAGCTGGGTGGCTGCAGGCTTCCTTTTTAGAGAATTGTGAGGAATTCCCATGCTGCTGACAGGGAATGTGGTGGAAAGGCTGTGGGAGGGTGGTGGCACTGGAGTGCTCCAGCCTGAGTTTGTGATGGGGAGTGGTCACGTAATAGGGGGAGTTGTGGCATGAACTGAACCAAAGCAAAGTGTCTGTCAGCCATGGGATTTCAGACTTTCATCCCTGCCTGTGATTTTCACCAAAAAACCTCAGCTGTCAAATTTTGGAACCTTTTATTTTTTCACACTCCTTTCAAAAAGGGATCTACTGCAGTATTCTCAAAAAGCTTTAGGGTTGTCTGTTCTTTCCTCATGAGATATAATGAGATTACATTGCAACCAGCACGCTGCCCCATGGGGCTGTATTTCACAGCCTGATTCCAGCCTGGAATTAGATCCCTGAAAACTTTCTCTCCAGTCCAGTAAAGGCTGATGTGGCAGAACTGTGTGGTGAAGAACAGTCTCACAGAGACAAGAAAAGGCCAAAATGACAACTTGCATCAACACTGTTGGAAAAGGAATCACGTTTTCACTTTTCCATTGGTTCAATCCTAAATGTCTCAGGTCTGTTCAATCCAACAAAGTGTTTCTTTATGGTCAGACAAATTAAAGTAAAATATTTTTGTGGCAAAACTGCTTTTGGGGGGCGTTTTTGGTCTTGAGGGATTCTTTTGTTAGGTTTTGGATTTTTTCTCTCCCTTCTGCCCCATGGAAGATTTTTCACCGGTAAAGAGAAATTCCCAATACACAGCTTATGTATCATGAGTGTCACACCTGGGAATCTACCACTGACTATGGCTTTAAAAATAAACAAAGACCACAACAATAGAACTTCCTGGGTATTTTTGTAATGCAGCTACCTGAAACTTTAGCTAAGAAGACCTTATGATATTGCAGTTGCAATATTCTATGATTTCATCACGTTAAAGAGGATGAATTCCATTTATTTTCGAGGTTCTCTGTGTTTATTAATATAAAAGAATAATATTCTTGGGATTTAAGTTCCTGTGTATTCTTAAATTAAGCATTCTTGCTCACCCAAACAACAAGATCCTGTATGTGAATCCCCAGGAAAAGGTATTGTAAAGTGTAAAACTGCAGTATTTATCTTTTGAAGAGATTATTCTTTTCTTCCAGGCATATTCCACTGTTGGAACCCCAGACTATATTGCTCCGGAAGTGTTTATGCAGACTGGATACAACAAGCTGTGTGACTGGTGGTCCTTGGGAGTGATTATGTATGAAATGCTAATAGGTATGTTAAAAACCTCAGCTTAAGAGTTGTTCAAAGGTAACAGGGTCCATTTGTTCAGAAGAGAAAACCTCTGGCTACTACTTGTTAGATTTGGGAGCCCCAGTGACAAAAGCAGAGGCCCAGGTCACTGGTCTCCTGGAAAAAGTTTATTCATTTTTTATTTGTTTGTGCAGGGTATCCACCTTTCTGCTCAGAAACACCACAAGAGACTTACAGGAAAGTTATGAACTGGAAAGAAACGTTGGTATTTCCTCCAGAGGTGCCCATTTCAGAGAAAGCAAAGGATTTAATTCTAAGGTCAGTAAGAAAAATGCAGTTCTGGCCTCTAGCCCAGTCAGGGTCATCTTCCATCAGGGTAAATTCCTGTTCTGTGTGAAGGAAGATTTATGTTGGAGGGAAGGTTGGTTTCTTCTGTCACCAGCCTTGATGGTTTTTTTTAAAGTCTTTTTCCCTTTGCCATTTGTTTAACATGAAGGAATAAGCTGGAACGATCTTGATTTGTACCATGGTGTAAGGAGAAACAGAGCAGACCAAAAATAAAGGGATCAACAGAGAAATTTTCTCTTCTCAGAGGGGACATGAAAATAACCACTCACCAGCATTTAATGCACTGAGCAGAAATCCTTGGATGTTTTGGATTTACTCACTCCTTTCAAAATCCCAGTTTTTAATTTGCATTGAGGTTTTTATGAGGGTTTTGGTGACAAGGTCAGGCAGAAATGCTCTCTTGGCCTGGGAGGCACGCTGGTTTTCGGTTTGATATTTTTTCCTTTTTTTTCCTTTTCAAAGCTAATCTTATAGCCTTATACCATCTTGTTACAGGCAAAAAGGGGAATGCGCTTCACAAAATTAGAATTTATTATTAGTTCAAGCACTGCTCCAGTAACCTACAAAAACATGACAAATACAAGAAACAGTTATCCTGCATCCAGTTGGATGCAGCTGCTTCTCAAATAATTAAAAAACTAACTGCTCAAATAATTGAATTGTTGCTAACCCTCATAAGAAGTTCGTGTGAAACAGTTATATTGCATTTTCAGTATCTATTTCTCTACTGTTCTGCTCAACCTTCCTTGTCAGCATCCCAAGTTCTCTGCTGGACAGAGTACAGCATTTCTGCTGAGGATTTCTTCCTCCTCAATCCTGGCAGTGTTTGGGGAATTTTTAGAGATTTCAGTGTATTTGTTAGCATGTCTTCCTCGTGCATCTACTTACACAACGATTACCTGAATTTATCAGTTTGTCTCCACAAGGAGAAGGGTTAAAATTGGGGTAAAACTTCTTAGTTATAGGTAATCTACTAAAATGGGGTCACAACAGGTTGGACAACAACCACCTGGGCATTTTGGGTATTTAGTCCATTACAGCTTGCACAAGTTGGGTGAGTGTGTTTTGGCTTAAAGGGAGATGCAGACAAAGCTAAAGGTATTTGTTACGGATACAGATAAATCCAAACTAAAGTAAGCTCAGGCTCAGACAGAACCTGACAAATCCTGTGGCCTGCTCTGGCTGAGTGTTGTTAACAGGGTTTGAGGTCTGTTGTTAGTCCTTGGCACCACCCAGCCTGCTAGGCTGCAATACAAATACACGCAGGTTTTCTTCCCCAGTGACACCCAACAACAAGCAAAAGAACTTTAATTTGTCACTGGAGACAGTTTACAGCCTAACCTGCTGTGCTACACATGCAGAAGATGGCTGGGATTTAATGAATTCCTAGGCAAATGTTGGTATTCCCATCTCCTGGATGAAATACTTGAGAGGCTTTTCCAGCCAGCTCAGCACCAGTCCAGAGGAGAAGGGTCAGCCTCTGCTGCTCCCTGGAACAAATCCCTGAGGTCACTGAGTTGCTGTCAGAGAGCTTCCACCTCCCTATTTTCCTTCTTTAGGATTTGAGGCTTTTCCTGTCTGGCCTGCTCGAGCAGGTAACAGTCCCCATCTCAGCAATCCTGTCTCTGTCTCTAATTTCACCTTTTTCTTCCTGCTATTTCACGGCTGCTTCTCATAAACTGACAGTTTCTTCTGGGGTCTGAGCTGAGGTTGTGCAGCAGGGCTGTGTCAGAAACAGGCCCTGGGTCTTTGCACCACCAGCACCCCTGAGGAGAGGGAAGGGGGAGAATAAGGACATGGCATGTTTGGAATGGGCTGGCTCACTGGGATCCAAAATATGGCATCAGAGAGCAGTCCTGATTTACTAAGTATATCCATTCTTCTTAGTTTGACTTTGGAACACGGATGTTTAAGTAGTTGAGAACGTGCAGAGGAGTTCTCAGTAGTAGGGATTTAAGCCTCCATTCCAAACCGATCTTACAGGACTAGAACATGCAGCAACTTTTCACAAACCTGGAAGATGGGGGTGCAGCAGTTTAGAAGAAGTATCAGTTATTGGCATCATAGCTTTTTGTTTTGGGATTTAACAATGTTGTGCTTCTGCTATTTCCCTTCTCTCCGAGATGCAATGGGCTGCTTTGATGTTACCCCAAGTGGTGGGGAACAATTGAAAGAACTTCTTGAAATTCTTGATACTGGATACTGTTGCTTCTGTCTGAATTTACTGTATCATTCCCTTTGTTTTTTCCCCTTTCCAGGTTTTGTATCGACTCAGAAAATAGAATTGGTAGCAATGGAGTAGAGGAAATAAAAAGTCATCCATTTTTTGAAGGAGTAGACTGGGGACATATCAGGTATGTATATACACACATGTTTTACAGGGAGAATAAAAGCCATGAAAGCAAGAATTTCCTGTAGTATGATGTCAAGGACAATTATTTCCAATTTATCTTTCATTTTGAAAGGCAGCTACTGGCAGTAGGTGGGTGACACTGAAGGTTTTCAGGCCTTGGTGACATTCATAGAAATGATCAGAGTTTAACTAGTCTTGAGATACCTCAGATTGCTCCAGACTGCCCAGAACGGAAAGAAATTGTTGTAGGGTGGCTGTGGATTTAATTGTAAGTGTAGTAATTAGAAGTGTGATGAGTTTACAGGTGCCAGTCACTGCCTCTCCCACAGTGCTGTGTCCCAGGGTGAACATTTTGGTGGCAGTCTTGGGCAGTTTCAAAAGCCACCTTAAAACTCCTTCAAGGGCTCCCTGACTGTGGAGGTGCTAAAGCAGAGCCAGCCTGGTTTGGGAGAGAGATGCTGAGTGCCACAAAGAGGAGCTACAGTCCAAAGGTTTTGGATGAGGTCCAGGCCGATGAGCACTGGAATTGTAAATCCTGCTGGGCTGGGTTTGTGAAACACAGTAACCACAGTGGTGGCTGGTGACAAGATCACAGTGATGGCTGTGTGGCAGATAAGTGTGGAATGCTCTCTGCCTTAATGGGAAAATGATGTTTGCCCCACGCCTGCCAGGAGGACACCAGCAGGGACAAATAGGGAACCAAACAATCTCCCGATGGTGTCAGCAAACAGCAGAGTCAGAGTCATCTGTGATGCACTCAGTGGAATCCTTGTGTTCTGCGTTAAAGGGAAGTTGTAAGTGTAAAAAGCTAAGTTAAAACTGGAATTTAATGTCTCATTTCCCAATATTCACTCTTCTGGCCTTTATCTTTATTTGCAGGGAAAGACCAGCTGCAATCCCTATAGAAATCAAAAGTATTGATGATACTTCCAACTTCGATGAATTTCCTGAATCGGACATTTTACAGCCAGGTGAGACTGCCATTGTAAATTCCAAATTTCCATCCGTGACATGCCAGATGCCTTTGTTGTTGTTTACATTCATTTTTCTGATGCCCTAATCAAGTTGTCTCTAGATCAAGTCTCTATATTTTCTCTGAACTATGAGTGCAAACCTGTAATCTCTCATAGCTGCAAAGCCCAGAGCTTTTAAGAGTCAAAGCCATTGGTAAAAATGGTTTGCACAGGTAGTGAGCACAGAAAGCAGTGGAGTATTCTGCCAGGCAGTCTGTCTAACCAGATTCTGGTAAAACATCATGCACTGATTTGCTTTTCATCTTCAATGACTTTTGAGGTTTGTGTCAGACATAATTGTCGAGGTATCTGTGGGTAAGAATTTTCAGACAGTTGATTACTTAACACAGTAATTCATAAACCTGAGTGGCTCTGTAAGTCACTTCAGGATTTTTTTAAATTGTTGATTTCTCTTGGTAAGTTACAGGAAATTTTGATATGTAAAAGGCTTGGTTCTCTGACATACCAATAGTCCCAGGTGCCACTGTTTTCAGTTACTAAGATTGGCAGATGTTTAACAGTGATTAATTGCTGTCTGCTAAGTGTAGTTGTGTTAACAGCCATAAAAATTACCCGAAAGCTGTTGTTTTGGGGTTTTTTTCTGAAATGACTTTTATTTAATGGTGAGGAAGTTTGTCCTTTTGATGCAAAGCAACTTATCTCCAGTGCCTAAGCTGGTTAAGCCCATATTTTGATAATGCCAAGAACATTTGTATTATTTTGGCATTTCAGACCCACTGAAAACGGTACTGCACATGTAGATACCTAAAAATCAGAACATCAGAAATGTCATGGGGTTTGTAATTGTGTATCCTGTGAGTGTGTTAAGGGCTTCTGTCAAGGTATGGAAATCTGATAAAGTGTGTAGACATAATAAAAAAAAAAAAGGCAAAACAACCCCCCTGCCTTTTTCTCCTTCAGAGTTCTATCCTGAAATTATAACTCAGACCACTGACAAAAGGCAGCTGACCTGATTAGAAACAGGATTTCTTCCAGGAGTTTCTGCTGACTAAGGAAATAAGAGTTCAGGGCTGTTTAGCTCTGTGAAAAGTCCTCTCAGAAGCAGCCTGGGTTTAACTGTTTTAATGTGGGTTTGCTTTTGTTTCTGGATTCTAGTGCCAAACACGACGGAACCTGACTACAAATCCAAAGACTGGGTTTTCCTCAATTACACCTACAAGAGGTTTGAAGGGCTCACCCAGCGTGGCTCCATCCCTTCCTACATGAAAGCTGGGAAGTTGTGAAACAGAACACAACCCCCCAAAGGAAATTGCAAACACAAACCTCAGGTAGCTGCATCACCAGGCCCGCTTGGCGTTAGTTATCAACACATCAACTCTGGTGCGCATCGATTTCACACGGAAATTCTACAGGATTAGGATTTCTAAGACTACTACAGGAATTAGTTGGCAGTGCCAGCTGGCTTTTTTTTTTTTTTGCTTTTTTTTTTCTTTCCTTTTTTTTTTTTTAAATATTTGAATATTTTTGTTAACTTTATTATACAAAGGTACTGGAATAAAAGGAACGTGCATCCCTTTTCCTGCACTGCCTACGTGTGGATAACGGTTAATTATGCCTCTCTGTACTGTGGCTTTGTTTGTACTGTAAACCATCTAATCCACCCAGGAGGGAAGCATATCATTTGATGCAGCATTGCTGTTGTACTGCTCACCTGGTGGGGTTTAGATATGCAGTATAAAAAAAAACTGTCCACATTTGCAAACCTCTCTGAGCAGTTGCTCAGGGGTGTTCCATTTGTGGTCTGCAGATCTCCCATGAGTGTAGCACATGGAATTATTTTAAATAGCAGTGTCCTCTGGGCCTCCTTGTGTCCTGTGTGCCCTCGCTTGCCCCCAGTGCAGGACTTTACCAGCCCTTTATCATCATCCCTTTTGTCCCTTTGCCCACAGTGTGTGGCAGTGAGGCAATCCCTGTTATCTGTTTGGTGGTATTTCTGCTTTAAATGATAGTTGGCAGTATGGCTATTTGAGATGACAATTTCAGAAGAAAAAAGGAATCTGAATAAAAATTATCAGTATTTTTAGCAGAAGGGAAACGTTCTGATATGAAGTTTTGAGGAGATGGCAGAGTTTCCAAGACTGCATTCCTGCCTTTGCTCTAAAGCAGATCATCTTTGTGCTGATCATAATTCCAACATCCTCTTCTCTCTGTGCAAAATGTGTTCTAGAGAAGTGATCAGATTGGTGCTTTTTCTTTTTTTTCCTCCCTGAGCAACTGCAGGCAGAAGGGATCCTGCTCTAACCTCTCCTCTCCAGAGCAGCAGCTTCTGCTCACACAGAGGAAATGGATTGTCCCACTAGACTCAGACTCTCCTGTGGGCTCCTTTTCTTCCAGTGTCTCCACCTGGCATGGCTGTGGGATTATAAGGGATCAGCTGAGCCTGCAGCCCAATTTCCAGGGACCACCTAAATGTTCTTGTGGCCAGTCTGCAGGATGGTGACAACCTGACAGCCAAGCCAGGTCTCCCTCCCCTGGGCAGAGGAAACAGAAGCAGAAATACCTCTGTGTGCCGGCTGTGGTTGTGTTCATCAGCCCAGCAGCAGTTTGGGACTGAGCTGCACTCCCTGAACAGTTTGCAGTAATCTGGTCACTGGCGACTTTCTCTGCCTGTATTCACAGCTTACCTGCAGGGCTCTGAATCTGTCACAGTACAGCAGAGATCTCTGCTGTCATTTTCTGGTCAAAAGAGATGTACAGCCATGAACAATTCTCCAGTGGCTGAACAAGCAGAGTCACTGTTGCTGTCTCCCTCCTCGGAACACAAGTGAAAGGCGCCCTAAAACCTCTGCAGCCCCCTCCAAGTGGAGCACAGGATGTTTTGGCATACAGTAGGAAAGATTCCACTGGACAGGCTTTTGCAGCAATATGGAAACTACGGTTATAAAGCCATTAGAGAAATATTTATTGCTGTTAGGCACTGTGGTAGCAGCTGTTCTGAATTATTTGTATGCTCTGAAAAACACACTGGGATGTTCATCTGCTGCATAAGAGCCCATTTGCCAGCCCGATTTCTGTGCATCAGTGCCTGTGATGTGCAGGTAGTCTTCCCTGATCCAGCGAGGTTCCTTGATCCAGCCTTTCCTCCGTGGTTTTGTCTCCCTTGAAGCATCTGATATCTGTTATTGATACCAAACAGTTTCAGTCTTCAGCTCCTCCAGGAGGAGTAGCCAGTGCCTCAGGGCCTGTCCAGTGTTACATCAGAGCAAAGCTAAGCTGAACTTCTGCCTGAGTGCTGGACTGAGGTGGGAACAGCTCCTTGATCTCCCAGATTTGCTTCCCAGACCTTACACTAATTAACATCCCTGTACTGCTGCTGGGGCAAGGTCCTTAAAAGTTCTCCAGTGTTGTTCTTAGCCTTGTCAGTGTGCTGAGGCTCATCCTGTCGCCATCCAAAGGCTGTACAAAAACAGTAACTCTCTTAAATCCACCTTTCAGGCATCATTCTGCCAGTGCCCCAACAGCTCCTGAGGCCTCTCAGGACAGGAAATGCCTTTCCTAAGGCCTTGACTCCAAGACAGGGAAGCTCAGGCAGAAAAAAAAATCCTGAGATGCAGACTTGGCCTCAGAGGACACTGCTATTCAAAACAATTCTCACTGGTTTTAATTTCCAGTCTCATCCATGGGTCACCGTGTGCACTGGAATTGGAATTCCTGCAAACACCACCTTTCAGAAGAGCACAGTAACCCCATTAACATGACCTACAAAGAAGTCTTTGCTCTAACTTGTTGAGACAAGCTCAGTGGAAACTGCAAATGCTCAATGATACTGGTGATTTTTTTTTTTCCTGTGGGGCTTAGGGGAGGGCAGAGAAATACACACTTAATTTAAAGCTATCTATTAAACAACTCTGTCTGTACATACTCACTGGTTTACAAACTCGGGAAAAAGCTCAACCCTTCTATTTGCAACACTAAGGATAATACTCATTCAAAACTGCAGATGATTAATCATATCAGTGCTCACATAGGAGCTATATCCATAAGGAAACAGCCTGCAGCCTATCTAGCATAAACTCCTGTATTGTGGTAGTTGACTTTTTAAAATTTTTTTGTAAACATAGCATTATTTTACTCAGTAAGTCAAGTTAAACAATATTAACTACTGCTTTTAGGATGATAGGGGTTTTTTTTAAAGGTGAAACTGTGACACTGTAATGGATTAAAGAGAACAGCAGGTTAATCTACACTGGCTTTCAAAAAAAAAAAAAAAAGGAAGTGCAGCATATCTTTAGTTTTGTTATTTCTGTCGATTCCTTTGGATGGTTGTGTGTTTTCCTTTGGTGATGTTTGTCACTGTGCCATTTATTTTTCTTATTCTTGGAGTACCAAAGATCCTGAAATGGCTTGATGATTGCAACCATGTGAAAATTTATTTTCTGGAAGTATGTTTTGTTAAACTTCTGTTAAAACGTGGAATTGTGTATGCAAATTGTTATCAGAGGTTTGCTGGGACGTTTATCTATTCCAGCAGGGAAAACTTGAGTGCATCGATGGAAGTGGAGAGCCTGAATCCAAATTCTGGATCAGAATTCCCTGAAAGTGGGGAGGAAGCTTGGATCAGGAACTGCAGCTGAGCTTTTGCACTTCATTCCATCTCTAATCAGCGTGAGTGAGTGGCCTTAGGTACAGGACATCAGCAGAGGTTGTCTCATGTGCAAAAGGAATTCAAAAAAACAATTGCCAGCATTCAGAAATCAAATCTTGTTGATACTGCATTTGCACTGTTCAATTTGCCTTGCTGGAGAGTTATAGAAGTGTTATTTTTATAGGTCAATTGTTCCCCACCTGAGTCGTTGGAGACAGTCTGGGATAAGGGCACCGGCCAGGGGGAGTTCAGCTGGGGACACCAGGAATGGGCACCAGGAATGGCACACAGCTCTGCTGTCAGCTCCTTCCCCAGGGCTGACATTCCTCCTGTGCCCAGCAAGCAGGGAATGCTGCAGTCTAGCCCAGGTGATGCTTAGGAAGTGCTCTCACTTTCTCAGTAACACAAGCAATTACAGGCGTTGTAACACACCGTACCTTGTCCTTTTACTGTTGGGATCTCACAGCAGCTCGTTCTTGGAGTCAAAATGGCAACTGCTATATTTTTCCTAGACTGTTTCATTAGTTGTGGTTGGGAAAGTTACATAGAAGCATTATAAAAATTTATATGAGGCTTTTTACAGCATTTGAAAATAAAAGTAGCATTCTTTTTGTAAAGTCGCAGTTTTCGTTTCTTTCACCCCGGCGTACTGGACGTCTCTTCCAGAATGGGAGACATCTAAGGAACTGAGACCCTGTTTTGTGGATTCTCATCTTGAATTCCACAGACAGTTAAACACCCCAGTGTTGTTGCACTCAATCAGAAAGCAGAGAAAGCAAATACTGTTTGACTTGTCCCACCTGCAGTCACGTGAAGAAGCTACTTCTCAAATGGTTACTGATCTTCTCCAGAGTCTTACCTTCCCCATACGCTGTAATTGATCCAGGAAAGGCTTCCAGGGGCAGTTGTGTCCTTTGATGCACTATAGAAACCTTTCTGTCCTACTGTTCCACTTTCCCTGCCAAGTTCAGAGCGGCAGCAGCAGATGCAGTGAAAGTTCTGTAAAAAAATGATCAGAGTGGAGCAGCTGAAAGCCAAGAGAAGCGAGCAGACACTGCCTGGCCTTGTGTGGAGCCCCCCTGAGAAGAACAGGAGGCATCCCTCCCTCCACTCCAGAATTCCTGCTCTCAGTAAAGGTAAAAATACAACAGAATTTTGCAAGTTCTGTTTAATGGAATCACCCTTTTCTTCCCTTAACTGTGCATGATTGTATGGCAGAGCTGCACATCGTAAGGAAATACAGGTTTAGTTCTTCACCTCCTTGTGTTACCAAATCAGATATTCCTCAGAAAAAGCACTTGAATGGAAAATATGAAGGCTATGCCTTCAGCATGAGTAAATCTCTTTTAAAATCTTACCTTAAATTAGGGTTTATAAGACACACTGCAGATATCTACATTTTTCTTTGTTCTTGTACAAAGTGTGCCTGATACCTAAGCAAAACAATTACGCTTTGGGCAGTAAAAGGCTTTTTCTGACAGTCTTCCTAAGGAAGGAGAAGGGAGGAGTATCCAAAACAGTCTGTCTGTCTTGGGAGTGAGGACAATAGTGGCTCCCAGCTCTGGACTGGGCAAGGATACACTGGCAGTTCAGGAAGTGCTTAATGTATTTGGCAATGTAGAAGGCTGTCAGGTACTGGAAAGGGGCTGTGCAGGGAGGTCTGCAGTCCCCATTGCTGGAGGTTTTTAAGGAAAGACTGGATGTGGCACTCAGTGCTCTGGTCTGGGTGACAAGATGAGGATCGGTCACAAGCTGAACCCAACAATCTTGAAGGTCTTTTCCAACCTTCATGGTTCTGTGGTTCCATTTCTCTAAGGTAATAATGGTTCATCACACATGTAAATTTTAAATATCAGAGAGGTACTAAAATGCCTGTCGCACAGCTGAATTTCCCAGGTGAAAGTGGGTTCTAAAGGTGGGAGCAGGCCCTGTCCCCTGGGCACCACGCTGGGTTCAGTCGTGCCAGGCTCTGCAGCATGGAATGCCAGCTCCTAAAAACCACCAGGTTCCAGGTGCATTAATATTGGGACTGCTGAAGGGCAAATTGGTGTGTCCATCACACACTGAACTGGCGCCAGGGTTTGGACACTTCATCACTCAGGAACAGTGGGTGTGAGAGGAAATGAATCTTGCCAAAGCAGAGCAAGCTCATCCTGCCACCTCCTGCTCCTCCCTGCGCCACTCCTCAGGTTACCTGAGCCCATGGAGGTTCCCGGGGAAGATGGGGCACACAGACTTCAACCTTCTCATGCTGAGGAGGGAATGAGCGCTGGTTTCTCCTTTCCCAACCAAGCCCAAGCTCTGCTAGGAACAGTTTGTTTCGGATCTCAACCGACCCTCGGTGCCACATCTCGTTTCCGTACCAGCTGCTTTAATCTGTTTCTAGTGAGGCACCATCTGCTGCGGCTTCTCCCTCCTCCAGGAATACGTGCTGGCTCTCCGTGCTGTCCCCAGGCAGTTCACTTCCACTGGCAGCAGCTCCTTCCCCTCCAGGTGCCTCTGCCCATCCT
This sequence comes from Oriolus oriolus, assembly GCA_013400235.1. Lineage (NCBI taxonomy): Eukaryota > Metazoa > Chordata > Aves > Passeriformes > Corvidae > Oriolus > Oriolus oriolus. Next base: position 204,191 of record VXBT01005747.1, on the reverse strand, counting down.
CCCCGCTCCAAAGACAAAATCTTTGCCCTTGCCTCTACATTTCCTGCCCTTGGAATTAAATGATGAGAGGGCGGCTCGTCAGCAGAGTGAGCGCTCAGCCCTGAAGCTGTGGTGTAAAAGTGTAACCACAGCCCCTGCTCCACATCTTGCAGCTCCAGAGAGCAAGTGTTACAGACACATGGTGGTAACACCTTCCCTCCTTCCTTCCAGAGACATACGCAAGATCTGCCCCCCAGAGCGGCTGTACAGGCAGGAGATGGAGGTGATGGAGCTCCAGCAGGAGGCAGATGCCAACACATTCCCCCCGACCTCGTGTGGCTGTGCACAAAACAGACTGGACATGGGAGCAGTGACTTACCGTGAGTGCAAAACTGCAACAGTTTCGGACACTTGGTTTCCCTAATTCTACTTCTGACTTCACTATACCTATTTAATACTAGTGAATGACCAGATAAGAACTTCAGTGACTTTTCTGATCAGGACAGGGTGAAATCACTGGCAATCTAGACACGCCAAGATCTGCAGTCCAGCAGGCTTTCTTTGAGGTCTCATCCAACTCCCACTGACGTCAGCAAAAGATCCCTATCTAGAGCCCAAAGAAACCAGGAACAAAAATGGTCTTCAAAGCAAACCGGTTGCTGATGCCATGCTTTGGTGTTCCTTACAAATGAGACAAAAAGATTTCACTGTTTATACAACTCGGCTGGTTGAAAAGCAGTATGTGGAGAGGAGGCCTTTTGGCTTCAAACACAGTGGTGAGAAACTTGCATGGCACTTCTGCTGTTAAACAGGACAGTATTACCTGGTTTTTAATAAACAAAATCAAACTAATGCCTCGAGGAAACTTTGCAAAATGTACAATTCATTTCAATGCCATTTTTAGACTCTCATTAGGCATTCAGAAATTACCCGTTTCTGCCAGGAACAAAAAGGCTGTTTCAAAACTGAAGATTATTGTGTTTTTAAATCAGAAGGGGCACCATCAAATTGAGAGACTTTGGGGCAAGAGATTTACTAGCAGGGGAATTATTTTGTGGGCACAAACCTCGCCAACCTGGACTCCGAAATGAAGCAGGCACTTTGGAAAATGTTAATCCTTTTGGCTGCCTTTAATTTTGTTAGAAAATCACACACTAAATTATCATCCTGGTGGCTCCAATACTGAGATTAGAGAGGGAGAGCAAGTAGGGTTTGGATGCTCTTCTCAAGTTAAACTTGTTTCATCATGCAAGGAATTTGTCCGTGATGCCCAGATGTCCAAGGCCAGAGTATATCCCTATCACAATCCAGCTGGATACTGCAGAACATAATCCATGCTCCTGGTATTGTGCCAGCACAGCACAGTTCATTGTTAGTGAAGACTGAATTGGGGTTTTTTTTTGGTTGGGTTTTTTTTTGTGCTGTTTTTCGTTTGTTTGCTTGTTTGGTTTGGGGTTTTTGTTTGTTTTGTTTTGTTTTAGTTGGGGTTTTTGGGGGGTTTGTTTTTGTTTTTTGTTTTTTGGGGTTTTTGTTTTTTTGGTTGATTGGTTTTGGGTTGTTTGGGGGGTTTCTTTGTGCTCTTTTCTGCTTCTTTGAGAGGCTTCCATAGTAATTATTGAGCAGAAATAATTTTGAAGAGCTTATTTTAACTATTGGCCAATGACAGTATGATTATGCTATTTATATAATTTTTGAAGTACCAGACTCTCTGATTTGGGGAAGAACTTCTGCTTTAGAGTGACAGCAGATTTTACTAGTACACAGACACAGAACTTATAGCAAAGTCAGCAAATTGCTTGTAATGCCCTTAAAAGTAATCCAGTGACCTTCAAGCAGAATTAAAATACAAATAACAGACTGAAATAAATTTTTAAAAAAATTAATTCTTTTAACTAGCTAACTTGTTGACATGCCCTCTGCAAAACCACACTTGATTCTGTACTTTCAGCCATGTAAGACCATAGTCTGAGGGGAAACCATAAACATTTGTGTTCTGGGAGAGAAGGTAATGAAAAATCTCTGTTTGTACGTACGAAGCTGAGTCACTTCAGTTTCCTGCTATTAAGTTTCAGCAGAAAAAAGTTCTCTGGCTCACCCTGAGCAGTCGACACCCTAATAATGGAGAGTGACTCCCAGTGTTCCCTCTCCCAGGTCTTGTCAGTGAGGTGTGTGTGGGGCCAGCTTGGCCCCAGCAAATACACAAAGAAATCCACATCCTCTTCAGGACAGCATCTCCCATGTCCTGGGAAACAGCTAAGACACGCTATGCCTTGGATGTGACAGAAGAGGAAAAAAAGGAGGAATAATACAGACCCTTTAACTGCTCAGTCTCAGGCTATTATTTAACTGGCCCGAGGTTTGATTGTTATTTTTGCCCCTTCAGCACGTCGTTGTATAAGTTGTTTGGAGAAAAGAGGCTGTCCGTGGCTTACATAAAGCATTCTGTTCCCTATTTTATAGCTGAAAGCTACTCAAGAGAAAGTGCTCTCCTTAAAATGGGGCAAAAATATCAAGTGTGGCCTACTCAAAATCAGTGCCTTACATAAACTGGGATCCTGCTCTGCCAAGACTCGAGGCAGACTGTGCTGTAAATACTGTCGTGGATTAAAGGTTCAGCGAAGAGCCCAATCATCACCTTTGAATAAGAAACAAGTATAATAAGTGATGTCTCAAATCTGTGTTAATGATCTGGCAGCGCTTTATGTTTGTAGGAATCATCCAAGAGCCAGGTGACATGACACTGACCATGGATGAGGAACACGACAGGCAGAAATACTGCCAAGAGACTGATCTGATTTTCTGACCTAGTGCCAAAAACTTTTGCAGTGAATTGCAACTGCACTAAAAAATATGAAATAAAACGCAAATAAGGTACAGTAGCTCTGTTTCTAGCGAGTCAGTTAAAAAAAAAAAAATTTTCAATGTCCTCATTAATGTTCCCATGTGGAGGGAGTTTGTATTTAATAGCTGTTTAGCTATTAAGCTTGTTAAAACAGCTTTGGGGAACTATTTAAATGTTTAACTCATTAAGCTTTGTAACAACAGCCATCTTCAACTTTCTGTGGCTCCTGAGTCCCTGAAACATTTTCAGTCAGTGTGGCTGACTCACTTCTGAAATCCCCTTAACATTTGGGTGTCCACTGATGATGCAAACCTGGAGGAGGGAGCTCCCAGCTTCAAAACTGGGGCAAGACAGTATTTTAGCAGGACAAAACATGACATTTAAGCTTCCTGGGAATAAATTCTCAGACAATTTTCTCAGTATTAGTTGCGGTATATGAACAAAATAAATGTGCATTAATGCTAATGGTTTTCTCAAAGACAGCAACAGCATCTTAACTCCTGATTTTTAGCTCTCCCTGATGTTTTTTATTTCATTTAGGGCAGAAAGGGTTTCTAATTCCTTCTGCACAATCCAATTGAACCTAGCATGATGGAGATATACATCCATAGATACATACACACATATATATAATTGCAGTAGTAACAGTGGGGTTACATAGAACATAAAGCTCTAAAATGAAAAGTCGGATTTCCAAGGGAAAAAAGTACCTTATGAGTAAGTGTGCATTGAGACTGCCACAGAAGCACAGTGGGATTTCTTCATCAGCAGCCCCAGCTGGGAGCCACGATTCCCTGGCCTATTCCCTGGAATATTCTGTCAGAGCCATGCACCCACTCCCTCCACGGGCTGTAACCCTTGGGCTCAGCCACAGGCAAGATGCTGAGCTGCCCGCTCCCACACAGACAAGGAGCTTCCACATCAGATGGGAAATGTGTTGGGAGCTTCCAATTATAAAAGATGTCACGAATGGAGTCCAGGACTGCGTCTGAGGAACCATCCTCAAGATTATAGTTTGGAGTTCAGACAAGTGAATTCTGCCTACATCTCTGAAAGCTATGAAGGAAACACATCCTTGTTTTTTGGTTGGGTTTTTTCTTTCCCCAACTCCACCTAACCAGGTGAGTTGGTGACATTCCACCAAATTACGTAAAATTCATAGGTGTTCGAATGGATTTGGCTCGCAGTGTTTTGTGAGGGTTTATCTTCTCAAGTCCTTAGAATCACAGAATCATTTAGCTTGGAGAAGACCTTTGAGATCATCGAGTCCAAGTGTTACCTCAGCACTGCCAAATCCACCACTAAACCAGGTCCCCAAGTGCCACATCCACATGTGCTTTAAATACCTCTGGGGCTGGTGACTCCACCACATTCCTGACAGACTGCTCCAATGCTTGACAACCTTTCAGTGAAGAACTTTTTCCTCGTATTTAATCTAATTTAATTCTCTTGCACAACTTTAGGCTGTTCCCTCTCATCCTATTGCTTTTTACTTGGGAGAAGAGACTGATCCCAACCGCTTTTTTGTGTGTATTTAGTCACATTTTCTTAGTCACTTTTATCAAAGGATGTTTTAATCTTAAGAGTCTGCCCCCAGATCTGAAAATCTCATCACTTGTCTGCAGCTCTAAACACATAAATTTTAACAACTTAGATACTGACCACTAGAACTGATGATGAAAGAACATCATGTCCTTTGAAAAATGTTACATCTACTTTTGCCAGCTCCACGGGATCCCTGTTACTAATAACAGACAGGGGAAAGCCCCCGGCACAGTGGGAGAAGAATACCTGCAGAAGGAGCTTCTTCTACACATGTCACTGACTCTGTAGCTCCAGCCTCACTGGGGAGCAATACCAGCTGCACTGTAAGTCCCCTCAAGCCTGAGTTCATAGAATCACGGAATATCCTGAGTCAGAAGGATCACTGAAGTCCAACTCCTGGGCCTGCACAGGACAATCCCCAACAATCACACCCTGTGCCTGGGAGTGTTGTCCAAATGCTCCTGGAGCTCTGGCAGCCTTGGGGCTGTGACCATTCCCTAGGGAGCCTGGTCAGTGCCTGGCACTCTCTGGGGAAGGAAGAACCTTCTCCTGATATCTACCCTAACCCTCCCCTGACAGCTCCAGCCGTTCCCTGGCTCCTGTCCCTGGTCACACAGAGCAGAGATCAGGGCCTGCCCCTCCTCTTCCCCTCCTGAGGAAGCTGCAGAACTGCTGTGAGCTCTGACCTCAGTCTCCTCTTCTCCAGCTGAACAGACCAAGTGCCCTCAGCCATTCCTTGTGTGGCTTCCCCTCCAGACCCTTCACCATCATCTCCATAAACCTACCTTGGGCATTCTTTGACAGCTTTAGATTTTTCTTATATTATGGTGCCCCAACAGAGAGAAGCAGTACCTGTGCAACCCATGGAGATGGCACAGGTCAGGATTTGTGTGCTTGAGCAAAAGCCTCTTCTGTCACACCTGCAAGTGGAACTGAGGGAGCAGAGGATGCACCCATACGGGGCAGGACAGTGAGAGAGGCTCTGGCACATGGAAGAGGCACTGCTGAGGTCCGTATGTGTTGTAGATGTTTCATTTCAGACTGGTTCTAGTGGGATCTGCTGGAGGGAAGGAATGCCTGGGAACAGCTGGAACACACTAATCTTCTACAGGTGCACCTTGAGGTCTTTGTGCAAAAGGAACACGCCTCGCTCACATCAGCACTCCAGGGTGTGAACCAGAGCACCGTGATGGGCATGTTCACTTCAGAGGCGCGCTCCTGGCACTACCAAAATCCAGCTACAGGTCTGCTAATGCAATTCAATACACTTGTGAAAGTTAACCCTATTTTATGCTGCTTTTCACTGATAGGTGTGACTGCTCTCCGGTCACTTGTAGAGGCCTCTGCCAACCGAAACTATTCCAAGATCCTGACGCTTCCTCAAAGTGTCCTCTGCACAGCACCCAGAGAAAGCAACATCAGCCCTGCCCAGCCTGGGATGCGAGCAGGGCACCAGCCCGAGTGTTGCAAAATGGGGAATATTGTCAAGATTATCTTAAATCAGGATATTCTTTCATGTAAGTTCTTTCTATATTTCCAAGTCTAACCAGCAAGAATGGAGATCTAACCATTGGAAGAGGCAGCTGCCAGCATTCCTTACTCAAGGCCATCCTGGAACTAACATGTTTTAAGGATGTAGTAAATCAGTGTTGTTGATGTATGTCTCCATTTACATTGTTGACTTGGCAAAATACTCCAGGTCGATGTGTTCTACAGCTGAATTATATTCATTGTAACACAAAAAAATCATGTCTGTATGTCAAAAAGACCCTGCCCAGCTGGAGACGTGCGTAGAAGTCAGCTGCATGGCAAACTCACATGGAAAATCCTAAACAATCCTAAAAGAGGTGCTGTGCTTGGAAACTTACTAACTCTGAATTTCCGTATATAAATAACGACGTGAAAAGACCGGTGGCAGTGCTTGATTTGTGGTATTACCACAGAGTAGCCAGGCTTGGGCAGCTCTGAAATAAGCCATCGGTGTGTCTCTTGAGTAACTGGATTTTACTGCACTTGTAACTGGAACTCATGGCTCGTCGCACGCCAGGTATCGAACCCGACGTGGCGAGGGCAACGATGCGGGGAGGCAACGTGAAGGCAGCGAGCACCGCCGCCATCGCCCCCGCCGGCTGCCCCCAGTCTCGCGAGAGGCGGCGCGGGG
>VXBT01005747.1:69172-197560 GCA_013400235.1 Oriolus oriolus | reverse complement strand
GTCTGTCTGTCTGTTTGTCTGTCCGTCTGTCTGTCTGTCTGTCCGCCTGCCGCGGTGATGTGGCACGGGCGGGTGTTGCTGTGGGGCTGGTGCCCGTGGGGCACTGCCGTCTTTCCGTGAGGGCGCTCGGGGCTGGTCCTGTGCCCGGTGCCGCTCCGGGGCCGCTCGGGTTTATGTCTAATTCCCGCTGGGCGCTCCTCGCTCGCTGCTCCCGCTCAGTGCAGTTCAGTGGCGGCACCTGGAGCGCTCATACGGAAAGCACAGAATCACGGAATGGGGTTGGAAGGCACCTCTGGAGATCACCCAGTCCACCCCTGTGCCAAGGCAGGGTCACCTGCAGCGGGTGACATAGGAGCGTGTCCAGGTGGGCTTGGAATGTCCTCGGAGAGGGAGACTCCAGGCCCTCCCTGGGCAGCTGCTCCAGGGCTCTGCCACCCTCAGTGTACAGAAGTTCTTCCTCTCACTGAGGTGGAACTTCTTGTGTTTAGTTTATGGCCATTGCTCCTTGTCCTGTCCCTGGGCAGCAGTGAGAAGAGCCTGGCACCGTCCTCTTGGCATCCGCCTGTGTAATGGTCACTGTGTGCTGTATTGCTGTCACAGATGTGTCATCACCTTGGTGCGATGTGTACTAAAAGTCTCTGTTTTTGGTTTTTTTAACTTAGTTTGTAGTTCACTGTTTCTGGTACACACTTAGCCTTGCCTTCCTAAAACTCTAGTATGATTTTTTTTTGGTAGGTAAACATAATTTAGTATTTTAGGTATCGTGACTTTGGCTTTTCTCTGTGTGTGTGTGTGTTCATGCCCACGCTTGTGTGGCGACCAAGGTTTGATCTTTCCTTGTTTTTAATCATAAGTTTCTGGTACTAAACCAAGGCTGGTTGTAAACCACCAGCTGCTGCTCGTGCTCCTGCTGGGAAATGAGTACGGTGCTTCCCCTCTCCGAGAAGAAGGGAGTGTTTTGCACGGGGTGTGGGGAAGCAGAAGTGATCCAATCCCTCCTGAGCCATCACTGCAGTTCTGTGTAGTTAGCACCAATTCTTCTAGCTTTAGTAGTTGTTTCCTAAATGCCTGTTGAGTTATGTGTATTTTAATGTATGTGGGCATCCTGGTTGTCTCAAATCCTTGACGTGTTTCTATCAGTGCTGCTTGATTGTTTAAATACTGTTGTAAAATTTCGTGGTAAATAATGCAGTGTTGGAAAGCAGAGTGTTGGTGGTGGTGGTGGGGTTTTTTGTGGTGTTTTTGCAGTCTGCTAAACTGTGCTTAAAACTTAAGATTTATTGTTTCTATGTCATACATATACTGAAATGAGAGAAAATCATCAAAATGTGGAAACCTCCAAATACACAGACATTTCCATTTACAAGTAGATTTGGGAAATCAGTGAACCATAGGCTTTCATGGTTTATTGTGAGATAAACCCTCCCCCCCCCACCCCGCTTTCTTTTGCTACCTATGTTTATACCTGTTCTTTTAGTTGATTTTAAAGAAACAAGTTTGGGGTTTCTTTATTTTTAAGATGAAAGTATCTTAATTGTGGAATAGGACCACACAAAGGTTACCTGCTTATTAGTTTTTAAATTTTTTTTTTTATACTTGAGTGTACACCTTATTGTTGGTACATTTGCACGTTATGAAAAACAAGCTCTAAACCGGACAGTTCACATGGAAGAATCAAACTCATTGCAAGAAGAAATAATTTGGTGGGTGATTTTGGAAGTGAATCATTGCGAACTGTTGAAAATTCCCTGTTTGGACTGCAGGGCCAGCTAAAACCATGGAAGTTCTGCAGCTGACTTGACAGGACTCAGCATTTTGCAATCATACGATTCCAAGACTTACAAGAAAACAACTACCCACCATTCCTCTAGGAGTATATAACTGGAGAGGATTTGTGGCTTGTTTTTTGTTTGGATTTTTTTTTGCAGAAATGAACTATGATATATGAGACTCCCGATTACTATCAGTGCTTTCTACCTGGTGTGAACACAAAAGTGCCTGGGAAGGCAGGGTCCCTTTTCAAGGCCTTGGGGAATATCTTTTCATTAGCTGGTTCCTGCTTTATTATGCTTTTTAATACACTAATAGCTTTGGCCAAGTATTTGGTGTTTGAAATCCATTAAGTAAATGTGTCATTTAACTGGTAAGTTGTGATTCTTGACTGCTTCTCTTCCAGATGATGAAAATAAGTGAAAATAGAAGCAGAGAGTAATCAGTTGCCTTTGTTATTATTTGATTTAAATGTCTATGATCGAGTATTATAATTTTTCCTTTTTTCATTTTGTGAGGTTAAAACCAAATCCAATGTTCTTAACTCGTAAGAGTTTATTCTCTGTATAGTGTTGCTCATAAGATGGTTTCAGTACTGAATTCTCTGTATCTTGCTCCTGCATTACATGTGATTATAAAATTTGGGGAAAGAATAAGCTGCTTTAGTTCATACATTTCTACTATTTTCAGAACTTCATTCCAAAGACTGTTGCCCCAGCTTTCACTAAGAGGTACTGTAGGCAATGATCTTGATGCCAAACTTTGCTGTAAGTAGCCTGAAGATGCTTTTCATGACCTATTGTAAAGGTCTAAAATAAACAAATCCAGAGAAATAGTACAACGCTCAGCCATGTGTAGAAAAGATGGTTCTTAGTTTTATCAGTGTTCAAGTGTGCAGAACCTTAAACTGATATCACGGCACCTGTAACTTTCTCTCATGCACTGCTGTAGGTATATATGCTGTATGTAGGCTATAAGTGTAGTTTTCACGCTCTCTAATGAGTATCTACAGCAAGAATTCATTAAAAGAAACTAAAATTTTAGAAAAGTAACTCCACAGTAAAATAAAGCAATTTACATGGCATAGACTTATTTGATTGTGAAGCCATTCCCCCTTGTCCTGTCACTCCAGGCCCTTGTCAAGAGTCTCTCTCCATCTTTCCTGTGGGCTCCCTTCAGGCACTGCAAGGCCACAATGAGGTCACCCCAAAGCCTTCCCTTCTCCAGGCTGAACAATCCCAATTCCCTCAGCCTTTCCTCACAGCAGAGCTGTTCCATGCCTTCATCTCACATCGTAAAAAAAAACCAACAAACAAAAAAAAACCCCAAAAACCATGTTAATTATGACAGAGCTTTATGATCTGAAAGAAACTCCTCTGGCTGGGCTGCACAACCCTCGGGTGCCACTTCACGCTCGCTTCTACCAGAATTTGGAGTTCTTTAAACTTGGCAAACCCTAGCTGGAGGGTTTTGTGCATACCAGGAACATACCCTTGGAAAATACACATTTTAATAGTCTGTGGTATCCGTGATCTTAGAAATCTGAATTCAAGGAAGCTTCTTTCTTCTCCTTTCCTTTGAAAGTGTTTCAAAATAGGAAGCTGGATTAAAAGTTCCTTATTTTTGGAAAGGTTGTGCCAGTGTTAACACATTATTAATTGAGGCAGCTGCAGAGCTGCCACTTTTCTCCAAGTCTCACTTATTCCCAGACTATGGAAAGTGTCACCATAAGCTTTATAAATGTACTTCTTCAATGATATTTTATTTCAAGCCAATTTTACTGTAATATCTTGATAGCTGAATTTGGATGTTCTTTTTTAAACTGGCTGAATGAGGGCTGACTGACAGCTCTTTTAATTCATTGATTTATTTATTAATACTACATGACTCGTGTCTTCCTGCTGATTTTTGGAGTGCTAATATGTATCCTGCAAACCTCGACAGAAAAGCTCACCTTGCTAGGAGTGAGTGGTCCCGAGGTAGCGCAATAATAATTAGGGCAATAATTTTGAAATATTGTCTTGGGCTTGAACTTGTTGCTCGTGATGCAAACAGGTGCTGTCTGTGGCTGTTATAAGAATTGTGTGATATTTCTGTACCTGGGGTGGGTTTCATCTCACTTATGCTTAGATGTCCAAGTCTGAGCCAGTTCCTTTGGTCCCTGTGTAATTACTGACTAGAGATAGGCACTCTTGGGCTGCATCTCATCTAACCAACTGTAGGAATCTATTTTAGATTGAGATGAATCACCCTAGAACTGCTTTATTTCATCTAGCCAAATGTAGGAATCTATTCTGGGGAGAGATGAATCACTCTAGAAATGTCTTCTCCCTCCAAGAGGGACCAGAATGGCTACTTCAGATGTGGACATCATTATTGGTTCAGATGAATCTCCCTTTTTATGGCTGGTGGAGTTTGGTCATAAACCTTTTCTAATAGATTGTGTTTGCTTAGGAATTGAAAACCTTAAAACTGTTGGTGGAGAAAACAGCTCAGGAATGTGGCATGGGATTAGAAAATATTATTGTCAGTAATTGGAAAAATGTGGAGTCTCCCAAGCCTTGTTTCTCAATGCATTGCACGGGATTGACACAGAAACTCTGCTGACACAGGAATATGGTTGATTTTGTTTGTCTTCATCTCTTCCCCCAAACAGCAGTTTCATGCAGCTCCTTTGCAATTGTTCCCTTCTTTGCCAACCCCATGGGGACTCTAATTATTATTTCTTTTCCCTCTAGAAAAACACAAGAATAGGGGATGCTCTTGTACAGTGATGTTATGAGAAATATATATTGGTAACAATCCCTTAAATATTTTGTTTGCCCAATTATGAAATGCACTAAAATTAGTGTTGAACTAATAGGTTTTTTGTTCCTGATACACTTACTGGGAAGGAGCTGTTTTCCATATGCACTTGTACCTTTTGGATGGTCTTTGCTTTTTCACAGAGGGAATGATTCCAGTGAGGGAGTTCCTGTATTATTCTCATTGTTTTCATCTGTCCCAGTGTGCATAATATGCTTTAAAAATATTTTTGATTTTTAATATATATCAGCTTAATGCTGACAGACAGACACAGATCATAATAGACGTGTATTTGAGGAACTGTTCACTTGCCATTAAAATCTGGTTATAAGTATTCCAAGGCATTAGCAATGGAATAAACAGTAATAAAAATGTCATTTCTCAGCTGGAATTTTATTTGGCTTGCAAACCAGGCTAGTGTAAGTAATAGCCTTTAGCGTGGTAAAACAAAACATCTCTAGTTGACTTAAATTGATTCTAGTGGTTTTAAAATTGACTAATGATTTTGGTTTTATAGAAACATCAACTTGTAATAAAGATTGGTCTTTCTGGATATTATTTTTCATGAAGCAAGTGTGCTATGAAATTGGGAAATAGTTCATTTTGGTTCATGTGTTTTTAGAGGTGTTTGGTTTTGATGTCAATGGTATGAAAATGTTCACAGGAAATGCAAGTATAAGAAATTCAGCCGGCTCAAATGACAGATAAAAATCCAACTTTTTCCTATCATAGAAGCCCACCCTGGGTATTGGGGTACATTCTAGACCATTCTCTTTGTGAACCTAAAGATTTTTAAATCCTTTATTTAGCTCTCTCAAAGTGATATAGCCAGAAAGGGAAAGAAATCTTTCCTCACAGCCTACACAAGGCTGGGACACTCTCCAGGGAGAGAGTGAGCACCCTGGAATCACCCAGTATCATAATGATGGCTGTTATGGAGCCCTCAGAGATTATTTTCCATCATCTTTCCTGACTTCTCAAAGCTGCCTTGGCTTTAGGAGCTGTTTCTGCCCACTTCTTGCTCAGTGAGTGTTAGCTATTAAAAAAATTTGCTCTCTCCTGTTAAACTCCACATAATCACTGTTCTACTATGTCTGGTTGTTCTGAAGCTTTAAATTTATTTCTCTATTTGTTTTCTTTTGCATTGTTGATGGGGCTTTAGGTTTGGTTCGTGGAGTTTTTAAGAATAGATATATATATATGTAGAAAGAATAAAAGCTGCGTGCTGAGCACGTCAGGGATCAGTACAGATTCTTAACCTTGCATTTTTGTCCAAGATCAACCACCCATCTTGCTGGCATTTAGTTTGTCCCAGGGATACTGTTAAGGATTCAGTTTGTCACCTAATAATTGTAGTGCAGAAGTTCTTGATAGGTCACTGTTACTGGTAATCTGAACATATTTTGTTTTCTCAGTTAAGAATAATGAAAATGGGTGTTGTTAGTAAAGGTAGAAGAGATAAGTGCAGTATTCAGAATTTGTTGCTTGGGTGTGAGAGGAAAAAAACTAGTTGTTTAATAATATTGAAGATAAATTGGAAAACATGCAAAAGAGGCCTTGGATTTTGTTCCTTTAAAGGGAAGTGTTCCGAAAGCAGGCTGGCCATCTGTGTGCAGAGCAGTATTTAGGTCAGTGGGTCTGTGCTGTCCTGCTTTGTTCCAGGACGAAAGGATCTGTTGTGCTGAAGGCATTCTTGTCTTGGAACCATGTAGGTTGCTGTGTAGTAAGTACTCTTTTATGAATATTCATCAAGACTGATTATACTTCAATAGCTTAATCAGTAATTACAGGATGCTGTGACCTGGGAAAATTAAAACTACTCCTTTTAAATAAACAATTGCTTTGGATTCGTTGGCATTTTTGTTTGTTTTGTAATTGTTAGTAACAGAAATAGAAAACAAGACTTTTAGGGAAACTCATTATAAAAATACTTCAGACATCTACCACTGTGTCCTTATAGTATTTATCATGTAATTTCTTTTAATATATTTTTAACATCCCTAATTTGAATGTGATGTGTATTTGAAATAACTAAATTTTCTTGCTGTTGCAGCTGTCCAAAGGTTGCCACTTATTTGTCAAGTATTTATTGATTCTTTGTTTCCACCTCTTTTTTTGAAACTTCCTGTGTGACTTAATGAGTTAAAGACCTTTCTAAAATAAAACAGGGGCTGACTTTGTGTTGTCTGATGTGATAGAGAGAGGATTAGTGGAAGACCAGGCAAGCTGTTGTTTGAGTATTAGCCTATTTTCATTTAACTCTCCAGAGCTGTATTCCAGCACCAAATGAAAACCTAGAAGGTCATTTTTCTGGTGTGAGAGGTGTTTACATCTAAGAGGAAAAAGACAGCATGCATTTTATTATTGTTTTTGCACATTTCTACATTTTTACAAACAGCACAGATGCTAAAAGAAGAGAGAAAGCTCACAAGAAAGTGTCCAGTTTTTCTTCTTGCTGGATTTTCAAAGTACTCCTCTTTGGTTTTGCTCCCTGCTAGAAGCAGGAGATGCTCACTTCCTTAAATGACATCTCTTAATCTCTCATCTGTGCTCACTTTAGGCACATGAAGCCTAAAGGAGTTCCTACATTTGCTGAAACAGAGTTAATTCTGGCTCTTTGCCTGTACATCAGCTGGGTGATTCTTTGCCATAGCTCTGTGCTGAGATAGAAAAACAGTGTAATAGTGCTTATGTTCCTTGAGACTGTTCTCCTTTCCCAGTAGGTTGCTAGGATTCCTCTGGCTTGTGACTTCTCTTCTGTCCTTTCCAGAAACAACAGTTTTCCTTAAGAGGAGAATTGTGAAGGGAACTTGACTAGTTTTTGAGACTCTTCCAACTTCCATGGCAGATGTTCTGTGTGATTGTGGATTTTATGTCAGAAATGTGATTACAGCAAACTTCCATTTTTTGGATATCCAGCTTGATTAAAAAACATAGTTCACAACATATTTTTTAATTTTAATTTCGTTTGAGCTACAGTGTTTTGATCTGCTGACAAATGGCGCAGCCCGGTGATTTTGCAGCAGGATGTCTGAGGTGCTGGGGGACTTAAGTGCAGAGGTTGCGTAAGGGGAGAGCTGTTTTGTATTGCCTCGGTGTGTTGGTTGGGTTGGTGAGATCATTACAGCAGTGTGGGAAGGTGGTGCACGCTTTGCTGGACTTGGGCTGGAGCAGCCTTGGCTTTTTGTGTCAGAGACACAGAAGCCACACACAGACAACTTTTTGTCGCAGCGAGGGTCAGAATGGATGCACAGTGATGCAGCTCTTGCTGGACACTGAGCCTTTATTCTCGCTGACAGATCAGTTCTCCGTGGATGGGAGCCCGTGCGTTGCCTGTGGAGTGCCCAGCCTCATGAATCCAGTCGCTAAGGCTGCCACCACCACTTCTTTCAACGCTGCTGTGCCTGACATTCCAAGGAAACGCAAGGGAAGTGATTCTGATAACCAGTAAGTGAATCAAATCTCTGCGTCTCGACCGAAATTTGAGACGCTCGTCTGTTATTTATGCAACATGGCCACTGTCTTTCCTTTTCCTCGTCCTTCCTCCTTTTTAATCCTCTTTCCTTTGTTTATTACCATTGAATTTATAATGTCTTCCAAAAGTATTCTTTGACAGTCCCCAGTTATTAAAAATAGAAAAAATAATCCTTAAATCCAAGGGATACATGTAGGATTCTGTAATGCCATTTCCTGGACTGAAGTGTCTGGATAATGTGTCTCTAATGCTGAAATTTCAATCCTGATTTTTTTTTTTTCTCCCTTCTTTGCCTACTAGTAAAGGCGAGTTCTTAAGTTGCTTTAAGTCTCCCAAGTACGTACTAGAACTTGTCCTGCAAGCATGAAACAAGATTACTGGTTAAGTTGCTTGATCTAGAACTGCTGCTTCAGTGACCAGAGCAGCCATTTCCTTAAATGTGGAGATGGACCTGTGACCTAAAAATGGGGACTGTCCTCCTGTAGTGCTCAGTGTTTTTAAGTGGGTTATACTTGACTGCTGAGGTCACACTGTCAGCTGTTTTATCCTGTTCTGTAACTGCCACACAGATGCCACTTAACCAAAAAAATGATCTGTTCAAAGCTGTGTAAAGCAGGCACAAGTAAGGGACACAAGGTACAGATGTAGTGCTCTAAAATATCTCCAAACTAGTGTGGAAAATCCATGTTTAAAAAGGTGGGGAATAGGAGATTTACATGTATTTGTGATTATTAAAACAATTCTCTTTAATCACTGCTTCTTCCATATGTAGTCCATTGATCTACAGAGTGTAAGCTGTACTGTGGGTGTTGATGTAATTGTCAACTTGGAGATTCAAGTGTATTGTGGGGATAACTGAAAACTCCAGCAATATGTTAGTTTCTGGGGGGAAAAAAGTCTCCATTCTTTTTCAGCAGCACTTGTTGATTTTTACCTGTTCAGTAAAAGTATTGATTCCTTAGTAGTGTTTCCCTGAAGTTTGGGTCTCTCTGATAAAAAAAATTAATGTCCAAGTTGAAAAATTAATTGAAAAAGTACTGGCTTATAAGAAGTAGTGATCAGGTTGTAAGACTAATGATCTTGCTGAAAATAACCAATCAAGTGAAGTTACCATTAAAATTTCTCTGTGACTTTGTCTTTTTCGGTCTATTAAGTCATCCTGTTGTACTTCAAACTCCATTTTGCTTACTTTATGACCTCTTTCTGCAGGGATACTGTTGAAGTGGATGGTGATCCTCAGAAAAGGTACTATTTATGAGTGAATCCATTTTTGTTTGGAGTTGTGTGGACGTGTCACGCTTTGCTGTTTGGCTCAATGAGCTTTGGGGTTCCTTGAGGAATGCTTCATCCAAGGGCAGGTCTGTGTAGAGCACAAGGTGATAAACATCCAGCTAAGGAACAGGATGGACAGGTCCATCCAATGTTAAGGGTTCCTGATAGTTCTGTCTAAGATGATGCTCTGCTTCCAGCTTTACCAAACTTGTTAGGATTGAAGTTTGGAATGGGAAGGAGTGAAAAGTACCGGTTCAATAAGAAGACTTAGGGGGGCAAAGGAAAGCTCTCATATTCTTCCACGACTGGTGAATGTCAACATTTTTGTTTGGTTGTTTTAACCTTTTAAAGTGCTTTTTAAATTAGAACTGTAATAACTATGTTAAAATAATGCTGTTACAAGGTGGCTATGCAGCGTAAGCAAACCCTCTGTGGAATATATGTGCCAGGGTGGTTGTTAATTACATGATTACTCTGTTGCATTTTCCTTTTCTGTAGCTGAATACCTTACTTGGGTAATATTTGTTTGTAAGTTGCCATGCAGTGTTTTTCTAGAATAGACTGTTCTACTTGGAAGGGACCTACATTGATCATCCAGTCCAACAGACTTCAGAGCTAACCAAAGGTTAAGGCACGTTGTAAAGGGCATTGTCCAAATGCCTCTTAAACACTGACAGGCCTGGGGCATTGACCACCCCTCTAGGAAGCCTGTTCCAATATTTCCCCACCCTCTTGGGAAATAAATGCTTCCTAATGTCCTGTGTAGGCCTCTCCTGCACAGCTTTAAACCATTCCCTTGTGTGCTATCCTTGGATACCAGGGAGAAGAGCTCAGCACCTCCCTCTGCACTTCCCCTCCTCAGGAAGCTGCAGAGAGCAAGGAGGTGGCCTCAGCCTCCTTTTCTCCAAACTAGATGAACCAGGAGTCCCTGGCCACTCCCCATGGGATATTCCTTCTCTCCCTTTCACCAGCTTTGTTGCCTTCCTCTGAATTCATTCTGGGACCTTCACATCTTCGCCAAACACCTTCTCATATTTTGGGGCCCAGAAGTGCACGCAATATTCCAGGTGAAGGCACACCAGCGCTGAGCACAGCAGGATAATCACCTCTTTGCCCATCTGGTGTTTGGTGAGCCCAGGACGTGGTTTGCCCTCTGACTGCCCTAAACTGGGCCTGCTGTCAGCCAGCACCTCCAGGATCCTTTCTGCAGGGGAGTCACTGTTTGGTACATGGCTTCAAGGGTAGTGTAAAAATCTTTCTTTGGGGTTAAAATTGGTTGTTTCTTCGTGGATTTTTCCCATGATGCTCATGATGGAAAGTGTGACTAAAAATCCTCCTTTTTTGCCTTTAAAACATTTGCTTCTGTTTTAGAGGAAATGGGGAAGTATATTTAATAAATCAATTGAGAAAGTAGAGAGAAGGTGGTAGTCTTTATTTTTTCTGATTAATACCCGTTCTGTCCTTTCTAGTACCAATTAAGTATACCCACAATATAGCCACGAAGTGGAATTTCACCCTCTGTTCATGTAGTCAAGGTAGTTTTAATTTAGCTATTTGTATCAGCAGCACCACAGCTGCTAGGACAGGGGCTATAAAAATCCATTGCAGGCTGGGACTGATCGCTTGAGCAGCAAATTTGTGCTAGATTTTTTCCCCAAGTGGAGCTCCTGAGGGAGAAGGAGAGTTGATTAATAGGGCACATGCTGCATTGCAGCTGGTCTGGCTCCTCCTTACCTCTTCTCTTATGGTCAGAGAATGTAAATTCAGTTGGAATTCACAGTATATGCATATTTCTGGTAACTTTCTTTTTAAATGGAAGGAAAATACCAGTTATTGCTAACTCATCTAAATCTAGAACAATTTCAATGAATAAAAGTCTTGGGGTGTTGTGAGCCAAACTTCCTCCCGTGTTTGGGTTTATTAGACTGTCTAGAAGATTGCTGGGTTCCATTGAGATCCCAGCTTCTGTCTTGTGTGTTAATTTGGCTGCTGGATCCTCACTGGGGTTGATGCTCAGTTACAGGTGGAAGCAGCTTTCCCCAAGCTGTAATCTCCAAGATACTCCTGCTGCCGTTTCCTTGTGGGAGGTGGCTGCTGCCTGCTTGGCCCCTCTCCTCTTGATCCTCATGGTAGCAAGGCCATGCTCTGGAGTTCTTCACAAAGAGTGGTGAACAGTGCAGTGGTCACAGGGAAAGAAAAGCTCGTTGCCCTTGTTTGCATCATCCTTTATAGTTTCCTGTTGCAGAGTTTCTTATTGTGCTGCAGACACTTATGAGTGTGTTTCATTTACAGTTTTATTACTTTATGACTTTGCAGTCATTGCTGTAGGGTATGGGAAAAAGCAATCCTAAATAACATTTAAGACAACCCAAAAAACCTAAGCTAATTTTATAATTTAACAACAAGATATTAGAAATAAAAACATAAATAGATAATATCTCTTATAAAATTTTAAACAAAAAAATAAAATCAAGCCTAGTCTTAAGTTATTTGAATGTTCCAATAATGTTGTTGTCTCCAGAATAAAAAAAAGCCCCATAATTGTGAAATACCCCTTTAATATGTTCACACAGCTGTGAATATTGCGAGTTGTGCTTTGGTCTCTTTCTGTTATGCATCACTTGCTAGGTCATTTATGGTTTAGGGATTTTGTGGGTTTGCTTTTGCTGGAGCCATAGTAAATTTGTAGCATTTTCTATCTTCTGGAATTTGTGGGAGGAAAGAAGTGCCTAGTATTAAATACGTAATGTAAAGCTCTGTATCTTGTTTTTTCTAGGAGTGAAGATGAAGAACATGTTAAAGTAAAAGATTTCAGGTAATAATTTACAATAGAAATTCTTTTTGCTAGTGAATACTGAGATTCACAATAGTAAAATATGAGTTTGTGGGTAATGTTCATTAAAACTATCCAATATTTAACAGTGAGCTTTTCCTTTTCTTTGCTGAATGTATGGTAATTTTTAAAGCCTCCTTGAGGATTTTATTTGCTACTAATTTTAATAAAAGTTGCTGCAGGATATCTCTGTTAGTTTAGCAAAAACATGAGGTTGAAGTTTTTAATGTGAGAATTAAATGCCGTACACCCAAGTCATGTATAAGGAGCTGATCCTTCTTCTGTATGAATTTGAGAATTGTTTTTTCTAGATTTGTCTGCTTCTGGAGGTATTTAAAATTTGTTCCACATGGAAATGGATTTGGCTAAAGCACGGCAAAGATTTCTTGTTCTGGAACAAGCTTTTGTATAGGGAATTATTCAAGTTTTGCCATTGAACCTTGAATTCACATTAACTGAAATTCACATTGAGCACTTGCAAGATTTGAAATGTTGTATGACCACAGTTCAGTCAAACAAGTATTTTAAACTACAGACAAGCCACGTAGTAAAACCAGAGCTGTGCTATAAAGTCGATTTAAAAATAAGTCTTTCATTTTTCCTGTGAGCAGAGATGTCAAACCAGAAATACAAAATCCACTCAGCATGCTGTCAGAAGTATTATTTATATAGTATGCTAGCTAGTAATTATGAAGTGTTCCTGTAATTGAAACAAAATTAAAGAAACTAAAATGTTCCAAGATATATTTACAGTTTCACTTCAAAATTCTTTTTTCTTCACAGAGTATCCCAGATTGCTCTGTAAGACTGTTGTACGTTGCTTTAATGGCTTTTATGCAGTATTCTTAATTTTTTTCCACACTTTTTGGTGCATTAGTTGGAGGGGAAAAAGAATCAGTACAAAGGTTTCTGGAGGTTTGCTTATCAGCTATCTCCTTCCAATTTTTCTTGTCTCAGGCTTATTGGGGAACTTGCTTTTCTCTCTTCTCCTTTGTGGCTGAGGCAAACAATAGAAGGCTTTTTGAATCATCCAGTCATCCCCTGAATTTCTGCAGCCACCTGGTCGGTTTTTTATAACTCCTTATTGACCCTCAGAGATGTGGAAGGTTGTTGCCTTTCCCAGAGTGCTTGTATCTGTCTTCCTGAGGTTCACAGTTCAAGGAGCAAACACAGGATATTACTGGATTGTTCCTACCTGACATAAAAGAAGAGCTGGGTGAACCCATAGATCTGAGCATAACTCAAAAAATTAAATCTAAAAAAAGGCTTTAGAGAGAAAAGCTGAATGCTTGGCAGAATGACCCAGAATTAATTGTGTGGTGAAGGCATTCATTTTTTTTGGAAAATAATAAAAATAGTAGACAAGTAGGTCTTTAAAACTGAACTTTGTTCTTCTCAACAGGCCAGGTGTAGTTAACTTTATTACCTTTAATAACTTCTGTTGCAGGAAAAGTTTTGGAGATCAGTTAACCAAAACTTATTCCTCATTTTGCATAACTGTACCACTGTGTCTGGCCTCAGCCAGAAAGAAAAATCAACTGGATTTTAATTGAGTGGCTGGCTTGTCTTCTGGTTAAGGAGGAAGGGAGTGAATTAAACTTTCCTTGATCTGCTGGAGGATGTTAGAGGGGAGGAGATGGGCTGAAAAGCTGACATACTGCACTAGAAAGAAGCAAAGAAAAGGTGACCTGAGCTATGAATACACTTGTGATGTGCAGTCATGTGCCTTAGAAGGAGTTTTCTGATGAAAGCTGGCCAAGAAGAGAAGCTCTTTCTGTGGCTGAGTTCTTGACAGGCTTACCAAGAGATGAAATGTGAGACAGCCCAAAGGCTGAAAGCCTTAGTACCACCTTGCCAGGGAGGGCAAAGCTTTCTGAGAATACTTCTGGTAAATTACACGAGGCACAGCTTTTTCTTTCAGTTTCCACTCCATCTCTTAGAAACATGTGTAGAAGTAATGTTTATTGCTGTGGGGTTTTTTAAAAGGCAACAGAGTGAACACCCCACCTTAGTTACACAGGCCAGGCAGAGGTGGGAGCAGGGAGCAGGAATGTCTTCCAGTGATTCCCAATGACATCAAGAGTTCTCTGGGATACACTGAGGTCATCACTGTCCAAGTCATCACTGGCATGGCAAGGGTTACAAGAAGGGTTTAACTGTTATAAGTCTTCATAACCTCTTGTTCCTGCCAAATATAATCAAATTGTTGCTTGAGATATCTTTTCTCCTCAGTATTTCACATCATTATTGGGACCATTGCATCTTTGTTGAAGTGAATCCAATTCAGTTGTCCAATATAAGTACTCTACACAAAACTGTTGCAGTGTAGTACTTGTGATAGTTCCATTCTCAAAACTGAATTGAATATTGTGGTGAAAATCTTCCACATAATCTTTCTTAAAAAATAATTTTTCTTCTTAGAGAGGCTCACAGTCAAACAGAGAAAAGAAGAAGAGACAAAATGAATAATTTGATAGAGGAATTGTCTGCCATGATACCACAGTGCAATCCCATGGCCCGAAAGCTGGACAAGCTCACAGTGCTACGGATGGCTGTGCAGCACTTGAAGTCTTTAAAAGGTGAGTTTTAGGAAACTTCATCCTGTAAATCCTTGTTCTAGTGGGAGTTATAGTGCGTGTCTTCCTGGATTTTAAATAAAACAAGAGTATCTTATTTTACATTTCCTTACTGTATTTAGTTCCGAGTCTGCTCCTTATTTAAATGTACATGTCTGTAGCTGTCAGAACTTAATTTTAAATTTTTTGCTTAGTATAGCAGAAAAAAAGCCACCTTTCAGTGTCTGATATTTTCTGTCTGCTCAGGGCATGCCTTGCTCTTGGGTCACTCCTTGATTCTTTTTAGAAAGTACAGGAGTCAGAAGGAAAGCTGCAAGACAGAGCATACTTTAACGAAATGGTCAATGAGTTTGGTTACATTAAAGTCTTTAAAACCCTCACATATTAGAGAGTACCAAGAAACAGAAACTTCTGACAGCCTCAGTCAGCTAGCAAAGTTAATCATGGATCTTAGGGAATGGTTTAGTGTGGAGATCAACCCAGGAAACATTCTTTGCTCTCCTTTTGCTATTGCTACGTTTTGGGATTTCTTTTTCCTCCCCCCTAAAATGTATATCCACATGCAAGTTGCATATTGCATGGTCTGTCAGCTGCACACAATATTTGGGGGTTTTGGCACCGCTGTTTCAGAATAATAATTTGGTCAACTCTAAGCAAAGGTCAAAGACCCTCTGCATTGCAAAACCCACTGATTATAAATAAATAGATCTGATGAGAGCCCAGTTAGTTTTGGGTCAAAGAAGTGTAGAAAATGAACTATGTTGCTACCTTGACAGTAACAGAATCATAGAATGGCTCAGGTGTAAAGGGTTTTGAGGGTTTTCTAAAGGCCCAAGCAGACTGAGAGTTTTGCATGAGGAAATAATGTGACAAACCAGCAGGGCAGTAACTGCACGTGCAGTTTAAACAAGAAATCTTCAGCTCAAGCATTTGCATTTTAACAATAGGATGTGAAAACTGGACTTCACCCAGCACAGTTATATTTACCTCAAAACAAATGGTTTAAGAGAATACAAGATACTATGTGGATTATAGTGAATGATGAAATTGCCTGAAATGTTCAACTGCTACTTACCTCGAAAAATGTAACAAGAAAAAATTATAACAATTTAATGGATAAAAATTTAATGGATAAAAATGTAATGGACAAAAATTATTTTAGAGTACTTGCCATGGGTGCTAGAACAGTACATGCAGTGAGTCAGTCTCACTATATTTACTGAGATACTTGTTTTAACTACAATAGTCTGGGTTTTTGATTGTTGGCCTTGTAGTATTAATGAAACATTATTAATGCCAAAAGATAATTGATAATATTGGAATTATTCAGTTTCAGCAAAGAGAATTTAGTTAAGAGGTCTGAAATATACCTATGAAATGTTTCTAGAAAATTCAGTTCTCATAAGTCCATTTTTCTAGCAGTACATTAATGATATCTGAACAGAAGTTTCCTTGGTTTGTGTTAAGTAAAGGGCAAGGAAAAAAATGGTTATGTGTCTGTTTTCATTACCAGTGTATGTTTGAGATTTATTTTAATGTTATTTTTAGAATTTCTAGAATGTGGAATTATTTTTTTCATTCAGCTGTTGGGGTCACAGAGAAGAGTTCCGAAAGACATAACAAGTGTAACTCTGCTAAAAGTGAATTTAAAATGTAACTTTTGACATGATCTCTATGAATAATCCATTTCCCAGGTTCCAGTAGCTCCTACTCAGAAGTCCGGTATAAACCTTCATTTTTGAAGGATGATGAACTGCGACAGTTAATCCTTAGGGTGAGTGGAAGGGAACTCTCAGATAAATCATGTCCTTGTTAAAGCTTGAGTTTTTAGTTGGACAGTGCTTTTTCTCCCATCTTTTCCTTCAGGCAAGTGTTTTGTTGTACTGGATTATAAACTCTGTGCACTACCTAGGCTTTCATGAAGGTGTGCAGAGATGGTTTGGGAGCATGGCAGGCAGCAGCCCTGGAAGGGACAATAATCTGTGTACAGGCTGCCTGTTTAATACATCCATTCTTGAAATCTTCATGCAACTGCAGAAAATGCTGCCAATTATGCGTAAACATCCTTGCAGTTGTTGGCTCTCCGTCGTGTACATTTTTAAAGATGCACTTCAAAAAAGGTGCAGAAAATACCTGGAATAAAATCTTCCCTCTTGTTTGCACACTTCATCATAAGCCCACACACCTCATTCACAGCTAGGTTTGTGGTTTTTTTACTTTGGTGCAATAATGCTTTGCCAAGATCTGTAAACAGCTCTCAAAAGAAGCTGTTTTGCAGCTGGACTTTGCCAAAGCTGTGTTTAAGAAAATTCAGCTGTGTGCAGATGAAGGCCTCATTTGGTCCTTGCAATCTTAATTGCTTTTTTTATAGAATCACAGAATGGCCTGAGTTGGAAGGGACCTTAAAGATCATCTCATTCCACCCCCCTGCCATGGGCAGGGACACCTTCCACTATCCCAGGTTGCTCAGAGCCCCATCCAACCTGGCCTTGGACACTGCCAGGGATGGGGCAGCCACAGCTTCTCTGGGCACCCTGTGCCAGGGCCTCACCGCCCTCACAGGGAACAATTTCTTCCTAATACCTACTCCAAATCTGCTCTCTGTCAGTGTGAAGCCATTTCCTCTTGCCCCTCTCCAGCTTTCTTGTATTTAATTTTAAAAATCAGGTTTAGAAGTGTGCTTCCTTGTAGTCATTAATATTCATTCCTTATTTTATGTGTGATTTTAAAGACAGTATCTTTGTATTTTCAGGCTGCAGATGGATTCCTGTTTGTGGTTGGATGCAACAGAGGAAAAATTCTGTTTGTCTCTGAATCAGTTTGCAAAATACTTAATTATGATCAGGTGGTTATTGTTGTTTCTTGTTTGCTTTTACCTTGCATTTTATTAGAAATTTTAAAACTTTTATATTTTATTCTATATTACATCAAACCAGTCTTTGTGTATCATTTCTTGGAATTTTTGATTTAACCTTATTGAGAGTAAAGCTGAATATCGTGTAAGAAAATACGGGCAAGTACAGTCAGTGTTCCCAACCTGAGGAACAGCACCAGATTTCAGCTGATCATCCTTACGAAAACTGCCAGTCTGAGAGGAAGGAATAATTCGAAGATGTCCTAATTTCTGTGTGCAAGAGATTTTCTTTCACATAGTGAAGTGATTTGGGTTTTTTTTTTTTTTTTAGGCCAAGGAAAATGGGTAGTTCAGCAGTGGAAGTTAATTAAAGCTTTCCTTGGTGATGCCTTTATGCTCGGATGCACCACATAACACATCATCCACAATAACTATCTGAGTGTGTACCCTTAACCTGAAAGAAACGGAATGGGAGCCAGCTTAGCCTGTAGAATAAGGGAAATAAGAAAAATAGAAGTACCTTCTATTAGATGACATTTAACATCATGGGCAATTACCACAAATAATGAAGGGATGGTAATTTGTTCCTGTATCAATGACTTCTGTTTCACAAACAGGCTAAAACAGTTAGTGCTGCCATCTGTCTACTTTTGTAACTTTGAAACCATTTGTGCTATCTTCATTTTCTTTATAAATTTACGGGTAACCAGTCTGGACTCTTTCATAGATTTATTTTTATCTCTTTTTTTTTTTTTCCTTTAAGTGCAAAATTATCTTTTTTAATTAAAGTGAAATGAATGCATCCCAGCTGGGGACATCCCCGTAAATATCCTCTACTAAAGAGTGCTGTAGTGAGCTGACCCCTGCTTCTAGCCTGCTCCTGGCTCAGTGGTGCCTGTTTGTCCAACCAAATTAGAGCTCAAAGTCATTGGATAGTTGAATATTTCATCTGACTTCCTATTTCTTCCCTCTTTCCCCAATAATCTGAGAATTACTTTGTGCATAACCTTCTTTGGCTAGGATCAGGAATTGCGGTATTTACATAAATTAAGCATTTGGTTGTACAGGACTTGTTTAATCTCCAACTAAATCTGCTGTTTTTCAAGGGGAAATAACAAACTATGTTTTTACTACCCTTTTTAATAAAAAATATATTAAACAATGACAAATGAAATGTAAATCAAAATATTGATGATTGAAGTAACTGTGGTATTGACATTTTTTTAAAGTGGTGTAGACAGTTGTTTTCCTGAAATAAGTAATGTGTGGGGTCCTGTTCCAAAATGATTCTCATCTCTTTTGGGTTTTGTTGTTTTTATTTTTTAATAGGCCAGTTTAATTGGACAAAGTTTATTTGACTACTTACATCCAAAAGATGTTGCAAAAGTTAAGGAGCAACTGTCTTCGTCAGATGTCTCACCTAGGGAGAAGCTCGTAGATGGCAAAAGTAAGTCAGAGCTGAACGTGCTCAGATTTTTTCAAGAGATGTTAATAAATCTAATTATTAGTCAGGATATATTCAGGTGTTTGTATGGATGTATGGATGAAAAAACCTGAGGTATTTCTATGAAACAAACATTTGAATGCGTATCTGCTGCTTAAAGTGCATTTAGAGTTGAAAAGCTAGCCAAGAAAAGACTTTAGATCATAAGAATTACTGAAATTCTGTTAAATTACTAAAGTCGCTGTTAAGCATTTACCAAGATGTGGTCTGACATTCTTCCTACCAGCATACTACTTTTTTTTCTTGTATTTGCTAGGTCTTGTCAATACAAAAGACCTGATGTAGTCGAACATGGGATAAAATACTTCAATATCAAGAATCACTGTCTTCTCTGAAAATGCTAAGTGTCAATCCCAATGTAACCAAACCTCCTTTTGTTTGCAGTTGTTTCTAATAAGGAAAGCATTATGTACTGTGCAGCTGATGGCTATTTTATAGCTGGCTTTTACAAGCATCTTTGCAGTTCTTCCTTGTACCAAATACAAGTTGAAAGCTTATAAAGCATGTGTAGTAAAATACTATTCAGGCTATCAAGAAAGGTTTAAAAATAGTTTAGTAGTTCTTTCTAATTTTGGAATCTCTGTCAATCGTGTTTTCTTTGCCCTGTTTAAACTATTAGAGTTTTTTAATTGTGAGGACAAAATTTAGGCAGCTAAAAAGGAGAATGTGCTTGGGAGGTAAATGAAGGAAGCATCTTGTTTTCTGAAGTTTTATTGCTTGATTTTGGTTTTTTTTTAACTACTTTACTAAATCTTTGTAAGCTGGCTTGCAAGTACACACAGATTTCCAAGCTGGACCAGCTCGGCTGAACTCTGGTGCTCGACGTTCCTTCTTCTGTCGGATAAAGTGTAGCAGGACAACAGTCAAAGAGGAGAAGGAGTGTTTGCCCAACCCAAAGAAGAAAGGTATTCAAAGAGTGTAGATAAAGTGGGGGCTTTCTCTCTTGAAACTTGTTTAAATTCAGAGTCAGTAATGACATTCTAGTTCCTACTGATCTCACCAAGCAGCTGTAGAGCAGCGTAAATGTGAACCAGGGACACCTTTTGAAAAACAGCCTAATTGTACTCTTTGTCCTCCCTGTGCCCTCCTGGAAAGAGGGAGGGAGGAACCTGAGGTACAGTGGCTCTATAGGAGCATGTGGTCTGTTGTGGTCGAATTTTAGAAGGCACAGGGAAGTATTTGAAAGAACTGGAGCAGATCAGAAGAATGGAATTAAATAACTTATGTCTTGAAGATAACTGAGTGAATAAAGCCTGCAAACTCTACTATTTTGAAAGAAAAAAAGCAAGTAAACCAACTTAATTTTCTGATTTACTTTTTGCGTTGTCTTTAAAAGTATGAATTTTCCTTTTTTCCCCTTTTCGTAGTAAAGGTAATTTATCAGTGTAATTCCATTGGTTTTCCCAGTAATTTTAATTTAGTCCATGCATTGGTATGCCTGTAGAGCAGTATAACCCTGTCAAGTTTTAAGTGAAAATTTAAATTTCAATTTTAAAATGCAATTTCCAGCTTTTGTTTTAATTCCCTAGTATTGGTTTTTGCAAAGGTGTGCTGAAATTGTTTGATCCTGAAAAGATCCTCCAAGTTCTGATTTTCAATGTAACCTGTTACTGTTGAGATACACCACAAATTGAGGCCCATGATTGTAAGTAAATAGAATGTGGTATCCCTCGATGTGTCAGATAACTCAGTGAAATAAGAACTGAACTTCTGTAAATGTTTCTTGGGAAGGCAGTTTTGAGGGAAGGCACCTGAGAAACTGTGACAAAATCATAGTGGGATAACTCAGTTTCTCATTTTGCAGAGTTGATCTGTGTTTTTTGTAGTGAGGAGGAAAATCAAACCTATGGAAAGCATCCTGTTCAGCACACAGATGTCAAGAATGCTTTGGCACTTTTTTGGAAAGCCGGCTACTGTAGGACGCATAATGTCAAACCTTGATGCTTGTGAGGGTGTTTGCATGTTATTTAGGGAGCAGAAAGGGATGAATGGCAGTGTATGCTGGAAATTAAGATGTTTAAAATATTTGTGTTCCCGTAAAATGGCGACATTTAGGAGCCTGAGATAAATAGAAAATAAGCTGGATTGCTTTGGGTTGTTCTTGACTGATTCTTTCAGCAACTGCAGTGAGTATATGTTCAGATCATTGTGCTCCCCAAAAGTAAATTGATTTGGAAGCTACAGAGGGCCTCAGGTTAATCTTACTTCACAATCCATATGAAACCATATAAGGACAAAGTGATCTGTGGGTTATTGCTTTCCTTTCTGTCAAACATGTGTTTGAACTGCCAACACCTGTAACTCATCTTCCTAAATTTTACATAGGGTTAGAAGCTCTCTCTGCAGGTAAGCCCAAATTGAATAGAACAAAATTAATTTAAAAATACTCTGTAAAATGGTCTATAGCTTTGTACTGTTGGTGTAGGTAAGCACGAAATATAGTTGCTGGTCTCATGGCCAACAGAATAAAATAAGTAGTTTGGTTTACTCTTTGAACAATAACTGCTTCTTATTTAATTTCTTTCTATTAGATCACAGGAAATACTGCACCATTCACTGTACTGGGTATTTGAAGAACTGGCCTCCTAATGAGGTGGGAGTAGAAGAGGAAAATGATGTAGAAAAGGACAGTAGTAACTTTAACTGTCTTGTTGCAATTGGGAGGTTACACCCTTATATTGTTCCACAAAAGAGTGGAGAGATAAAAGTCAAAGCAACAGAATTTGTTACACGATTTGCCATGGATGGAAAATTTGTTTATGTAGATCAGCGGTAAGCATTTTGTTCTTTAATGAAGAGAAATGACAACACTGCTTCCATTTTCTGATACTCTGTCAAAACTGTAATTTCTCCAGCAGGGTAGAAGATCTAATTAGAATTCTCAGTTTTTGAGAATCTTTTGAGAATTCTCAAAAATTCTAATTTTCAGATCTTTCTTCTGCTCTACACAAAAAGCAGTTAATTCTTAATCTATGTGTACTTGGGCTTTGTTTTTTGTCAAATAACACCTAATGTATAGAAGTGTATTGTCCTATAGAAAATGGTGAGCTAGCAAGGTTAAAACAAGTTATAAAATGGACTCATTTATTCATAAAGGAAAATCTCAACTTAGAGCTTCATAGCTCTGCATATGCCTGAAGTAATAAACATTTAACCAAAAGTTATTACTTCTGGGAGTCTTACCATTTGTAACAAGTACATTCTGTCTAAGTGAGGTACCAAATTATTTCATTGGAAGTGAGAACTGAGTTCCCATCTTCTGTACTTTCTGAACCAGTCTTTTATTTGTTGCAGAGACCTAGTTACCACTTTGCATTTTGAATTTCATTGTCACTGGAAATGTATTGCTTTCAGTCTTCTTTTCTTTCAACTGAAACTGTCAGTGTAAAACCAGTTCATTTGAGTGGAAGAGCAAATTATTGACTCTTAGGTGTGACCAGTACTGGCTAAGAGGAAACCACTAAACAGAAGTATTTTGTGTGTACATGTGGTTTGCATGTTTAAACATTTACTTTACCTTTGAATTGTCATTCATTGCAAAAGGATAATTTGCAGAGAAAAACATTTCCTGTTGTTTTAGAGCTGTACTAATGCTATATTTTTTTCCCCAAACATGAACACAGGCATCTGTTTGTTTAAATGTTAATGTTCTGCTTTATCTGATACTGAAGAAAACAACTTTGAATCTGCTGTAGTTCACGTTTTTATTTCTAACAGCGCAACAGCAATTTTAGGGTATCTGCCACAAGAGCTTCTAGGAACTTCTTGTTATGAGTACTGCCATCAAGATGATCACAATCACCTAGCTGAAAAACATAAAGAAGGTACAAAATAGTTGGTCCTCCCAGACTGCTTACAGCTACATGCAACTACAAGTGAAAACACCACAAACCCAAAATACCCAACCTCAGCACTGTCCTTTCTGATGTCTGTGTTAAGATGTGCCTGTGTAAGGCTTGTAATAAAAGCAGGGAGAAACTTTGTATTGTCTTGGCTTCTGGTGCAGGGCCTTAATTGTGGGGGAATAATGTCAGTGCATCTGTCAAGCCCTCTGCTTCCATTCTTTATGAGGATGAGGAAGGAATCCTGAAGAGCAGATGTGTCTGATAACATAATTAAAGACATGAGTTAAGAAAGCTCACCAAGTCATGAGTCTCCTAGTGGTTTGCAGAAACTTAGTATTTGGATTTTAATGTAAGATTTATGACCCTGCTGAAACTATAATTTGATTTTAGAACAGGTCCCAGTTTGTTCTGGCATGGCATTCTAGTCGGGCCAACAAAAACATTTTGGTTTTATGATGCTATAAAACAGATTTCTTATTTTTAACTTTACCTTTCTAAGCTTAAATATGGTGATTATAACTTTCCTTTTCTTATCTAGTGTTGCAGAATAAAGAAAAAGTATTTACAAATTCCTACAAATTTAGAGCAAAAGATGGGACTTTTGTTACTTTAAAGAGTCAGTGGTTTAGTTTCATGAATCCTTGGACCAAAGAGCTGGAGTACATTGTGTCAAACAACACTGTGGTATTGTAAGTAATTTCTATGACTTTCCATTTATTTTTTGTCATAATTACAGTTAGCACTAACAGAAAATAACCTGCTTAGGAAGCAGAACAAGACTAGAAAACATCAACTCTGCACAAAAAGGGGCTGAACAACCTGGACAAACATTTTTTGGCAGTTACCAGCTATTTTTTTTCAGGCCTAAGTCGTGGATTTGACTCTGAAAACTGTGCTGTTTCCCAGTAGGAAAAACATGAGGTGGAAGAGTTTCTTGTTAAAGGAAGAAGGGAAGGATCTTGAAGAAAAGTAGATTTGAATAAATGGAACTGTCAAGTTAATTCTGCTTTTCCTTCTGGTCTTTACAACCCTCTGTGTGTCAGCTGACCCAATTCCAAGTGCTGCCCTACCCCCCAGGTGTCAGAAGGTGGAGAAGCACAATTGATAGATGGTGGAAATGCGAGGCAGGACAGAAAGATCCTCTCCAAACTGATTGCAAGGGTGGAGCCTGTGGGACAGGAAATGCGTGTGTTTAATTCTTCTTTTTATTTGTAATTCTTTTTCATTCTCTATACCTTGCAATGGAGCTGTAATTCAGATTGTCCCGGCGCTGCTGAGGATCTTTGCTAATGATTGGGGTTTTGAGAGGGGACAGAGGGGATTTTATTTCCATTAAACAAAGTTGTCGAGGGGGCCTTTTGCCCATTGTGTATCTGGTTCATGCCTTAAGCCAACATCACCCACCTCTTTTGCCCATGTCCTTTTTCCCCAACACAACAGAGAAGAGCAGTTCAGACAGTCTGTGCTGGCCAGTAGCCCAAGGACACTTTTTAGCCCGCCCTGGAGATGCTGGCATTTGCAGCTGTCTGCAGGAGGGAAGGTGGCAGCAGCTGCTGGCACGAGGCAGCCACTGACCTGTCCTTGGAGCAGTTGTTCCCGGTTACCCGATTTCCCTCCTAACAGTAAAAATGACAGCCCGATTCCCTTGTCGTGGAACACAGACAATCCTATTGGCTTTCTTTTTTTACTTGGAGAGTAAGCGGAAATCAGTATTTCACCCGCTGCTCAGAAACATTACAAAGAATTGAACATGGAAATATGTGAGGAATATCTTGTATTTCCCTAGTTCGAGGACGTTAGCTTTGATTCTGTGTAAAGTATTATTGAAATTTAACATAAATATATGCTGGATTTTGCTCTTGAAAAAAAAACCTGCTGACTTTTTGTGGTTTGTTTCGGTTTTTTTTCTTTTCATTTCTTTAAATCTCAGAGGTCATAAGGAATCAGCTGAAGAAGAGGTGCTCTACAGTTCCCAACCTGCAGAAGGCAAGTGTCACTTCTTACAGTTATCACAGCTGCATCTCCTGATCAGTCAGTTTAGATTTATCCAGTCCAGAGATTTTTTTATTCTAGGTTGTGTGCAAGGAAGGAATAATTTTTTTTTTGGTTAAAGCTACTGCTGGTGACAGTTTCTAGTTATTTACAGAATCCTAATTAATATAAGTCACAGAACACTAAAAAGAAGTATATATAACACACTTTTAATTTCTAGCAGCTTCTGTTAGAGCTGGGGTTTTGGTTGGTAGGCTATTGTGCTTCTGTCATAGGCCCTTCATATTTTGCCCAGTTTTCTGAACAAATGCAATTGTTCTGAGTTTATCTATAAAATACAGGGCAATACTGATACAGAACATATTTTGTTATTATTTTTCTGCTATGTATAGATTCTGCTTTCTGCATGCTGTTCTATCATCTTGCTGTCAAGTCTTTATTTTTGCTTTTCAAAATGTTTTTTCAATAACTCATTTCAGTTGGTGAGAAATCAAGGGTGTTTTTAAACTCATGTTCTTTGCAATGTCTGTGAGACTCTGGAGGTGGCAGTGATTAAATGTATTTCACTACTGGAGAACAACAATTTTCACAGATTATTCACTTCATAGTGCAATGTTCTCTGCTGTGAATCAGTATTTAAAGGAATATAATTTCTGAATATAGATATGAAAATATATAGTGTATATATATAAGTGTGTTTAGAACAAAAGCTGCTTTAAAATAAATCCTTGCTCTGCTATGAAACTGCTCTGGGTTTAAGGTTTTGTTTGAACTTCGGTTTTTTTATCTACAGATGCTGTAAAACAGTCTTTAGTAAGTGTACCTGGAATGTCCTCTGGAACAGTTCTTGGTGCTGGAAGTATAGGAACTGAAATTGCAAATGAAATATTAGAATTACAAAGGTAATAAATGCATAACATCATCATCAGGCTTTTAAGTAAAGATAGGGATGAGGGATGTATGATTACGTGAGGGTAGCTCCAGTTTCACTTTTTTTGCATTATATATATAACATTTTTTAGGTTGAGCCATAGCATTGTGAGCCACTGTTACAATCTAATGTCAGTCTCACGCCTGGCAGAGCACATCACTGTGCTGGTGATTCAATAGAGAAAAAAAAGTGTGCTCAGGGAATTGTGACCCATGGCCTTTTCTGATCTCTTCTCTGTTTTCTGCTACCAAAACTCAGAGCAGGATAATTTAGAATCTTCAGGAGAATTTAAGACATGACTGTTTCAAATTAGCTGGCTCATGCTTTGTCACTAGGGAGGTCTGGTGGATTCTGCAACACACAGTTTATTTTCAGTGTTTGATTAATGTGACCTGGTAAATCAACTGAACATATACAATTTTAGGTTGCATTCTTCACCCTCTGGGGAGTTAAGTCCGTCACATCTCCTGAGAAAGTCACCTTCTCCAGCTTTAACTACAAACTGCAGCGATGTGAGTATGCTCCTGCCTGTAAAAATTCAAAATTAAAAGGTTAATGTCAGCTCAGAACCTATGTTCGAGCCAGATTGCCCTGATTTGTGTTTTTGTGAGAGAATGTGCAAGGCATTGCCAAGTGCCTGGCAGCCTGAGAGTCTTTTGAGTGACGTGGCTGCAGGTCCCACCTCATTTACAAGGGCATCAGTTCAAGACTTAAGGGGCTGTTTCTGAGGCTGAGGCTGCAGCTGATGCCTAAAAAGCCAACCTGGAAACAGAGACTAGACAGGAGTAAGGGAATAAAGGTGGATATTTATTGGAAAGGCCTTCAGAGGCACACCCTGGGCAGGCCAAAGGCTACACCCAAGATGGACCACAAGTCACGAGTTCTTCACACTGTTATAGGTTTGGTCCATTTGCATATCAGCATAAATTTGCCAATGAAACTTTAGCTAATGATGTAATTTCCCCTCAGCTTGCCCCCCTCCTCATGCTGGGTTACACATTTTGGGCCTGGGACGGTCTGGGTGTCCTTGGAGAGCAAGCCTGGAGAGGCTTTGTTATGTCTGTGTGAGCATGAGAGAGCAGCAGCTGACAGGCTGCAAGGCAGCTCAGAGTTACACACTGGGAATACAGAATTTTGAAAGATATAAGAGTTAAAACCTAAGGCATCACAGTCTCCACTCAGCAGGATCTGCTGAAGCTCCACCATTGTGCTCAGTGTGATTCAGGGGATGATGCCTCTCCTGGATTTGGAGCTGAATTGAAACTCTTGCTAGAAAACCATCAGAGACTAAAGGTCACCTGTTGAGTTTGAGAAGCTAAATAAAATAGCAGTTCTTGTTTTCTCTCGCTTGTGCTTTTAATCTTAATGTTTTTGAAGAGCCTTTTAAAAAAATATCTGCGCTGTTTTGAAATGTTTAAAATTGTGACTTCGAAGGTATTTCATTAATCTTCTAAAAATTGATAGTTATGCTAATCTAGTAGTGCTTGTAAATCTACTAGTGCTTGTAACACCACAAACTATAACTGATAGTTATTGCCCATAGCTATGGAATAATTAACATCTCTTTTTAGCTAAGTATGTTGTATGTTTTGTATTGGATACTGTATGAGCAAACTTCTCCATCAGCTCTTCTTTGAATTTAAATTTCTTTCCTGTTAAAGACCAGTTTCTTTTCACTGCAATTCTCATTTCCTGTGAAAAAACCCCACTATTCTGGTCTAGAACTGCTTTGACTTCCCCTGGTTTTTTATGATCTGTTCTCCCCTGTGTTACCACAGATCTTTCTCCTTAAGAGTTGTTTGACTTATATATCCTGAACTCTCTAAATCATGTCATGTCTCATCATAAGGATAATTTCATCATATTCATCGAAGATTTTTCTTTATTCTGGGCTTTGGTGTCCCATTTATTCCTAAAATGCTATTGGAAAGCATTTTACCTTTATTAATTCCCTGGTAGAATATACACAAGTCAGGCAGTCCTAGGAATATCTCCTGCTAAATTGCATGTATGTGTTAAATAAAGCAAATACCAGGAAAAAAATTACCTTTTTTGGGGGTTAGGATGATTTCCATCTCTGTTGCTATGATTAATATAGTTTAATGCATATAGAACCTGGGAGGTATGAGGGCTTTTTAAATCTCTTAACTAGAATGTTTTGACAGTGACAAACATGGGAATTTGTAGTTTATGGTAGTAGATGTGGAAAGTGCAAACCAGTACATTTTGTGCTGGATTTATTTACTGAACACTGAATTAGACCCTCAAGCAGTGCCACCTCTGTGAAGTACCTTTGACAGCTGTGTAAGTCACAACTGGTATTTAAGACAGGTATAGTGCTATATGAACTTCTAAAAAATTTGTTTCTAAATGCAAAATATCTGCCTGATGATGCATATTTTTTCACTTTCTTTATATAGTTTTTAATAATTTGAAAGCAATCTATGAAGTTTCTGTAATGTAATATTTGTTACTAAATTTAGGATCTAATTCTGTCCTTTCTATCGATTCTGCTCTTTCAGGTGCCAAATAAAGAGTTGATTCAATTATGTCCTTCAGAAACAGAAGCTCTAGAGAATTCAGAACAAACCCAGGGTGCTATTCCATTTCCCAGTAATGAACCTCTCCTCAGTAAGATTTATTTCTCTTGGGGATATTCTGGGAGTTGCAAGGGCTGACATTTCTGAGCAATGGTGTTATTTCTGAGTGCACCACTTTACAACCATGTATAAATTGTAAAGGGATTTGTCTGTCTGTCTGTCAGAAGATGAGAGCACTCTGGAAACAGATGTGTTATTGCTGCAAGGCAAACAGCAAAATTTGATCAGTGAGGCAAGCTCATGACAAAAAACAACATCTGTAACTAAAGTTTACCGTTACATTCTTGCAGGCCACACTTTTCATGAGGCACTTAATTGTTCTCTCTCTCCAGGACGGAGATGGGGAGGGAGAACTATTTTAGTGCACTGTCAGGGAACTGCTTGTAATTTGAGAATTACTGTCCTTTAGCACTTTACCTCTTTCTTAGCTGCAAGCTGGGCATAGTTGACACAAAGGATGCTGAAAATGATTCAGAAAGTGTTTTATTTTTTCCCCTTGTTAAGTTTGTCTGGATACAGGATTCCCTGGCCCTGTAAGAGGAAAATGCCACTGCATTATGTTTAACATAAAAGGCAAACCGCTGTAAAAGCATATCCTGTATTTCAGCTCTTAGAAATGTTTCCATCTCCCTCTTCTCCCTCATTTACCAGGGATTTATTTGTTTATTTGTAACCTACAGTTTTCTTCCAGTTGAACTATGAGCCTTTAAAAAAAAAATTAAAAACCCAAACCCTGACAACCCCAAACCAACCAACCAAAAAAGAAGAACACTGAAAAAGGAACACCAAAGGAAAAAAGCTAATCCTCTGATAAGGGTTTGGGAAAAAAGAATTAAAAACAACCCCAACAACATAGAACAGGGAGTAATGGTTTTAAACTAAAAGGGAGTCAAGTTAGGGTTTTTTTAACATAGAAATATTTGCCTTGACTTCAAAGGCAGGTGCTGCTTCAAACCAATTCTGTTTTGCAAGTTACCATGTTCTCCATGCTTCACAGTGTTCATCCCTGCTTCAAACTTCCTGTTTGAATCACTTTGCAGGTGGCAATTCTCAGCTGGACTTCGATGCCATCTGCGAGAACGATGACACTGCAATGACAGCTCTGATGAATTACCTGGAGGCTGACGGGGGCCTGGGAGACCCAGCTGACCTCAGTGATATCCAGTGGGCTCTCTAGAGCTGCTTTTGGGAGTAAGGAATGTCAAACCCCTCATGCACAACAACCCTACATCCTCAGTACTGTATTAGAGTTTTGTAATGGTTCCTTTGAATTCAGACTTGCTGTCTCGAGATTTTTAAAGGCTGAAGCCTTGTTCAGAGAGAGACATCTTCTGCTGCACCTACGGACAAATGCAATATTTTTTTCATGATGAGGAAACCTTGAAATTTTAATATTGAACCATCTATAACTGGAATGCTTAGAACACATCAGTATATTTTTGCTAAGAAGCTTTAACCAAAAGGTACTGTACAATGTACAGGATTACTTTTTCTTAGTTTTAATACTTCAAACTTTTATTTATTGTTTTTGCTTCAAGTTGCAGAATGTTGGTTATCCACGTTACTTTCTGTAGAACCTACTGTACTTACATGGTTTGAGAATATTTGTAACTATTAAATTTAATTGAAATAACAGTTTGCACACACTACAGTTGTAAAATAAGGTATTGTACTTCTCAAATGATGCAGTTTGTGATTCCTTGCACTTCTCAGCAGTGCAATTTTTGCAGTCAAAGGTGAAAATGAAGCCTACAGTTCTGGGAGCAAGGATTGGGGTTGGATCACCCTAACAAACAGAAGATAATGTTTTGAGTAGAACAGTCGTTTTCCCAGTACACAAACATGAGAAGGGTATAAGAAAAGAGCAACAAACTCTTAATTGCTGTTTTGTATTATTTGTAATGTATTGTTAGAGAGGCAGTGCATAGAACCCGAGAAAAATAATGCCCTGTTTGTAATAAAGCACTTTGGTCTTGTCCCAGGTTCTTTACTAACTAGAGAAGTTTGAATGGATTGTCTTGGCTCCAGAGTGAGGCTGGCACTGTCTGTCGGTGAAAAATGTTAGAATTCTAGAGCATCTTTTATGTTTTTGGAGAGACTGGGGGAATTTTCTACTGCTTGAGTGTGTGACTTTTTAAAATCTCTGTACTATAGCTGTGTAAGTAAATGCTATGCAGGAGGATCTTTTGGGAACAGCTTTTGCAAGGATTGTATCCCAGTTACAGCAAATGACTCAAGAACGTGGCACTTGAGGTTGCATTAGAACAACATGGCACTGATATAGCAAGTGGATCTTTTTATCTCTGGTATCGAAGGTTTAAACTAATTTTTGCATAGATTATATGTTATAAAATTACAGATTTTTCCTCTTCATGTTTGGGTTTGGTTTTTTTTAGTTCAGGTAATGAAAGCATTTGAAGATATCTGATACATGTGCATCTTTTTAACACAAACATTTAAACATAGGTAAAACGCTAACCTCTGTCACTCCAGGTGAGGATGGCAGCCTGTGTCAGGTGTTTTTAGGAAGGCTGGAGTTGGGAACAGATGGATGTGGCCGTCACTAGATGTCACCCGTGTACTGCTGGGGAGCCACCCTGTCCTCATGAGGACACGATCTGGACATGAAGTGGCTTCCTCTGCTTGACAGAAGAGCAGCTCTGTATCTTATAGATATGACTCCTTTTGCAAACGATGCATTTTTGGTGATGGTGATTTGCTAGAATGGTTTCTTGGATTGATTTTTCTTTTTTTAACTCTATATACTTTTTTTTCCCATTTAATTTGTATGTCATTTCCTGCATTCAGATCTCTTTTTTACAGACATGGGGCCAAAATGATCAGTTCTCTTGCTTTAGTAGAATAAACTTTTCTGCTTTTTCTGAATTTTGGGCTATGTCATGGAGCAAAGTGGGAGAAATAAACAGGCTTTTTCTTTCTCAGAACTGATAGAAATCTATTTGTGAAAATGAAATTTGAGAATTTGAGATTCTGCCATTGTAAAATGCATTTTCTCTTTTCTATTCTAGAAATAAATTCTAAATAAACCAGCAAATACTGTAGCTCATAGATAAATGAGTACATAAATAACTTAAAATTACACAGACTTTATTACAACAGGTTTTTTAAACTGGGTTCGTTTGGAAATGGGGCAGCTGTTGTTACTGAAGGAGCAGATTAATTCTTTCACAAGATTTATATAAGTGTCTAGAGTCAAACCACTATTTTTGGATTCTTGGCTATCCCTAAAAAATAAAGCTAAAAATGTAACTGTGATTCTTTTGCAGTCAGTTATCAATATTGTAACTTTCAATTCATTTATTAGATTCTCCCTTTACTATTTGAATTTTTTTCTGGCTTAAAGCAGCCTTTTCAAGAAAAAGTGTCACTTGTAAATATTTCTGGTGAAATTAATAGATATTTTTGAATACAGTTGAGATGGTATGTGCTTATCTGTGTTTGTATAACAACACAATTCTAGTAAGATACTGACAGTTTGTTCCTGGCATGGTGCAGGTAATGGGAGGATGTGGTTAAAGTAGGTCAATAAATATTATTTTGATGCCCTGCTGTTAGTCTGCTGGCAATTCTATCAGTACTGAACTGAAATATAAACTATGTGTTCTTTCAGATCCCAGGCTCCTTCCCTGAAAACATAAACAGGGATGTGGAATTCCTGTGGGTTTTGGTAGCTCAGTGTGGTGCTCCCCAGGCAGGGTGAGCCTGTAATCCAAGCTAATGTGCATTTCTGGGGATTCAAACAGCTTCAGAACACCCTTGTGTCCTCCAGGGATGGTGTCCACACATTAACCCTGAACTTTTCCATTTCCTGTTGCAAGCACAAGGCCTGTGAGGAACGCCTGAGGGAGCTGGGAATGCTCAGCCTGGAGAAAAGGAGCCTCAGGGGAGACCTCATCACTCTCTACAATTCCCTGACGGGAGGTAGGTGGGATAAGGCTCTGCTCCCAAGGGAGAGGATGAGAGGAACTGGCCTCAAGTTGTGCTGGGGGAGGTTTAGATTGGATACTGAGGAAAAGCTGTTCGCTAGAAGGGTTCTTTATTAAGCACTGGCAGAGGCTGCCCAGGGCAGGAGAGAAATCACCATTCCTGGCAGTGTTTAAAAGATGTGCAGGTGTGGCACTGATGGGCAGGGGGTGTAGTGGTGGATTTGGTGGTCCTGGGTTACAGTTGGAATTGATCCTTTGAGGTCTTTTTCAACCTAAACAGCTGTGTGCTCTGTGAACATCTGTCACTTGATGTTCTGGGGACAGGGAACATCCTTTCTGTGCCTTTGGCATTCCCTTGTAGGGTGTGTCAAGTACGGTGCGGTTGCATGAGTCTAAAGCAGAGATTGAGTGCAGGTTTCTTTCCTGTGGTGCTTTGTTATTCTGGAATTTGCTGTGGATCTTACGCTTTTTAGAATGCTGGAAAACTTGGTTTACTCACAAGCACAAAAGGCTAAAGTCATTGTAGTGACTGCTCACGGCAGTGTTTCTGTTCATGATCCAAAGTGAAATGGATTTATTCTTGTAGATGTGCTGCTGCTGCTTCTCCCCAAACCCTGATCTCTGGCCTTTTTAACTTTTGCTTTTCACTTTTTCACTTTTCAGTCTTTTGCTTCATGTAGATTCATAAAATGTCCTGGAATCCCAGGAACTTATCACCAGCTGGAAAGCTTGTTGTGTCACTTAGGACTTCCCTGAAGATGATAGTTTTATTCCCCATTCTTGATGAATTAGGATCCAGGAGGAAAAGCTGGTGAAGTGGGGAATGGGCCACTAAACCATGTCCTTTGGAGGTAGCCAGTTTTACTGATGCACTTCCTCTGCTCCTGGGCAATTCCTGCCAGGTTATACCAGTCTACCACACTGAGGATTAAAAAAAAGTAACCAACAAACATAAAAACCAGCAAGGGCCCTAAAAGCTGTGTATATTATGTGTCAGCTCCTGTGAAGTGCTTTTATCTCAGGGAAAAGTGCTTAAATGGGACAGAAAATGGAATATAGTACCTCAGCCTGCCTGATCTGTTAAAGCTAAGTTCAGCTATGTGGGCACTGCATGTAACTTTTCATTATTCACTTGTTTTCATGTCAAAACCATCAGAAACAATGGCACAATCTTTGGAAATGGTAAAAGGTTTTGTGGGAGAACTTTTGCTTGGCTGTTGCTGTCGCAGTGCTGACCCTGTCTGGGTGGTAACTTTTCTTGCCTGGCATTTGCAGATTCCAAGTGTACGAGATCCAACATCCTTAACGTGTCCTACACCACTCGGGGAACCTTGGCACAACGGAGGGAAAGTCCCATAATTAATGGGCTCTTGGGTAACACTGTTAATGGGTAACAGTGAGGTTTATCAGGGTGTTCCTGGAAGGCGCTGTAAGGTGAGCAGCAGGACTCTGAACTCTACAACAGCTCAGGGTAACGTGCAGTGCTTTTAAACAAAAAATCAGGCTTCAAACATTGCTGCTTTCATAAACCTTACAGCTAGGGCTGTATTGCAGAGAAAGCAATACCCCTGGGCCTTTAATATTTAGCAAAATACTTTCAGATGAATGGACAGAAATTCTTTGAGAGGTGTGGCTCCATCCTGAGACTTCATCTTGTCACAATAGGTTAAGCAGATTGATTTCTTAATTATACAGTCAGAGAATCTCCTCAGTTGGGAGGGACCCATCAGGATCATAGAGTCCACCTCATGGGCGTGCACAGACACCCCAACAATCCCACCCTGTGCCTGGGAGCATTGTCCAAACTCCTAGAGTTCTGGAAGCCTTGAAGCTGTGACCATTCCCTGGGGAGCCTGTTCAGTGCCCCACCACCCTCTGGAGGAAGGAAGAACCTTTTCCTGATCTCCAGCCTAACCCTGGCCTGGCCCAGCCCCTGGGTCTTGTCACCAGAGAGGAAAGATCAGTGTCTGCCCCTCCTCTTCCCTTGTGCTTTATGTCCATTTGATCTGCCAGGTCTTTAAGAATTTTAAGAATACTTTTGTAATCTGCAAGTGCAGTTCCAGTATCAGACACTGTTTTCATTATCACTGAAGAGATGATAGATCCCTTAACAAACCAAAAGGCAGGTGAGCTTAGTGTTGTTTCAGCAAGATACAATCAGCTTCTACAGCTTTGCTCTGAACAGCTCTGGGCTGCCTGCACTTCCCTCTCCATGGAATTTGTGTTCCAGCCCCTCTGGTGCTCGGGGTGCCCATTCTGCTGTGGGCAGCGATGGACACGGGCTGACTCCTAAGAAAATTGTTGCAGGAAGAGCTGCTTCTCCTCATGTGGGCTCCTGGTAGTTTCATTTGCAGATTGCTGTTTGACTTGTGGATTGCTGCTTCTGGGGCTGGAGGAGCCAGCAAAGAGTTGTTTCTTATCTTGTGTCTCTCTGTTACTCGTGACCACTTAGGTCTTTATGGCCGTGCCCCTTTCTGAACCCCCAGCTTTAGAACTTTCTAAATCACAACAGTTTTCAGGCCTGTCTCACTTGTGGCTTATTGCAGAAATTTACTGCCTGCTCCTAGATTGTCTTTAAAAAAACCAAAACAGGTTTCTCATAGTGAAACCTTTCCTTTCCTGCTTTTAATGACAGCAATGATTCAGAGTAATGGGAAGACAATGGTCTGGAACACCCAATCTTTTCAAGCAGCTGTGCTATTGCCATGGTATGGATTCCTCCAGCTGAGCCTGATGTGATTCCTGCTCATGTCAGGAGCTTTTCTCTTGCTCACATTTTACATAAAATGTGCAGCATCTTCTGATTTGTAATACTGAGCAGACATTTAGTGCTTCATCTGGCCATTTTTCCAACAGCTACCTGCTGTGCATAAAGATAAGGTGGCCAAAAGCAAATCTCCATCACCGGGTCAGTGACAATGTCCTCTGATTCCAGGTCTGCTCCTCCCCATCCCACCTGAGTTATTTTCCAGCCATCCATTAGCAGGCGTCGCTTGTCACATTGGTAAGGATAGCACACAGCCAGGCCCAGCAGCTCTGTGCTTGCAAAGGGACGCATTCAGTTCTGTTTCATGCCTGGACTGCCCACTCCTGTGCATTCTCCCGGGAAATGCAGCAGGCTCTGGGATTCGGGCTCCCAGACAGGCGCAGCCCGGGCTCACTTTCACCTCAGTCCCTTGGGTTTCTGTCCTCACAGCAAATCCCAAACTGCACCCTGGATCACATCCCGGTGTTCGTCACCCGGCTCCAGAGGCTGCAGAGGCATTCCAACAGCTCAGCCAAAGGCAGGAAGGGAGGCAGGACACGAAGAAAGGGCCAGCAGGGGCAGTGCAGCAGCCGGAACAAAGCGGGAGCACGGGGGGCACGGCTGAAGGCGGCGGGGACACCTCAGCTCCCGGCCCAGCAAGGCCGGATCGATGCCGCGGCACAGCCCCGGATCCGGGCCCGGCTCGGGAGGTGCCGCTGCCCCGGGGGCCCCTCGGGTAGAGCACACGGAGCCCCCGGCACACACAGGGAGTTTGCCTCTCCCTGAACCCCTCGTGTTCAGCAGTTCTGGTCTCAGCACCCATCTCTGCTGCGCCCTCTGCACGGCGGCAGATGGGACCTTCCCAGAGGGGCTGCTCTCGCTGACGTGTCCCTCTCTGCCCCTTCTCCGGGCACAGGGAATGCCGACCCTCCGAGCAGCACCCCCAGCGAGGCCGAGCCCATCGGCTGCTGCCAGAAAACCCAACGGGCTTGGAACCTCCTGGTGAGACACGGAGGAGCTTCCATCCCATGCAGGGACAGGGCTTTTCCCCGTGTATCCCAGCAGTGAGTGTTTAGAGTGAATTTTGAATGGAAAACACTGCCAAGGGACAAAGGTGTGAATTCCAGGTTCTGCAGAAGCCAGGACAAACTGTGTCATGTTACTACACAACTTGCCCTGGGCATTCACTGGCTGAGGGCTGCACCTTACCTGGTCCATCAGCATGTGCAGTCACAGAAGCCTGGGAATGGCTGAGCCACCTGAGCTGAGGCTCCAGCTTGGCTGAGTGGATGAACATGGTCAGATTTACGTGGTTAAACACTTTTCACTGTTGTTAGCCAGAATCCAGAGCCTTGGTGAATTCCCACCATGGCTGAAGGCCCAGGGGCCTGAGCTAAAGCCCACAAGGGAAAGGGCCAGAGTGTGGTACAGCCTGGGCAACACAACCCAGCTCCCAAAATAACATACCAAGCCCGTGTGACATCTCTGAGGTACCAGAGCCCTTTGAAGGACACAAATCAAATCAACAACTGCCCCAATGTGTAACTCTCATAGTTCAAACTCTATACAATCAAGACACTTTGATTTTCCCCTTCCCTTTCTGTTACTGAGAGAGCGTGCAAAGCATCCAAAAGAAAAAAAGCCCAGTTTTCAAGTGAGCCAGCTTTTCTACACAAGTGGATAGCTGAAGTCACACTAGTTGTAACATACCAATTGAATGCAAAATTAAAGTTTTCTGCAGGTCTTTTATAAACCAGTATCAATCCTGCTGCAGTACTGATTATTGGGTTAGTTCAAAAAGGGAAGAAGCCCCCAGTCCCCCACAGCTATGCAGGTGCTCTATGCAACACACCAGAACTGTCCCCTCTGTCCCACCAAACCCAGCCACATACAGAGAATACAGTGACAGCAGCTCTTTAAAAACAATTCTATCCCAATGAACTGTTACAGGACTGAAAGGCCACCCTTCTCCAACCCCAGCTATGTTTGTGACTCAGA
Source organism: Oriolus oriolus (assembly GCA_013400235.1). Taxonomy (NCBI): domain Eukaryota; kingdom Metazoa; phylum Chordata; class Aves; order Passeriformes; family Corvidae; genus Oriolus; species Oriolus oriolus. The sequence continues at coordinate 160,412 of VXBT01005747.1, read as the reverse complement.
GAAAAGGTCACAGTTCTCCGTGTTTGTTTTTATTTCAGTTCCCTTTTCAGACTCCCTGCCTCTGCCATGGAATGCTGCAAACTCTTGTGGCACCAATGCCTCAGCCTCTTTAGGCTCTTTTTTAATGGCTCTTTAGGTAACAGTCTCTGATTCTCAGCTCTCAGAGCTGCCCCCATCTTACAATTCAAATAGTAAATAGTGAAAGATGAATGAGCTTTCAAAATTATTTTTATTCCGTTCAATGACTAAATTTATATGAAAACTGGAGGCAGATGAGTTTTGCACTGACAAGACTATTCAGACAGCTATAACCAAAATGAGTTTACTAGTTTGAATGTGGATCAGGTCCTCCTTCAGTGGTTAAGAGTAAAGAAAGCAATTATAATTGTATAACCCAAAAGCCTCACTTAGTCCAGTAAAAGCTGAGGGAAATAGAATAAATCAAGCCCATAAATGCCATCAGCTGCTAAGCTACTGAAAAGAAATTCCAAGTGAAACAATCTTGCCTCCTCCAGATTTGCTCTCTGCTGTGAGTGGTCAGGAGCTGCCTCGGTTGCTATGAAGAGGAAAAGGTCCCACCCACATCAGGCCTGGTTTTTGTCCCCATTGCTTGATTTTTTTTGAAGTTTTCTTGAACACCTGCCACCTGCCCCTAGCTTTTGCCACACCTTGCCCTGACACAGCCACTCAGAGAGAAAAGCTTTGCAGTTGGCCCCGGCCCTGCCTTTTGTTCACATCTCCAAGAGCCTGGCGCCAATTAGGGGGCAGGTAATTAATAAGTCTCTCACAGAACCCATTTCTAGCACTGGGAAGGGCTTTTCCTCTGAACTGAAACCAACTCACTCCTCCAAATCAGTTGTTTTAAGGCCTGGTATTGCCCTTCACACTCTCTGCAACTCTTCTGACCAGCAGCAGCACATTTTCATTATTACACACTCACCCTCCTAGGACAGAAAAAAGTCTGCCACACAGCAAACAAAGGCCATGAGTCAAATCTACCAGGACCTCCCCAGAGCTCTGGCTGATAAAGCTTTCAGCAGCTCCAGCCAAGACTTAATGTCTGGCGAACAAAATGTTCTGGAAAAACGTCATGCCTTCTATAAACACATTTTTCTGGCAGGTCCATCCAGTTGTTTTAAAACCTGGAAAGGCTGACTCAGCCTGGCTTCTGCAGGAGCTAAGGGAACACGGTGGGTCGAGGGGAGGGTGGAGAGAATGGAGTGTGGGGATGAAAGAGAGGCGTAGAGCGAAGCCCCACACAGCCCCTGGTGCTGCACGGAGCCACTGCTCCTGCCCAGCTGCTCACACAAAATTTATGTACACATTGCCCACGTCCTTCAGTCCGTTTTTGGTGCCCAGGCAATTTTCCAGCATGTCTTTTGTGGGCAGGAAGCTGTCAGTGCTGGTGACAAATTGCCGCAGCGCATTCCTGCCCGACAGGCAGCATTTTTGCTCCTCCTTGGCAACGCTGTCCAGCAGGACTCCTCGGATGTCCTTGGGCTTCCCTGGCACACCGAACATGACAAACAAGCCCAGGCAGTCCCGTCCCACCAGGCGGCAGAACTCAGCCAGCTTCTCAAACCTGCTCATGCTCTGGAAGCACTCGTCGGCCAGCGCGGCCTCCCGGCAGCAATCCTCGGCAGGGCCCTCGCCGTGGAACAGCTCGGCCGGCTGCAGAGCCTGCACGGCGATCTGGAGCTTGATCTGCTTGTCAGAACCACACAGAGTCCAGACCCAGTCCACCCCGAACAGGGAGGACTGCTGCTTGGTCATTTTGCTGGTCATGATCCACTCCTCCACACCCTTTCCCACACAGAAGCCGATGAAGTTGACCAGGAAGATCTCGCTCAGCGTGTTCGTGGCTGGCTGGAATTTGCTCTGAGGATCCACAAAACCGAGATAGTCCTTCAGCCTTTGAGACGCGTGGAGCACGCCCTCGCTGAAGACTTCACAGATGACCAGAGTTTCAGCTTTCTCCTCCTGGCTGTCCTCTTGGGAGACCTTCTGGCCCATTTTCTGTGCCGGAGGAGGTCGTTTCCACATGCAGACTGCCTCGGGGAAGAACCTTTATTTTCCAGCAGAGGCTCTGCAGGTGCTGGGCTCAGCCAGACCTATTCAGCTGCACACGGATACCTGCAGCCTTCTGAGCTCCGTGAGCCCGCCCGTGGGGCAGCCGGGCTTTCTCCTGGGTGTGTTTCTCCACAGGTGACTGAGCAGGGACCAGCCCAACAGGCCCCGCAGCTTTCACACCTACTGAATTCATCCGTGATTGTTTTCCTGATTGTTAATTCCGGCACCTCTTCTTTGGCTGATGCTATCTCATTCCAGTCTGATCTTACCTCCTTGGATTCTCCTTTCTAGGACTATTGCAGAGAAACCATTTTTTTGGCACGGGGTGTTGCCTGGAGATGAAACCACCTTTTTCCTTTAATCTCCCAGAGAAGAGAAAGACACCTGGGACCAGAGAGAGAGAGAGTCCCTTTCACAGCAAGAAGGGACAGAGCACCCTGAGAGGGCTCCCCATGGAGCACACACTGAGCAGTGATGATGCCACTTCTCACCACACCAAGCAACCCAAGGTGGTTCAAATCTGGATCCCAGAAATAACTAAAAAGTCTTGATATAGTTGACTTCTTAGCTGTTAGTTGAGCCCTGCTGCAGGCACTACTGACAAATTAACGAGTCAACAAAAAAATGTGTGATTTTGCCCCTTTTCCCTCCTTTGTTTTTTAAATAGAACAAAACAAGCTTCCTAGGAAAATTAAAAGGAAAAAAAAAAAAAAGAGGATCTGTGAAAAAGGGAACCAGCTTCCAGAAACACTCGGCATTTTCCAGACTTTATTGGATTTCACATGGCAATACACAGCAGTCACGCTGCCCTCTCCAAACAGGCACCAATTAAAACAGCCCGACGGTGCGGACGGCGGGCACACGCGCACATAGAAACCTCCTGACTTCATCACCTCCCTCGTGTCCCCACCCCGTAAGAGAACCAAGGTTCAGGTGGCAGCTCCGAGGGGATGACCTGGCTGCCGGGAAAGGGTTGTTTGGAGCAGAATGCTGCTTACACTGCACTTAAATAAACCATCACTGCCCTCACTGGTAACACTCCAGAGAAAGTGGAGAGTGTTTGTGGCTGTTTCAGCACACAGTGTTGTGCCACCAGCTCCCTTTTTCCCCACTGTGAATATTCAGTCGGATCTAGTAGCCAGTGACTAGCGGAATACTAGCCATCCAGCGGAATACTTTTGTTTGGAAGCCTGCACCACATTTCCCAATGCTTCCATAGGTTCCACATGCTCAACTTCCATGTAAATAATAACAATATTGCAGAGTATTCACAGAAAGGGAGGCCTGAATCCACATTCCAAGCATCTTCACCCTAAACCCGCCCACATTAAATTTTGCATCTTGGTACATCAATAATCACCTACACTGCACATCCTTCAATGGTCCAGGTTATCAGCTTACATCATTATAATGCTGGAATATGCCTCTGATCTGAGGGGAGTTCCCTGAAAATCCTGGGAAGAACCTTTCTTCCTTTCCTAGCTTTGTTAACAGTGTTTTATAAACACCCCCAAAGTCAGCACAAACCCCAAATCCCCTGCACGACACCAGGAACGGTCTCACTTCCAGCAAGGAGAGCGACAAAACGAGCGACAAACGCTTGGCAAAGCAACACCACCGCAAGGAACAATTCCAGCTGGACTTTGGTTTGCCTTTACAGAGCAAAGCAGCTTCATGCCATTGTGCTAAAATACATGCAACGTTCAACACCATACAAACGACCACTGGAATGAAAAGTTACTTTTGTTTGTTTGCTTTTGGTTAGGACACCTCGCCATACTGGAAGTCTGACACAAGATTTCCACTGGCTAGTTAGGAATTTTAAAACCTGATGATCCTCAAGAGCAGAGGAGCTGTGCTTTAAGAAGGTAAACTGATGAGCAACACATTTGATATCTGAATTTTGGAGGAAAAGTCCCACCTTAGGCTTAATAATATGAAATAATATATTTCCTATACATTTCTCTATATAACTTTATTTTTTTTTTTTTTTGCAACTACACCATCTTCACATTAGTCACAGCACAGAAATATCCCTTCCATATGCAGGGAGTACTCTCAACTTTAGGGAAATTTTTTAAGTCACGGAAGTGTTAATAACTTTGTTGAATGCACTAACTACTGCTGGAGACAAGAAAGTAGACATTTTAAAATGTGCAGTTTCTGTATGAGTCACTGCCAGAAGAAACATGCTTTAGAATTGTTTCATCTCAAATGGAAGATCATTAAACTGTGCACTCAGTAAAAAGCAACGAAAGCAAACAGTTCCAAAGGTCAGCCTGCCTTTCCCAGTAACCAGCTGGTTTGCAAACTGGCATCGTTTTTTTACAACTTTCTCCCCATCCCTCACACACCTGCAACTTTCCATCACTCTAGCTCACAAAATTTAAATTTTTGCTTTTATATGTACTTCATATACTTCTTTTTTCTTTTTTATTTTTTTTTTAATAAAACAGTATAAAAATAGGAACAACAGTCAAGAGCTACCGGGGAACTTATGCAGGGCACGGATGACTAAAATCCTACATTGGATAGGGCTGAACTGGTGTTTGTGCCAAAGAAAAGCACTTTTAAAAGAGCAGAAACTTCTATTTTTCAGCTGAGAGCGCAGAGAGAGCTGATGCGCGGTATCTACAGACGCAACACTTTTACCTAACATCTTCTGTTCTTTTCAAACAGTGTAAAGGATTATCTGAGGCCATGAATAAGCAAAAGGAGCACTATCATACCACATCAACTTAAATGCAACACTCTGAAACATATCACCAGTTTGTACATTAAATAGAGTTAAAACGATTACCATTCACCAGTGTCTGGGTGGTTTTTATGGCAACTTAAGAGTAGGCACCTTGTTTTTTCTCCTTCTCTCTTTAAAATTCTCCACCCCTCAGCGTTACTTCTAACAAACAGAAGCAAGAGCAATGTAAAGTACGTGATCTGCTGCCCGTCACGTGGAACGGGGATGTCCTTGCACATAGGAGAGCGAGCCTTTGTCAGTGCCTGGGGGTGACTGTCACACGTTGGAGTCCTCATCTGTTATACTGGTGCTAGGAGAGCGAGTGGCAAAGTCTTTAAACATTTCATCTTCCTTCAACATGTGCTGGAAAGGAAAGGAAAGGAAAGGAGAGAAGAGTCAAGGTTTCTCACAACTGGAGTCAGTCACCTGGCATGGTCCTGTCCTGTGCTGGGCAGCAAACACTGCCTGCCAGCCACTGCTTTGTTCTGCTGAGGGAGGTTTTCACCCTCCCTGCTGCAAAAACAGCTCCCTGCTGTCTGCTGGCCCCAATGGCTCGGGGCTTCCACCCAGAAAATGCAGCCTGACCCCCAGCTGGAAACCCACCGACCATGGGCAATGGGGACCGTGTTCCCTGCCCTCCCTGGTGTGTGGGGAGCCAGCACAGGCCACCAAACCTCCCCACCAGGATGGGCAGGCACCTTCCTGAATCACTCGTCTTTCTTGTGCCCTCTGTCCCTGTAGAAGACCCAAAGGACCTCACTGCCCCTGTTTAACACGAGCGGCTGCCAAGGGTTTACACCCACCCTACAGAAACAGAGATCTTACAGCACAGACCCATTTACAGACTTACTGTCAAGTTGTTGATGCCTTCAGAAAACGCTCCTATTTGCCTCACTGTTCCTTCTGAATCTTCCATCTATAAAAAAAGAGAATGAATCATGAATTAATAGTCACTTATTTGTATCATAGAGTGGAATCATAGAATGGATTGGGTCAGAAGAGACCTTAAAAATCATCTCATTCCAACCCCCTGCCATGGGCAGGGACACCTTCCACTATCCCAGGGTGCTCAGAGCCCCATCCAGCCCGGCCTTGGACACTGCCAGGGATGGGGCAGCCACAGCTTCTCTGAGCAGCCTGTGCCAGGGCCTCAGCACCCTCACAGGGAAGAACTGTTTTCTAATATCCTAAACCTACTAATATCTAAACCCACTCTCTGTCAGTGTGGAGCCATTCCCCCTTGTCCTGCTACCACAGAGTGGCAATTAAGCGCAGCACACAATTTACTGATTACACCTGAGATGTTCAGACCAAGAGAGAAGTGTGGCCTGTCAGGAGAGGAGAGTTACTCCAGAGGAGGCCCTAAAGGTGCTGCATTCACAGCTTCAACCTCCTTGGGAGCAGACCCTTTTGTCAGTAATGCTGTGTGACAGCAAGAAGTCAGGACCCTCACGGGCCAAAGCAAAATGAAGGCTTCCCTGGGAAATGGAAGGTTTTCCCACCAAACCTGACACCACAAAGACTTGGAATTGTTAGAACTGGCTTACCTGCTCCAGCCTGTCCAAATCATCATCATCATAGACTCGGATATCCAGGCCAGGCTTAAAGCCCTTCTTCGATCCACTTCCAGATGCCCGCCCCAGCTCCATAGGACACACATACTCCTCCACATCATCCTGCTTCTTCTTCCTCAGGCTCCCAAAATTGCTGAAGGTAAGTTTCTTTGGCTTGAAAGTGAAGAGAAATTTGCCAAGGAGTTAAGAGAATTAGCAAATACTTAAGAGGCCTACTCGTGCCCTCTGGTGTTTCCAAGATGAAGGGTCAAAACCTCAGTGCTCTCCTACGCAGATCTGAATTTCATGACAGTGGTATCTGAAAGGACAATGTGTCCTCTCATTCTACCACTGTTAAGACACCACCATTTAACAGATCCCAAAGGAGGTCAAAATCCCACATTAAACCATGAGTCTGTAAACAGTAAGGGACGGTCTCTCCCCAAACATCTCTCAGTACAGACAGAAGGACAACACGAGCGCTACCTCGTCTGCGCGCGTTAGAGACGCTGAGAAGTGGCCTGTTCATGGTGGACACAAGTGTCAAACCCAAGATCTGCCAGGTCCTGCTCTTGTGCTTCTTTCCTTAGGAACCAACCCCTTTCCTCAGACCTTACTGAAGCACCCTCCCAGCACGGATAAAACTGGAGATCCAAATGCCTCCCTGGAACCTCCCACCCCTCCCAGAACAAGTGGCCTACCTTGACCTTGGCAGTTGCTGTCAGGAGGACGTAGTCTGGGGACTCCATGGCTTCCCGTTTCTGCTGCTGGGCCTCCTGCCCCACCAGGAGGTTGAAATGGGTGGCCAAGTGCCGCCTCAGCAGCGTCTTGTTGGGTGGGATGTTCAGCAGCTGTGCCATGGTTTCCACATTGAAACGGGGCTCCAAAACCTGGGAATCCAACCACAGAGAATCCAGCTGAAGCCAGTACAGTCTGATGAGATCTCAAGGACATCCAGGCCTATCTTGGTCACTCCTGAAGGCCGCTCTGGGATTTTTGTTTGTATTTTAAAGGAATATACAACAAAGAATAAGGAAAGAGTTAACTAGTTAAAGGATTCCTAAAATGCTACCTCCAGGCTTTCCTTCTGGTGTTATAAATAGGAACAAATTGGCAGGTAAGAAGAAATGAACAGATAAATCCACCCTTAACTGAAGTACCGTGCAAAGCTGCCACAAAATGTTTACCCAGCATCTTCTTCCAATTCCGGAAAAGGTAGCCAGAGGAATCATGGAAAATAAACAGACATTAAATGTTTGGAGAAGGGATATAACTCCTAATCACCACAACAAGCCTCTGCAGGTGTAAGTCTCTTGTCTGGAGTATGTGATGCTAGAGCAATTAAAAACAATCTGGGTTTGACAGTGTAATCCTAAATTTTACAAAAATAACAAGCTTCCCTCACAGAAGAAAACCATACCCAGGTCTAGGAAGGCAGAAAGTGGCTGTTCAGCAGCACAGCGGCATTGGAGGACAGGAGGTGGAGAATGCCACACCGCAATAGAATTGTGAGGGGAATACAGAGTATTAAACCACACTCCTTCCCCTCGTGACTTGCATACCCTTTAAACCATAAGGTAAGAAACTTCTTATTAAGCAGAATAAGCAGACAAGGCGTGTGCAGCAAAGACAGCGCCAGAACATTGACCTAGTGATTCCCAGACATCTTTTTTTGAACGAAATGGAAGAAGCCACCCCAAAAGCTCACCATCAGCCCCCCGTGCACTCCGCTGCCCCGCAGGTTGGGCGCGTACTCTGCCAGATCCACGGAGCGCAGCCACTCCATCACGCGGTGGTTGGTCCACTGGGTGACCTCAGAAGGTGTCACATTATTCTGCCAACAGGAGGAACGGGCAGGTAAGGAGACATCCCAAATCCGCCAAATCTCAGTCCCAGTCTTTACTGAAACAAACCTCCCCTGCCCTTAAGGAATACAATCCTACTTTGCACTTCAGAAAAGAATCTCTTTCTGGATTGCTACCTTGCAGCAAGAGCAGCGTGGAGATGGGTCTGGGCAGGGGGCAGGGGTGTGGCAGGTCATCTGATTATCGTGCTGTGCACTAGGATTATTTGCCATTTCTTCCAGCAGAGCTGAACATTCAGCTGGTTCCATGAGCTGCTGTGCTGTTCTTGCAGATACACATTGTGAATCTAAATCCAAGAGTCTGGGTTGTTTTGTCATCTATTGCCCTATCCAGCATTTGCTGCTTCCAAAACACAATGATGGCAGTCTCCTGCCTGGCAACGGGGCCAAGCTCCTTTTACACAGAAAATTTTGACACAGCCATCAGTTTTTCAGAGAGTTGCACAAGACTCATGTCAACAGTGCACTGAGTTCAAGATGGTTTGCATTCCAGATAGCACATCAGAGACTGGGCCGGAACAGCCAGCTGTTGGCTTGGAGGAGAAGCAGGAGACTTGGAAAGGGGGACATGAGTTTGGGGTCATGGCAGGTAGAGGAAAGAAAATGCTGTCAGAGCTTGAGGTTAAAAGAAAAACATGAGAAAAAGGAAACTAAAACTGAAGCAGAATAAGGAGACAGGAGGAGAGAGCAAAGCAGGAATAATCAGAAACACCAGGGATAAAAGCCTAGAGGATTCCTGTTCACAGCTTCCTCGTAAAGCAGTACCTCATCAGACGGCCTCCTGCGCAGGCAGTTGGGCTCAAAGTTGTTTATTCTCAAAACCTGAATGGCTCTTTTGATGCTGAGGTGGTGAAGGACACTGATGACCTTCAAGGACAGCAGGTCATCCTGTCAAAGAGCAAGAGGGAGTTAATAAACACAGACATGCTTATTCAGTGACCAGCATCCTCCCAGAGGAGACTGCTTTGGCCCCTGGCTTAAAGTGGCACATCTGACACTTCTGGGGGAAGATTTTAATATGTCAGACAGGTGATTAATATCAAACCATCTGTCCCAAAATAAAAACTTCCTGTGTTGTGCTGTACTAGCTCTTGGGGGATGTTTCTCACACAGGATACAGAGCTCAGTACAAGAAACCTGGGGTAACAAGGAGGGGAAAAAAGGGTGAGATGACACATCCTCAGTGACAGGATTAGAGCCAGGACAGCACCGACACACTACACTAGACTCACCTGGCATTTAATCCTGCCAGAAGTTTTAATAACTCAAATGTCCAGCTAGAAGTTTAACTGAAAACAATAAATTACCTTGAAAATTGGGACATTCTCTACGGTTAGAATAAAGAATAAAAGAGGGAAGAAGAAAACTGTCTCAAAGTCCAAGTGCAATTTAGCTAACTTAAATAAATTTACACACCCTTGTCCCAGGGTTAGCATGACTTAATGTTTCAGTATTACTTACATGTTATGAGCACTGGAATCTATTTTGTCAGATATTTTAAGACAAGATTCTTTGCTTACCCAAACATCCCACCAGCTACCTTTGTGATGAATCTGACAGCAGGTTACTATGTCATGGTTTGCTATTTCTTGTATTATAAAATAATAAATATTCGCTACTATTTATTTGGAGTCAGAGTAACCTCAAAAGTTCATAACAAGTATTAGTTTAATACTTTGCATATTTTGTTGGTTATTTACGGTGAATCTATTGTCATAATTTGATGGTTAAACTTGCTCTAAAAATATCCCCAGTGATCTCCAATTACAGGGCAGTGACAATGGTAGTAAAGTCTCCCAACACAAGATCAAGCTCCGTGGATGCTGCTGGCATCACACCTCCAAGGGTTAAGAAGGAGAAGAAACAATCTTATAATAAATAAAATTGCAAACCATGATATAAAGGCTATGCAAATCACATGCAAGTGTGGCACATGAGAGAGCAGGGGTGTGATTGATTTCTTCTTTGTTGTACAGAAAGAATTAATATTAGCCATGTTCAGTTTGCATTCGTGTCCCCAGAGAAGGAAGGTCTTATCTCATCTCACCTGAGCCCTTACACAAAGGAAATCTGCTGGATTGCCTTCACCTGACTGGCAGTGAAGTGGGGAGTGGGGAGGTGATGCCTGTGCTGAGCACTTTGAAATGCAAAAGGTATTAAGAGTAGCCTACTTTCAAACAAGCTGGCTCTTAAAACTGCAATTTTCTTCAAAGGAAATTGCTTGGGTTTTCTTCACCTAAGAATAAGCAAGCTGATCGAATGCTTGCTCACTGAAGAAGATTCCACCTGCTTCTATTAATTAGTAACAACGTGAACAGCAGAAGCACGAATGGCCACCACAGCATTTGCACACCTTTGTGTACAAGCCCTGCCTGAGCACACTGGTGTCACACACAGCTGTTCAGCTCAGGATTGCTCGTTTCATGCATGAGTCCAAGTTCTTGCTTACTGTGTTTGCTCTTCCACCTGAATCTAGTAGCTCTAAAGATGTAAAGAACTTAGGAAACGCTTGCAGGTGAGCAGCATGATCTGATTTCTACAGGTTACAGCTATTAGCATTAACACAGGACACCCACTAGAGTTTCAAGGGGTCCTTTGAACACTGAGAAGCCAAGAACATGGAAAGGATGCCAGGAAAGAAAGAAACCATTTACTCACCACACTCATGTAATGGAGCATGCGGCCGTCCACCTTCCCCTCATCGAACTGCGTCTTATACTGGGGCAGGCCAATGTCATCCAGCCACCCTAGGGCAGGACAGACACTCCTGTCAGACTGGCAGCCAAGCTACCCCGCACCACTGACTGTTCCCATCCTCAGAGCCCCAAATTAGCCACGATTGAGGACCCCTGTTCCAAAGTCACTGCTTCAGCATGCAATAAAATCTTACTGGTAACCCAATGGTAATCCAGTTTTCCATGGTTGTTTTCCTCTTCGGATCCCAGTGCCTGCAGAGCAAGCTGGAGCTTCTTCCGATGCAAAGGGTGCTTTATCCCAAGCTCCTGTGAAAGGAAGAAAAGCAGTAAATCTAGAGACAATTTTATTCTTCCCTCTGCTGAATGACAAAGGGTTTCTGAGAGTCACACTTTCACAGCACTGCTGGAGACCTGGCAGGTGCATTTTTTTTTGTTAAATTTCAGTGTCGCTTTAGCACATGGTCAGCAGTAGGGAAAGGCTCACTTTCTGTGGTGGGTTAGTTTCACAGTGTGGCAGATTCACTTCAAGGAGTGATGGACTCCAAATTGTATGAAAATGTCGGCCACAATATTCTCATACCAGGTTAAAAAATATCCCACAATATAATAAAAATGTTAGCATTCAAAAAAATACTTGCTAGGATTAACTCCTCCCCTTGCACTTAGGCAGATAAAGTTAAAATAATTATTTAATTAAGAGCATAGGAATGTCCCAGGAATTACTGATATTCATTAATGCCTCCAAATGCATAACATTATTCCCCAGTTTAGTTGCAAGTGCAGCCATTCCAGGATCTCTTTAATCCCATTTTCACTTTCAGCGGTGCCTGCTGGTTAATGTTACCTCTGATAACACTATTACAAGCCTTTATGTTCATAATACACTTCTCTTATTCCAGTTGTAGTGTAACTACCCAATTGAGAAAACAGGCTTACTATTGGGTTAGGAGAATGATTTTTTTAAAAGCTGAAAATTCAAACTTTAGCAAATACTATGGATTGAAAGTATAAATTGAATAAATTTCTTCTCCATTTCTCATTTTAAAAAACAGACAAACAATTCTGCAGCAATTAAAGACAGAGACCGATCAACCCGTGTGTAACAAATCCTTATTCCTCTTTGTATAAAATAGACAGAAAATACAATCAGACCAAAACAGCACCTTTTTACACCCTTCTCACATAGGCATAAACCAACTGTGGCACATATGAGTGCTAATGAAGCAGGGCTACAAACCCAGATGATAATGAGGCCCTCTTGCATATTTTTAGAAGGTGCCATAGTTAATTTATGTGTCCATGCTTAATTAAGTTAAATCACATATTTCTAATTATTAGCTTCATTACAGAGCATTAAATTTCTACAAAACTTCAGCTAAAAAGAAATAGATTTGGCATCACTGTAGGTGACAGTATTTTGAAAACTCATCTTGTTTACATTTTTTTACCATGTACACTTTACAGAACTGATTTACGTGCACAGAAACAGTGATTTTTTTTGTACCTTTATTTGAAAGGAGTGTTTCCAGTATTCCTCACCTTTTCCAGATCCTGCTGAGAAGCCTGGAGAAGTGTTTGCCCAGACAGTATCCAGTGCCTGCCATTATTGATGTAAGAGCCAAGCCCTTGGTCCTGGAGCCAGTTACAAACCTGCTCCTTGGTCCACTTTGCGAATGGCATGTCCAGCTCACTGCGGGAGATTTTACCCAAAAAAGACTGATAAATCATGTGCTTCCAATCTCCTACTCTCATAAATAACGAGAAAGCCAGAAGCTAAGCCTAATTCACATACTGTGGGAGCTGGAACAGTCTCTGAGGGGGAACCATCAGCACAATGAAGTGCTGGGCACTGCCGATCTGTTGCCACTGCCACAATAAACAGGGCCTACCAATCCTACTGAAAAGAACCACCTCTGCTGCCTGGCGTGGCTACAGCTCTGGAGTGAGACCGTAATGTTTCACTTTCTCCTTTAATCCCTGGAAGTGCAGCAGGAAAGGCACAGGAGGAGTATCTGCCGCTGCCACATGAGGGCTCACGTGCTGCCTTGTGCCCCATCCTGCGAAGGCGAGAGCTCAGCAGCACGACCCCGCCACCCAGCCCACCTCAACCCCGCAGAGACCCTCTCTCAGAGGAGGAAGCGGCCTGGATCTGCCTGGTTTTGCTCAGCCAGGAGAGAGGATGTTTCAGTTTGGCACTGCCCTCCTCCTGTGGGCCCCGTGCCCGGCCGGAGCCGCGGGATCCCAGCACAGACACGTTGGCCCCACTCGTGTCTTACTTGTGGGACTGCCCCAGGTCCCGAGACCAGCCCAGCCGGGGCCCTGCAGTTGCTCTTGTCCCTCCTCTCTTGAACTCCGTCTCGGACATGTCGTCTGGGTTGAAGGTGGTGGACTGACTTCTTTTAAGCCTACAGGAAGAAAGCACATTCACATTTGGCTAAGGAAAAGGCACGTTGCTGCTGCCACTGCAACCAACACAGGCAAGATCTCTCCCAGGGCTTGTAGCTCCTCTTCTGCCTGCCCCCAGCCTGCTGTCACCTCTCCCAAATACCACACAGGCTCCTGGTGTTAAAGGAGGGATTTAAAGATGGATGTTAAAGCATGGAGCCACCTGCTGGCAGGGGAGAAAGGGAAGTTGTGTTCTCAGCAAACCCCCACCCACGCCCCAGCTCTGGAGAATGGCCATCTCTCATCTTTTACTTACCTTCCAAACAACTTCTTGATTCCCCTGGCCTTTTTCCTGGAATCTGGAGAAGGCGGTGCCATCTGCAGACTATCTGCTTCTTTTGGGCGAGGGGGCAAGCCAGCCAGATCCAAGTGGTCTGCAGATCCCTTCTCTGTTTCAGCTGTTAGAAAACAGAAGCTCTGTCAAGACCCTCTTGTGCAGGACTGTACAGAGGTGCTCCTGACCTTGGGAATGACTCCTGCTAAAATTACTGACAGCCACCATGTCAACAAAATGGGGCAAGGAGGGATGGGAGAATCCATGAGAAATGCCACATATTCCTCCTTCATGAGCCTGTCTGGTAACGCTCCAAGGCAATGCTCTGCTCCAGCTAAGTGCCTTGCATCCAAAGTGGGAAAAACCACCTCATGAATCAAGCAGTGAATTAAATCCCAAATTTACTCTTCCTCAGGGAGTGCTCCTACAGTGCTTCCACAGACAGAGCCAAGGCACGTGGGTGCCCAGAAACAATTCAGTGCAGTGGCAGGGAACTAAACCAGGAGTCCCCAAAGCACAGAAAAACAAAATCACTTCCCTGCAGATATCTTTCCCAATAACCTGTAGTACTACATTACCTGGCCAGGAAATTCCAGCAACAAAACTCCTGCCCCAGAAGGAGGGCCCTCTTCCCCTCACTTCTGCAAACTGTGGAATATTTTGTTCCTCCTCAGAGGAACACCATGGAGTTTAGGCTCTGTCTGAACCATATCTTCTGAGCGATGAACAAAACATCTCTGATCAGAGACCCTCAACATTACCACCCACTCTAAAAGCATTAAATCCTTGATCTGTAGCTGTTTTCCATGACAACAAACCTGAGGGCTCTTGTCCCCAAAGGGGAAGTTGTCACAAAAGCTAAACTATTACGGGAAAAAACAATTTTAAGATCATTTAAAAAGAAAACGATTAGAATTGCAGTATCTACTAGACTACATAAGCAGAGATGTGCCAGCAAGTGCCTGATAGCTGAATAAAACTACCACGTGGAGTTTATGCCAGTTGCTTGCTGGGGAGGAGTGAGAGCACGAGCTTGTTCAGCTGAAGCAGCCGTGGCAAGGCAGTCAGGCCTGGAATCACTTGCAGCATCTTTTAATACAGCTCTGTAATTAAATGACCATCACTTGTGTTTGAAACAGACTTTCAGACCTCCAGGAGAAAAGTAAACAATGCATCAAGGCAGAGCTTATCTTGCTGGGACATGTGGTCTCAAGCCACAGAGTTAATGCTGAGATGGCCACAAAAGTGCCATGACCAGCAACAAACTGTAGGCTTTGCTAGCATATCCTTCTGCTGGGCAACCTTTAGATGACTCAGCCAGAGCACCAACGAACAATGTCCCATCTTCCACCTTGTCAAACCTTGCAGTGAAGCAACAAGGTCGCACCAAAGATCATTTCCAGGCCCTTTGGTTTGGCCACTACTGACCATGGGGATCCTGCCAGTGAGAGACAGTACTAACATCGAACCAGGCTGTGGCATTCGTGGTTTTTGCTTTACATGTAGAAGGCAAAGTGCTAGCTTAGAAAAAAACCAAACATGTAAATGGCATTCTAGAGAGAGAACACCAGGACAAGGTTGGGTGCATTAGTAGCAGAGATTGGCGGGAATTGCTGTGTTTGCTCCTCAGACCTGACTCCTTTTCGTGCACTGACACGACCCCGTAGAACAGATAACATTTAGGGGGCCATGTGGGAAAAAGAGAGGGCCCAGAGTACTTGGTCTCTCCGCTACCCTGGGTGGCTGTACCACCACCCCACTGATACAGCTCTGCTTCCTAAGGCAGGGCCCACTTGCCCTTGCCAGAACCACCCAGGGAATGCTCACATCACAAAACTGGTTTTTATTTACTATGTGAATGGCTCCCTCCCCATCTGCCCCAATTATTTCTCATTTGTTTCATTATATCATAAATACAACTACATCTAGAAGAGGAATTATACATGCTTTCCCTCAGAACTCCCTTACATGAATGCCTGGGAAACACAGCTCATTCCCCACTTCACCACCTTTTGAACTCTTCCAGTGGATCCAGGACAGGTGGCAGCACGAAGGTAACTAAGCATCACCAATCTGGTACCTCGGTCTGTGGTAACTTTGTGCTCAAAGTTACAGCAAAAGTCTCTGCAAATTAACCCGCAATCTCTCTCATTAGTAGCAGCTACTCAGGAACAGCACAGCTGACTTTTAGCAGAGGGCAGATGTTACATGAAAACTCCTTTTAGTGATGGGCAGAAGTTCCGCTGCAGAGCTCTGGTGCCTGGCTGTGGTTTGGGAAGTGTGTGGGCACAGCCAGCTGTTAGCAGCAGTCAGGGCACAGGGCTGGCACGGGCAGACATGCAGGATTACTGTACCTAAAGTAGGTGCACTGGCACTTCGACTGCGATCTTCAGATATCCACACAAGGCACAAACCCACACGCAGCACAACGGGAGAGAACACGCAGAGGCACAAGGTCAAACACAATTCAAAACTCACGGCAACAGAGGAGGGCACAAAAGGAGGGAGGGACGTGAGACACAAGCGTCACACGAATGCTGAATTCACAGAGGATTAGGATCACCAGTTCACTGGGAAACTCCCTTTCACAACAAAGGAACGCAGTAGAGCTCTGTGGTGGGGAGGGAAAAACGGCACCGCAGTCGCTTCGGTGCAAGGAGGTCACCTGCTCCGGGACCCACTGCTCCTGTGAGGTGGCAAATATCCGGACAGCAGCTGTACAGATGGAAGCACTGAAATCTGGATAACATAGATAACTTACTCAAAGTCACAGCACCCTGATTTAGATGGCCCATCTTCCACTCCTTTACAACAGCCACAAGCACTGTGCTTTGTTAGACAAATTAATTTCAGGACGAAACAGGAGATTACACAAAAGCACACATGAAATAAACCAAAGCAGAGAGTCCAACCCTCAGAACAGACTGCACATGTATTCCAAGTAAGCTAGCAAGGCTATATGTCACAGGCAAATACGGGCAGTGTATCATCAATGTGTAGGTATGTTACTTGTTTTGAACAAAAGCCTAAAATTGTCTTGGAGTAAGTAACAAAACAGAAGCTATCCCCCTCCAGGCTTCTGAAACAGAGAGCTAAATTCCTAAATCTCGTGCCAGAAAAAAACAAAAACCTCAGATGACTAGCAGTAGATCTGATGCAGAGACTCACTGGATGCTTGAACTGCATCAGTGGAAAGACTGCTAGAGCAGAGCAACAAATGTAAGCAGGATTCCAGCTGGTGGCAACAGCGACTTCTGCATTAAGCAGAACATTTTGTTTATTGTTTATTTCTTCATCATATGCAAATGTCACCAAATGACAATACCAAAATACCCCCCCAGGCAAAAAATCCACGTGAGCTTGAATGACTTGCCAATCCTGTTCCTGTTGTCACCATCTCTTTTGCAAGGCTGCTTACAAAAAACATAAATAAAGAGGAAGGCTGAGTGCTGCTGTCCTATTTCTGTATATCAGAAAAAAGATAAACTGAGGATGGAGCCGGGGGGAAAAAAGCCCACAAATCCCATGTGTGAACTACTGCCAGACAGCCAGCATTTCATACAGCAGCAAGCCCCTACGAGGTCCCAGGGGAGATACCACAGCAGAGTCTGAACCACATCAAACACTTAATTACATCAGTGATTTTTCTTGCTGTTTGATCTTTTCCAAACATTCTACTGACAGAAGTGCCACCAAGTCAGGGCGAGACTAAGGCTGGCCTTCCTGCTTCTTGAGGCAGTTACAGCTGTGGTTAAGATGCTTCAAAATGCACAGAATCTGAATGCAGAGGCACGGTACCTACCCAGATTGGGGGCACTGGCAGTCCTCTTGTTATTTTTGATCTTGAAAAAGCCTCGGCCAAAGGAAGATCTGGCTTTGCGGGTGCCAAAGCTGTCCTCGTCGCCTGTGCCACCGTGAGAAGGAGACTTGGGAGGGAGGGTTGCAAAATTATTGCCTTCCACAGGAGGTTTAACCTGCTTGAATTAGGGAAATAAAGAGCCAATATAAGGGAATTGCAGAAGGCCTCTTGAGAGAGACTGCAAAGTTACTGCTGGCAGATAATCTGGGAAGTCCTCATCTGTCACTACAAGAATACAGAATGTAAAAACCATAAAGAAAAACATAAACAAGATCTTCATTTGAATATGTTGTCCTGGTTTGGGCTGGGATGGAGTTAGTTTTTTCTTAGTTCAGCACTGTGTACTGGTTCAGTGCTGTGCTTTGGATTTAGCAGGGAATAATGGGGGTAACACTGGGATGTTTGGGTTGCTGCTGAGCAGTGCTTACCCTGAGTCAAGGACTTTCCATTTTCCCATGCTCTGCCAGAGAGGAAGTACACAGGAAGCTGGGATGGAGCACGTCCAGGACAGCTGACCTGAGCTACCAAAGGAATATTCCACACCACAGAATGCCATGCCCAGTATATAAACTAGGGGGGTTACTGGGAAGGGGAGCCAGCTGTAGCTTGGGGATGGGCTGGACATTGGTCAGTGGGGGATGAGCAATAATATTGTAGTGCATCACTTGTCTTTCTTGGGTTTTCTCTCTCTCTTCCTCTCCCTTTTATTATTGGTTTTGTTATTATTATTATATTATTGTTATTATGATTTTACTTTGTTTCAATTATTAAACTGTTCGTATCTCAACCCCCAAGCTCTATCTTTTTTTTTTTGTTGTTGATTCTCTTCCCCATCCCACTGGGGCAGGGAGGGGGACCAGCTGTGGGGTGCTTTGTTGTCAGCTGGGATTAAACCCTGACATACGTTCAAGATCCAGGATTACTATCACCACCTGCTAAGAGTAAATTGTATTCTTTAAGACGTTCCTCAGTTTCTGTAAGGCTGACTTAAAGGTATGGAAAAGGTGAAAACACAGTCCTGGAAGGCTTTCCAGAGTCTCTGTCTCCCTCACTGGCAGCTGTAGGGGCAGTAAGTGGGAAGCAGACAGACAAGGCCCCACAGTACATTGGTCCTCTGCCCAGTGTCAGAGAGTTCTTTCTGTCTGTCACTGCTCTGCAATTTCTTAATTAATGGATTAATTGACTGTGTCCACTGCCAAAGCAAAGAGGAAATTACATATCGAGCGAGGACTATAAATGCCAAGAGAGATATCAGACACTCCAGTTAGCCAATTTAAAGCAGTACTTTAACCTTGCCAGCAGTTTCACGGTGTCTTTGAATGAAGAAGGAAGCAAAACCATTCACAGCTCAAATAGAATCCTTTGGTTTTTGCTGAATCATACAGCATTCATCCTAAGAGTGGTATCTGAGGTCTGTCACCTCTGCTCAGCTGCTCCTAGAGGTAAGAACTGCAAGATGTGGCCTTAAGGTACCACAGGATGACTGTTCTGCAATGACAGCCTTTTCAGAAACACACTTGCTCCTCACAGAAAACAACTGAGAAACCCACAGAGACACTAATCAAAGATAATTACAGAGTCAGTAAAAGACTTAATGGTTAGCTTTGCTAATTATCTAGTGGGGGAAAAACATTATGTTAGCTGATAACCTTATGCTCAATCAGACTGGAAGATAATCAACGTGTGAGGAGGCAAGGACGTGCTGAGCACCGAGCAGGGGCGCTGATGGTGACACCCACCAGAGACTCCTCACTGTCCTGTCTGCAGGAACTGCTGTTCCCTCTCCAGAACTGCGTGTGGCAATTCCACACCTCCCAGCCTCCCAACACCTCCTCACTGCCCGTGTTTCTCCAAGGACACACACCACCACACACACGTTACCTCTGCTGGCTTCTGTGAGCAGTCTCTGTCCTGTTTGGGAAAGAGTAAGACATTTACAAAGTCATGGTTTATAGCCAGTGTTCAATTCATTATGATTACCCTGAGTTAAGTTCTGACTCAAATACTCTTCCTTGACTGTTTTTCCCCCAAAATAAATCTCTTCAGAGCTGTATTTCACACAGATTAATCCTTGCTTGCTTTGAGGTCAGTGAGCTGACATGGAAATAGGGTTGCTTTGGTTCACTTTGTGAAGGATTAGCTGTGCACATGAGCCACATACAGAACGTTAAGGCACTCACGGGCAGAGCTGCCTGAGGGGACCCAAAGCAGGAACCAGACAGGGTAGAAGCCAGGTAGATAAAACATCCACAGCCTCTACTCTCTGTCTGCCCAAACAAACAAAAAACCAAAGACCCCCAACCTATGAACTCCAGCTCTTATCGGATTCTGGTGACATTTCAGTCCTGTCAGCCTCCCCGCTACGCTGTAAGGCACAGGAGGTATCGGGGATTCAGGAGCTTTGAGGAGTTCAGGCTGTCACAAAAGAGCACATGAACTGATTTGATGGCATTGCTAGAGACTGGCTGCTTTTGGTCACTTCCACAGAAACCCAAACTGAAGCTATTCCCAGACATCCAACAGCTCAGTATTTTGTTCCTGACTACCCAAATACAGTCAGCCCAGACTGTATTTTACAGTGCATTAATCACATGGCCTTCCAAAATTATTCACCTTAAACACCGGTAGGAAGTGGTGGTGGGAGTTATTTTTTTCTTGTCTTAAATCAGAAAAGCATATCCAGTAAAAAAATCCCACCTCATTATCTGAGGAAAAACACAGCAAGAGAGTCTCTGGAAAAAGCCTCATACAAAGAGGAAAAAAAAGGCACCTGTGTTTTCAAGGACAGATTTTCTCCTTTAATGAAATGTGGAAGATGTCACATGTGTGTGACCACTGCCAGCACATGCCACTGATGCCTTTTCCTGGTCTTAACATTAAGAGAGCTGAATACAGTTAAGAGGCAAAAATGGTTTTACTTCGGTATTTATTTAAGGATCCTCAGGTATAACGAAATGCACATCAAAATGCACCCCGAAATGCCCACCGAAGAAAATGGCCACTCACAATGTGATGTGTGTGCAATTACAGGCCTTGCTAATTAGCACATCTATCAAAGATTCCCCAGTGAGGGACTCCAGTGAGACCCCTCAGTGAGGAACCTTCCCCCTGGCTGGGCCTGGCTTTGTTTACAGAATGTGTTCTGGAGAGGCCCTTGGTGTCTGGGGTTTCCAGAATGTTTGGTCTCTTGGCTTGACAGAATGTTGGGTCTGAGGGAAGTTATCAAACTTAAAGAATTATAACTATGTAGGCTAAAAGCACTAAGAATACATAAAAGCTGTATGAAAGAGTGTATAAAAGTGGTATAAAAAGGGTTTAAAAGAAAAAGCAAAAAATCATCATGGCATCACCACAAGGAGCCCTGCTTCGACTCCAAATTTCTCAGAAGGCAACACAGCACCCACAGGGTCACAACAGGGATGTCACCCCTATGTGCAAGGAGATGGGAGGAAGTAAGAGACCAAACCTACCACTTCAGATGCCTCTTTCCTCAAGCTGCTCAGACTGCTGGACTTCTGCAGCGAGGAAGTTCTGAAATGACGACATAAAAACCAAGCTCAGTTATTAGAATTAAACTTGCTAAGATAAAGACATTCACAGGAATCAGCTTTAAAGAAAGCATTGTAATACATGATGAGATATACTAAATCCAATGATATTTTGAATTAAAATGCAGTAATCAGTGCAGTAAATGCAGTAATCAGAGCCCATGCAATTTAATGAGATACTGTGAGAACTTCCACATGGTAATAACTGCTGCTTTAGGGAATGTGGATATGTGGCAGAAACTAAAATTATTTTCTCATTGTAGTCAGCTGATCACCTTCCCCCCACTATCAAAAGAAAAAAGCAAATCATGTGTGCATGCACTGCAGAAAACCATGAATTTCAAAGTATACTGACAGTCTACCACCAAATTAGAGATGCTTCACAACGCAACAGGAAGTACCCTGTGCCCAGATACAGAATAAATATGAAAATGATGATAATGAAAGCATGGGACATGAGCAGAAACCTACCATTACCAAATAGCATCTTGGCTAGAATTAACTGACCTATTTCCATGTGTATGTAAAATATGGGGGATGCCTTGGGGGGGTGGGGGGGGGGGTTTCAAATTGACTATCACATTTAAATATCTCCCCTGAAGAGTTTTGATCATGGCACTTACACTGGGCTATCACACAGATGAGTTTCAGGGGAGGAACCTGCTGATCTTCCTTCGCTGTAAAAAAAAAAAGATACGAAAGAAAGGCTGAGACAGAAATCCTGTGATCTCAGCCTGCTTTAATTCTGTTTTCACTTCAGCTCCTATGGTACTAACACATGGCAAATTTTCCCTGCTATGGTGGCAAGTCTTGTAAAAGACAAAGGACAAAGGTGAGCTCAAGAGCCCCAGGAAAGACAACTCTCACTGTAAGATGATGACAATACTGAACTATTCAGCTTAAATAAATGCAGAGGTTCCAGAAGGATCTGCAGCAGCACAAGGAGTGGCGGTCACCATCTCCCTGTCACCACCCTCAGCACGGGGCACTGTGCTGCAGTTTAGTGCTTGCTTTGTTTTTTCCCAAGAGGAGACACAGGTGAAATCCCTGCTGGTGGTGGCTCGAGCTGCATGAGGAACATGTACAGCACAAACCCAGCAAAGCTGGGCTTCTGGGTAAGATCCTTTCCTTGACTGGAACTGGAAAAATCACACATCAAATTATGTGTGCACTGACATTTCACATTGAGACTGATGATTGTTTTAAGCCAACATTTCCTTGCCTCTGGATTCTTAGTATTTGATACTGCTTAAGATAAAGCCAGGGATTTGGACCCAGAAGAAACAAACCCAAGCACAGCCTTTATTTAGCTGTGAGTCTGGCGTGCTTTTCTGTACTCCCTGCAGTGCCAGTGCAGGTCTGCAGGGACTGAGTTTCCTCCCAGGACAAGGAGGGTGCAGGATTAGAAACGGTGGTGGAAGGTGACAGCCACTGCTCACCAAGGAGCTGCCACCGGTTCCAAGCAGCACGGGGACACCCCTGGGTGCCACAGCTCAGCCACAGCCCCAGGCTGCAGCCACACATCCCTTGGGTTTCCTCCCCTCCTCAGGTTACAGCTGGAAGCCCTTTTGTTCTGGCAGTGCCTTACACCCATCTTTAGCAGCTGTGAAAGATGGCTGAGCGCAAATCACCAGGGCTGGCACAGCCAACGCCGTCCCAGCCAGGCCTCAGGGATGCAAACCTAGACAAAAATAATGATTCTGTGGCCTTCACTACATTAGATCAGCTTCCCTCTCCTTCTGTTCATTCCTTGTGAAGCAGCTGGGACAGACCATGAGTGCTGCTACAACAGCAACCAAACCAGCCCTTGCTAACTCAGGATTTAATCAGTGCACTTCATGAACATTAGCTTAGCTTGCTGCAGCTAGCCAAGGGAATCCAAGCCTTGTTTACCTGGCTAATGACTTGATCATTCAGTGACTGACAGATTATTGCCCTCCTTAAACGTCACAGAATATTGGATTTACAATTGAAAAATACATGGAAACCATAATACCTCATTTCACTTGCAGGATCTGGCCTAGGGTGTGTTTTCAGTCTCTCTGCAACACTTTCTGAGCTCTTGGATGTTGATGAAAGGGAAGGAATCGAAATCTGTAAAATGCTGGTGTGGATCTGTAAGGAATTCTGAGAAGAATCAAGAATATGTGTTACAATCTTCTGAGCTGAAATCAACCAGTCATAAATGAAAAATAAATGAAAAAAGAGTAACAGATAAACCATGAAAAGAAGGATCTGAAATAAGGTTTCAAAAGTGATTTTTTCCCTTTTGTAATAGAATGATTTACTCCTTGAAAGATGGCACTGCAGATAAAACATGAATCATGGCACAGCTAAGCTACAGCATAGACAAAAATCTCGCAAGTCTCCCAAGGTTGCCTGCTAAATCTGTCTCTACCACAGACACCATGAAGGGCAGTTCACTTTTCAGGTTTAATCCTGTCCTCAGACACCCAGAGAATACCAAAAAGCTGCTAAACAATTAACTTAATTTAATTTTCTTCATAGCATGTTCATGCTGTTTAAGTAAGTCGAGGCCCTGCTCTGACTGGGAGCTTAGAGAAGAGATCTGTAGTTTTATTATTGGAAAATCTGATTGTAAAAATCAGAGATTGGACTACAACCTACTTATCATTTATCTGAATGGATGCAATTATGATTGCATCCTTTTAAATACGACAAGATATATTTAATAAGTCCAAACATATTTACTTCAAGTTCTTGCCAAATTAAATGTAGCTCCTCAAACAGCTATGTTTGATAAGAAAAATAATTTCTATGTCTAATAGAAAAAGTAATTTAGATCTGTTCTCATGATAAACACAGCTATTCGCTGTCTCCTGGTCCCATTTGAGGATTAAGAAAAATAAGTTTAATTGAAATTCCTCAGCAGCTTTCACAAGAAAACTACTTTCTCCAAAAGGATACGAGACGTTACAAAAAAGTGTGCAACCCAGGAAAAAAATCTTTTCAGAAACTTGAGTTTTGTCATCTGCAATATGAATCCAGCACAAGCAATGTTTTCAAGGAACGATGGCATTAAATAAAGGGGGAAAAAAAATAAGATACCTCTTCATGAATATTCACGTTGAACTCATCGTGGATTGGAGATGCTGTTACTGGGGTTGGGGATGGGCTTTTCTCCGGGTCAGTCAGACTCGGTGTGTCCAATAAACCCATGGAGACAGACCCTGAATTCAAGTCTTCACTTTCACTTTCCTTGCCTGAAGGGAGAGAACACGGAACCTTGTTGGTTTTACACCCCTTGTTCCCACAGAAGGTGCAGCCAGCGGGCTCAGTTATGGGCCAAAAATGGAAGGATTTGATTGCTGGGGTTTTTTAAGACAGACTGCAACAGGAGAAAGGGAGTCATGGCCAAGTGTCACTTCCCAATTCAACCATCACAACACAGCAGGGTTGGAAGCGAGGGAGGTCAAGAAGCCCAGCAAACACCCTCAGGGCATTCAGTGGCATCAGTTTCAACAGGCTGAATAAACTGGAGTACTTCTTTCCCATCTGTTCTGGAATTTCATTCTAAATCCTTTGTTTCCTTTATTCACTAAGGAAAAGACCAGAAGGTTGAGTCTGCTTGAAACTTAAGATGTTTCTGTGGTGTCTTCAAGGTACCCTGAGGAAAAATGCAGCCCACTGCTCAGGAGTCTATCACCAGCCTACAAGTGACCACATCAGGCCTGCAGCCTGCCACAAACGGAGTGTGTCTCATTTAGGTACTGCTGAAGCCCACACCAGTGCTGGCATCCTCTGCTCCTTCCACCCTGGATGCTCCAGAACTGCCTCAGTGCTACCAAAAGGCTTGGACTGGTTGTGAAAGACAACCAATACTTTTGAAAAGGTGAGCAGAAATCCAGTGCTTGTTGCCAAAGGCCTGAGGTAAACACAAACCAAAGTCTGTTCACAGCAAAAACCTCTCTTGCCCATTTTTCACTGCCTGAAATCTCTGTCCATGCTCCAGGAAGTGACCATGGAGCACAGTTCCCAGAGAATCAAGGTCTGTTCTAACCCCCTCCTGTTCTTGAAGGCACAGCACTGCAAGAAAGGGCAATACCCATTTAAAAATCGCTCTTTCTTCAACACTCAGCATGGTGTGAACCCAACACCGCAAAAATACATATTTTGCTTCCTCCCTCTTGTTGGGCTATTGACAATCTTCGCTCTCTGAAGGGGTCTAGAAACCTCCATCAGTCTTAAAATATATGGAATGGGCCATTACATGTTGTGGTACAGAGACAGCTTCTGCATTAGTCACACAGTTAAGCTCATCACCACAACACACCTGGAGTTTAAATGTCAGCAGAGTTTCATTTTTTTTGGTTGTACAATACCTTTTTTACCTTGAGCCAGTATCACCATGTCTTGGACTTTCTTGTACCTATTCAGAGACTGGCGAAGCTCTTCTATCTTCCGATCCTAAAATAAAAGGAACTTGTGACTGAGCTTCCTCCCCCAGAAATAAAAGTACAAATACTAGATCCTTTAGTTTAACTGGCTGTGAGACTAAAAGAAATGGGAAGTGTGGATGGGACAGGACTCAGAATGCTGAAAGGCTTTGAAATATCAAAAATTGTATTTAGCAAAAACAATCATCTGATTAACCACCAGAACTGTCCCAGCCTTGAAAGTGGATTTCAGCTCCCTTGTTAAGTCAAAGGCAGAGCATAATAAATTTGCCATGTACAAAGGATTTAGGGCTTTGGTGATCAAAAGAAAACATCCTACAAAACGCACATGCACATGAAAGAACAAAACCACGTATGAAAATAATTCATACTTCACAGAAGAACCTTTTTGGAAACGCAGCCTGTGATTTGGCACTTGTACGGAGCTCTTTGCATTTGCAGAACACAGTGCAAGCTAATCACACTGAATTCAACAAAACAACAGTGTAAGGACTCTGTACAGACCCTGTGCACATGCACAGAGCTCATAAATGCTCACAGCCCCTTAAAGGCACTGCAGTGCTTCTGACTGCAGAAAATCATTGATTCGTACAAATCTGATTTTTAGGATTGCAAAAAATCACAGATTCTTACAAATATGATTTTTAAGTGAATTGGGAAAAGCTCACACGTGAAGGTTTCCTTAAGAGATTTAAATCAATCTGATGCATGATTACTGAAAAAAGAATGACTTTGCTACCTTCTCTTCATTTGCTGCCATTAGAGATTCTACCGCCTTCTTCATTTTCTGCACCTCTATATCTAAAAACACAATACAGTTCTCCAAGTCAATTTAAATAAGACAGTGTAAAGAAATAAGAAAAACAAAAAAACCTAGAAGCAACTCAGTAATATCTGAAAGTAGATTTACCAATTTACAGACCAACCATAAGCCACTTAAATTCTATTTTAGATACAAACACAAAGAGGAAAGCTATTTTTCTTCAAAACCTCTTCTCTGACATTTTTATCAAGGAAACAATGCAATTCAGGGAATTTCCTTCCTCCCCCCACCCCTCTCCAAGCCTTAGAAGAATGGAAAACTTGAGAGTAAAACTACTGCTTGACTTCCACTATCTCCATCTTTCAAATAACCAAATACCTGCTAAACAAGAAGTTCAAAATAAAAAAACCACTACATTTGGAATGCAGCGAAACACATCCTCATTACAACAGTCAACAACCACCCCAAATGGCATCTCACAAACCCACTCGACAAAGTCAGAGGATTAATGGATGTGATGAAGGAAGCACCGTGCAGTGATGCTCAGCCCTAATCCAGTATGGATGGGGAAATGAGGAGGGCACAGTGGAATGATACAGGTGCTTGCTGTGATGAGCAGTCATGCTGGAATATTACATTGCAGTTCAGACCCGGGAAAGGTTCCTAACACGGACAGCAGTGTTCTGTGCTTCATCTATAATCCTTACTCACCAAGAAGCGTAAACACATGGGAACATGGATGTTCTGGAGGTGTTCTGGACTAGGAATTCAAGAAGAATGGAAATATTCTCCATTTTTTCCTAAAGATTTACCTTGCATAAATGAAGTAAAATTCAGATTTCACTACAAATGTAGGCAGGTGGCCAAACTCACAGGCAAAAATGCCTTGTTTCAACTTCCTAAAAATTCATGGAAAGCAAACAGACCAGGAAGAACATTCTCCTCCTTAATGAAATGCAAGAAGAAAAGAAGCTGCCTGGCTGGCTTTCTAGATGAAAGACAAATAGACACATTGGGCTAAACCAGCAATGGTTCTGGATCTGCAACTGATCCAGTTCCAGAGATTGTCCCTCAGTTATGCTGGCTGAAAATCTGGTCCACTGGATTGCAACTGCATTTCACTGAGAGGCAACTGCTCTGTGAGCCTTCCTGAGACCCAATCTTCCTTTATCTATCAGATTTTCTTCAGAAAACTTTGTTTCAGGCGTGATGTACTCACCCTTGTTTTCCAGTTTTACTCTAAGTGTAACTAAGGGTTATAGATGATGCAACCTAACAACGTTTGTTAAAGCAGTTTTGCAAACACATGCAGAAAGCTATTCTGGAAAGCACTTCTGGAATGAAAATGCTTATGGAAAGACACCAGGAACCTTACTTTTATCTTTGAGCTTCTTTTTACAATTTTCATCTGTGCGGGGAAAATCCATTGGATTGGAAATTAGCAGGAAGGTTATGACATGAAATAACTTTTAAAACATTACCGACACTTAAGGAGTCAACTCTTCCTCACTTCATTCAGCTAATGAGGCAGATAATTTGTTATCTGCAAACAGCATTTTTTAATATCAGTCCAAGGCAGATAAAACATGTTTCATCACAGCAAAAGATCTGCTGCTGAGCTATACTGAAAACCATAAAGCTGAGGACCAGAGGGTAATGAGAGTTCAAGTAGTTCCCCAGGGAAAAAAGCCCTATATAACTAGTCATGAATGCAATAAAGTCAGACCCTGTTCACATTTAAATGCTCTTTAAAAAAAAATGGAATCACAGTTCATTGTGGTCACTTTTCGTGATCTCAGGCAGTGGTTTTGAAAACACCATTTCATGAAATAAAATGTGACAATCTACACACAGCATTTTCCTCCTCAGGTCAGGGGAGGAGACTAATCCCTTGTGCATTTCTTTTTCTAAGAAACATACTTTAAAAGCACAATCTTAAAATCAGCAATAACTATCAGTAAGATATATTTAGAATTGAAATTGCATCAGGTCAAAAACATCTGGGGAAAAATTTCTGTGATGTTTTAACAAAAATTTTCTGGTTTTAATTAAGATAAATCCTCAATCTGAGATTCCCTCAAATAAACACTAATTCAAATAAATACTAATTTTCCCTCAAATAAATACTAATTTTCTTCTTTACAAAAAAAAAGAATTACCCAGCATGTAAAATTCCTGTGCTAATTCAAACTTAATTAAGATTTAGACTTAACCAGCATACAAATCCAGAATCAATCCTTGATCTCACCTATTCAAAGCTAGGTCCACATCATACTTCGGTCTGTAGTATGGTTTTCCCCTTCCTTACCAGGAAGTTTCCTTTTCAACACACTGTTTTTGGGGCATTTGTTGAAATGAGTTTAAAAATTTCTCAGCCAGTATAAACTGTATCTTTTGAGGCCCCATGCAAGCCACATAAGGAGCTAATTCGGGATTTTTTGTCTTGTTTAAATTTGATCAAGAGCTTGCTGTGACAGTAAGTTCAGCACTTGCATCGTCAACACCCTCTAAATATATTGCAAGAGGTAAACATGAAGACAAAGTTTAGGAAAATTGAGGCTTTTATCAGTTATTTCCTGTACAAGGAAACATGGCCTCCGATGAGGTGACTGAGGAGGACACAGTGACAGAGCCTCCCTTTTTCTTACCTCTGTCCAGTATTTCAATTCCTTCTCCTTTCAGCTTGCAAACCAATTTTTCATGCAACCTTTTCACCTCGGCTTCCTTCTGCTCTAGTTTGTCTTTCAGAGCCGACAGTTCATCCTGTAAGGACACAGAGCCACTCAGTGACAGCATCCACAGGCAGCTGAGATGTTTCCTCAATTCCCTCCTAGGAAGCACAGTGGACAGGTCCTCAGCTGGTGGAAATGACTGAGGGCTTCTGACATTTAACACTGCCTGAGGGTCCACCCAACCAAAGTGACTCTGAAGATCCCAACAGACCTCTGAGACCACAACAGAGCAAAATCAGGGGGCCTGTGGTCTGAAACTGTTGGTCTTGTGTACAATTGGAAAGAAATTTCCCATCAAAATTTAAAGAAGAAAGAGCAAAGGGGAGGGGAAAAAAAAGCAGCTTTCTTATTTATTTAACCTTGCAGAGAGAGAAAAAAGTGCAGGTGATAACGCTGAATGCTAACATTTCCACACATTTCTTTTGGTATTTATAGGGCACTTTGCATGTTCAAAGCAGAACAATTCCGAAACTGTGCTTATACCAGGCTGAGGACAGTTTCAGAAATAACCACTGCTTCTATGGAAGAAAAAATCACTCACAACACCAGCAAGCACATGGACACATACTGGAAAGCAAATCAGACAAAAACGTGGTACCTCTGCCACAGTTTGGGTTTGCTGATCAAGCATTTGGAAAGGAAGCTTGGAGCTGAGATTCTTGGGAATAAGACAGATGGTGTTTGGGGGAGTTGGGGTGTATTAGAAAAATGCTGTCAAGTTTTTAACTTAGATCTAACCATCTGCACTAGCAAGTGACTGGCACAGATCCATGCATTTAACTTTTTAAAATTTGAGTCAAATCCTACCCAGTTTAGTAACATGTTTCTTTGATGTCCGAGGATATCTTGTGCAACAGCATCATCAAGACAGGACCCTCACTGCAACTGTACCCAACACTGAAAATTTAATTTGTTCAGTTTGTAAACAAAGCAAAACAAGGCAAGACTCATCATTTTGGCATTTACAGCTTCTAAATGACATTTTAAATCCTTAGTGGAATAAACCAAACTAGAATACTGTAGCTTACGTATTTCGCCGAGCTACCCTCAGAAGATCTGTTGCAAATACACAGTGATATCTGCAACCCAAACTATGGCCCAGCTACAGAATCTCCTGAAACTGGTTCCTGTTTGCTCTAAAGCATCATTTAAAAAAAACCAGATCAACCTTAAAACTGTCAAGAAATCAAAGCTTTTTCCACAACAGTGGCTGGGCAATAATTACAATTCTCCAGTGCTCCAAGCTGGCACTGATCATGATGGGATTCCTGCCAGCGTAGGATCCATGCTACTCCAAAACAAGACCATTTCTTGGTCACTTGAGAAGCTGCTGTGATACCCACAGGCAACTAGAGCTGCATGTGGTTGTCAGTGTGTATTTCTTCCCCTGAATTAGAAACATGATATGCAAATTTACATGTGGGAGAAAGGGACAGCATAAAAGAATCACTATTTCCCAGCTAGTTTTCATGAATACATTTTCTCTAAAAGGGTGATAAAAAGTTCTGTTTGAATAATGGATGTCAGCTACAGACGAGGCAATCTTCCCTTGGAGGGGCAGTGATTTTAACCCAAGTCTAATGCCATTATTTGTAACCTATGCAAGATTCAGAGCTCAAAAATCCTCTCCCCTGCAATATAAAAGCTGTTTACAAGGAATATCTACATAAAGAACTTTCCACATCTAATGAGGAAGGGCACACTGCATATTGACACACAGCAATTAATGAAGAACAGAGCATGACAGCACAATGCAGGACACACCAGTAAAGGGTGGAACATGAAGGATTCAAAACAGGCCCAGCATTACCCAGCAACTACCACACCTTTAGCATCTGGCTTTTTTGCTCCATCCGCTGCTTTTCATACTGCATCTGACCCACTTTGATTTTCATGCTAGAAAGTTTGGCCATTAAAGACTGGTAACAGAGACAGAGGAGTGAGAGAAAACTACAGGTAGAAAAGAGACAAGGCTAAATGGCAAAGAGAAGTTAGACACTTAGAGAAACAGGCTGCTAGAAATACTTAGGTGAATGCTTTCTCTTCAGAAGTGGTTTATTTTTAGCACATTTAGGAGAAAATAAATGCTGGTTTTAACCTATGGCATACGCCTTACATACTGCAACTGGTGTTTCTTGACACATATGTGAAACAAAGGTCTAAACAGGTAATAAATTTAATGTTAACAGCATGGTAAGCTACCCTGCATTATAAACAATGCTCAAGCTGAAAACCACAGCATGAAATTTGGGAATAGCCCCTGCTGCTAAGTAAGAACCATGAAACCCCAGGGCCTGAGAGTGCTCAGGATTTTGCAGGGTGCAGGCAAGGATTAGGGAAAAGAGTGAATTCCTAAAGCCTGATTTACACCCATCCCTGCCTCTTCCCCTCAGCCTCACTTACTTTGGTTGTTTTCAGTTTTTTCTCATACTGGAGTCTTTCATTGTCCATTTCTCCCACCCTCAACCGCAACTCGTTTATTTCCTGGATCAAATCCTGAGCGGAGGGAAAAAAGACAACCAGAAACAACAAAGAAATCCAGTAAACAAAACAGAACAATAGCTAGGACTGTAACAACAAGAAAAGCAGGCATAAAAGGAACTCAGTACACAAAACCACACCACGCAAATCCATCACTAAGTCAAGCAACTCACAGCTTCCCAAATATCCATGGACTGAGTTTCTCAGTTTGTGTGTTACTGCACCGAACGTAAGAGGGCAGAGGACAAAGGGAGACATAAATTGAAGTTGTGTTCCCTGTGCTGAGGGCCAGGAAAGGCCTCCTGCTCCTCTGTTCACCTGCCTGGACGTCCAGTACTAAGGATGGGCAATGGAAAACAGTGGCACACGTCCTTCAATATGCAGCAGCCACATCCTCCACTCTGCAGTCCCTCCCGCCTCAGGCTCACCAGCCATTGCCTGCTGTTTCAAAATATGAAGTGATTGCAATGTAAAAATCCATGTTTCCACCACTTAAAAGAGCTGTCTCACGGAGGGCTGAACAGAGGAGCCATCACAGGTTTCTACAGGCAAAGGCACCTGTGTTTAAGCATCAATGGCACCACTGCACCCGGGCTTTGCAGATGCAGCCTGGCTTGGAATAAACTCGGAGCCATCACCAACTCACACCTGAGCTCTTCAGGAGACCAGCTCGACCTCCTGGCCATCCTGATGGATCCTGCCAGGTTTGGGGGTCAGACCTGAGTGCCCCCAGCCCCCTTGGTCAAACAAACCCCCAGTTTGACTGCTCCACCAAGGTGCAAGGCACTCTTCCTCCAAGCCTCCTCATCCTCTAGGTCAGAGAATGGTTTGGGTTGGGAGGGGCCTTAAAGCCCATCCAGTTCCAACCCCCTGCCATGGGCAGGGACACCTTCCACTATCCCAGGCTGCTCAGAGCCCCATCCAGCCTGGCCTTGGACACACCCAGGGATGGAGCAGCCACAGCTTCTCTGGAAAACCTGTGCCAGGGCCTCACCACCCTCAAATAAGGAATTTTTATGGTCCTTACGTTTGCTTTCCTTCCTACATCTGAGGCAAACCCTATCCATGCCAAGCAATGCTGTACATGGAGCTGACAGCTCTTAGCACAATTTTTCAGAGCTAACAGTGTAATTAATAGAGATTTATATTTATAAATTAACAAGCCATCAGCTGACATTTAGAGGGTATTCATGGATCCCTGATAACACCTGCCTTCCAGCCCCACACCACACTTGCTAAGCTTACAAGCCTCTGGTTATGATTTTGTGCCTAATGAACCTGATGCTAACAGAGCAGCATCTGTATTTCTTCAGAAAGATCCAAGTTCAATTATCAGAACTACGAGGAAAGTGAAAATACAGAACATTTTAATGCTTTTAGTAATTACTACTTCTAACCTACGACTTTCTAATTCAGGTACACCTGAAGTTCCTCAACAATTGATTTGTTCAGGGCTTTTCTCTCCTGCAGCATGATCCAATGTCAAAATACGCTGTGTGGTACTCACTGCTGAGGCTGGTGTCCGCATATTTGTCACTTGAACTACATGACTTCTAAAATGCTCAGTGTGACACAGAAAACAGAGCAATCTTGCAACCAGATTGGAGGTGGTGGTGGATTAATCACAAAGAATTCCCTGTGAGTGAGGCAGTTTCACCCTCTGGCTGCTGCTTCAAAGGCCCTGTCTGGCTATGGACTCCTCCCTAAATAAACTCCCTTGCAGGGTATTTTCTTACATAAACTCAGCCCACCCATGTTCCGCAAGGAAAATAATGCTGGTGTCTGCTGAGAAAGTGGAAATACTGGAATGATTCAAAGAACAGAAAAATTACAAATCTCTATCAAGTACACAATTAGCTTTGAAAAAGCTGTGTGTTTGTGAACATCTAGACAGCAAATCCTAGAGCACAAAGATCTAGTGAGGCATCTGTTTAGACAAAGAATGGGGAATATGAGTAACCAACCAAGCTGGAATGGGAAGTTGCAACGACAGACATAAGTAACAAATGGATAATATGAAGGATTTAATCAGAATGGTAATTCTGTAGGAGACAGTAGCTGCATAAGTTGTCAGACAACAATTTTTTTCTTTTCCCTAAATAAAACCAGAAGCAATATTCATAGTTTTTCTTTCCTAGTTTGGGTATGAATCTTTTTCCCTTTCAATCACTCCACATAAATGCCATAATGTGTTTTAGGGTCAAATATTTTAAATATTCATTTAAATATTCAGCTCTTCTAAAATAATTGATAAACAGCAATATAATTAGATAACACTGAATAAAATACTGTGCACTTATGAATACATACCGCCTCCAAAATATCTCTTGGAGCTTTTGTAAGGGCTGAGACCCTTACAATTAATTAGACATTCCTATTTTCACTGAACCAAATGGAAATGAAGACATATTATCCCTTCTAGTGTTTAAGCCTAAGCGTTTTTTTCAGCTATAAAGTGTCGAAATAAAGAAGAAATGACATAATAATATATATCACACTAAACTACATTGTTCTGGTTTTCAAATGGAGGGAGAAACATTTTAGTAGTAACTTATCAGTTCTGGCATAGATACCCATGATATAAATCCATATAGTCGCTAATTACAGTAACTACTTTTTAAATGTAACTTAGGTTATTTTTATCAAAGGCATTTAGTGTATTTCAAGAAAGGTCTTCATAGCAGATAAGCCTCTTGCACAGAGATTATAGATTTGCAGTTCATGGTGTACTCCCCACACTGGAACCATTTTTCTGGGAATCTGTAGCTCCATGTCCAGCTTTCTGTATGCTGAGCTGTGCTATGAAGTTACGGAGAGACTGCAGTTCAGGGGGGAAACAAAGAAAGGAGGAGTCCAGGAGAACTGTACAATATTCAGTAAAAATAAGGATAGAAATAGAGGAAGCAAATCACTCAAAGCCCAGTCACTTCTGTTACCAGTTCTAGAAAGCACAAGAAACCACAGGATGTTTGCAAATGAAGACACAACAGAAGCCAGGTCGGAAAGCACCTGCTCCCTGTGGTCATCTGGAACAAACCTTGCCTCCCCACAGCCATTTACTGCTGGTGCCAGCTCGTTTATCCCTCATTTTGGCTGCTTGGAGTAAGTGTCAGTCCAGAGAGAGTTGTTTGCTGTGTGCTGTAATTCATGAAAGAGCCGAGCTCCGAGTGGGCAGAGTCCCAGGGGAGCTGTGAGAGCAGCCAGCTCTTACACACACCTCCCACGGATGCAGGAGACCTTCAGTGATTCCCTCCACCCTTCCCCCTGCCATTTCTTCAGCAATGCCAAGCACAGAGCTCGTCTGCACTGCAAAATCAGCTGCTGTGAAGGCAGTGCTGTGATCCTTCACGTAACACCTGTTACCAAACTAGAGGGAAAGGTAACGGGAGGCAACGTGAACCCATCCCACAGCTTGGCAGCACTCAAGGAAATGTGCTGCACTGCAGGAATGAACACTGCTGTCACTACCTAAAGAATCACTTTCAAATCTGAAAGTGATACAAGTCATGAGTTTTCAACCTGTGGACTTCTTTGGGTCTGCAGATTACTTCAGACAGGCCCAAAGAGTAATTCAAAAGCAAGACTGACTTTTGTTCTTGTGCTTGCAATACAAGTGAGGAATGGTGCTTCACTGGAAACTGAGGAGTTGGGAAACCACTGACAGAACTGGAAAGGGCAATTTTGTCTCCTGTCATGGCAATATGGTTTCTTTCCTTCTAGAAATGAATGACATCTGGAACACCTACAATCATACAAACACCTGACATTTCAGCTCATTTATGAATCCAGAACTGGAAATTTTGTTCTGCTGCACAGGCAGACTCCAAGGTATTTCTGATATGGGCTCTATCAGCACAGCTCAGCTGATACTTGGGGTTTCCTGGGTTTTCCCACCTGCTTTGAGGCTTTCTGGCTTCCAACATGACCAAGGTTCAGCTACACAGATGTACAGCACAGAGGGAAATGCCTCAGGAGAGCACTGCCAGGGATGGCAGCTCCACCTGGCACTGTTCCCCGCTTGGTCCCAGGCCCCCTGAAGGCTGGAGGCTGCAGTCAGGCTTCCCAACAGCCCCACACTGAGTCACCTCATTCTCTGTCACCAACCCCAGAAGTTCTGTCTTTTACTGTGCTGTGTCTCTGCACATGGATGCTTTTTGTACCTTCACTGGGCTTGCCTCAGACATGCCTTACTCAGAAGGTGACAGTTTCATGTGGGGTCAGGAGAGTGCAGCATGTTCATAATCTTATTTAAATCCAGCCTAAATCCTCCTGAGACCTGACTGCCAGAATCAAAAACTGCCTTTGGAAATCTTCCTTTGTAAAACCAGAATTTAACAAAGAGGACACTTTTTACTTTAAAAGGAACATGTTCTAACCTTGAAGATGAGTCCCCTTCTTCCCTGGCAAAAAATAAAAAAAATTCCAGAAAATGTTCAGGTGATGTGAAGACACATGCAGCTTTCACAGTTTATTCTGCTGGGGTTTACTCACCTCTGTGTCTCTGAATCTGTCCTCATAGTCCAATCTATCCTTCTCTACAGACGTAAGCTTTAATTTCAGAGTGGAAATCTCTGCCATAAGATCCAGCTTCTGAGTTTCAAGGGTTGTTCTGCTTAAAAGCTCCTGATTCAAGATAAAGAGGAAGAGAACGGAATTACTTATCCAAGGGGAAGAAATCAGTAATTTATTTTGACAGCTAAAGGTCTCCTTCATGGGGAATAGCATCACCCTCATCCTCGCACTCTCTGAAGCCTTGAGACACAGCTATTATCCACCTGACAGATTCCAGGCACCTAGGATGCATCTGGGATCACGGGGGTACTATCACGGGCTGGCTGCCAGGATGAGAAAAAAGCCTGTCTGTCATCACAGTCGCTCTGGGCAGCAAGGAGCTGTGAGGGGAATCCACCCATCCTGCCAGAAGCTTTAATCTGAGGTTCTTTGAAGTTCAGTGGGGAAGGAGAGCAGAATGGGATTCCTGCAGCACAAAGCAGCACTGACATTACTAAGTACAAAGACTTTAAAGCCAATACAGTAGAAAATTATCCCTTAGTTAAGAGATGTCAAGGGCTGCAACACCTTGAAGGGCACTGCTCTCACCAAAGTTTGTTAAGACAAAAGGAAGACAAGACAGCAAGACAGACATGGAGCTGTGAAATACCTGCTGCAGCATCTCCTCTGTGGCATTCAGCTTCTCCCTGTGCTCCTCCAGGCAGAACTCCAGATCCCGGATCTTTTCTCCTTGGGCCTCCACCTGGTCCGTAAGCACACTTACCTGGACAGCAGGGAAAAAGGGATGCACGTTTAGCACCTTGCACCTGTGCCACATGTGTCAGCTGAGGAACTGTAGGTGAGCAGCAGGGCTGCTCGGGCCAAAGATTAACTGGGACTGCGCAGTGAGGAGGAGGAGGAGGAGCAGAGCTCTGCAGTGGACACAACACTTGGCAAAGGAAACAGGAGAGGAGGGAAAGCTCTCCCTTCACACTTACTAGAATTTCAGCCGAAGTTCTGGCAGACACTTTGCAATTCTGCAGCTCCCCTCCTGACTGGAAGTTTTCACAAGGAGTGGCTGCTGCATTTTACTACCAATAATTATGCCTCTGCTGTGACAATACATTAACTCAACCCATTAGCTCCTACCTTAACCACCACATAAACCTCGCTGCTTGTAATTTATTCTCCTTCCCAAGTGATTGCACATAGAGTACCATAACAAGCACTTTCCCCTTTTCAGAACAATAAAAGCAAAGGAGGTTAAAACACACAGCCAGAGGCTGAGCAAGACTAAGACAACATCTTTGAGACAGCAGAGAGATTCCCATTTTGCCTTTTCTGAATGCGTTTTTTTGTTTTCAACAGGCTCTTCCTGCAGTACTGCTGGGAAAGAGGGTGAGCTGCCTAAAGCAGAGCTCAGAGCTGTCACAAGTCCCTAAGCTGGGTCCACATCAGGGAATGCCAGCTGTGCAGTCCAACGGGTGCCAGGTATTCCCAGCTCCAACAGCAAGAGGAAGCCAGCTGCCAGAACAGCCAGGGCTGACCCTGTCCAGTGCGCAACAGTCCAGCCCAGCAGCAGGTGAGCAGGACCACCGAGGAGCTGCGTGCCTCCTTCTGCCTGCTGGCCAGTCCTGCAGCTTTTGTCACCTTTCCTAAGGACAGGACAACTGTCTCCTGATGC
Organism: Oriolus oriolus; assembly: GCA_013400235.1. Lineage (NCBI taxonomy): Eukaryota > Metazoa > Chordata > Aves > Passeriformes > Corvidae > Oriolus > Oriolus oriolus. The sequence goes on along the minus strand of VXBT01005747.1, from coordinate 122,797 downwards.
AGACATCACGTGAATGGTCCTGAGAAATGGTGATCTTAAGGATACACATGGGTGTAAGTAGGCGGCTGCTCGGCAGACCTGCTCCGCAAACGGAATTCAAAGAGAACAGATACACAGACAGAAAGGCCTTTAGATTTCTCCTGCAATCTAAATTCACACCTCTCCCTAATCTGGGTTAATTCTCAGGTACCAGCAAGTCTTCTGAACACTGTCCAAGATATCACAACTGCAAATAAATTCTCAGAGGTTTTATCACATACTATCAGAAAGTCTTGTGAATCCAAGAGTAGAAAAAATAATTTGGGTGACAACTCACTTGCAGAACAAGAGATTCCTTATCATTTTCCAGACGAGCCAGCCTTTCTTGATAAACATCTCCATTCCCAGATATATGCCCATTAGTCTGGAAAAGACAAACAAATATTGCATAGTCAGCTATTGTACCACAGTGTCATCCAGCATTATCAACACGCTTAATGAGTATTTTTAGTCTGCACAGTTTAAGAACAGATTCGAAGTATTCTCCAGCCCCCTAAGGGTTACAAATCAAATAAACTGTCAACAAAGGACACACGACCACCATTCAGGAGAGAATTGTTCAGGGGCTTGAAGATGAGAAAGGAAGAACCTTCTGGTGACCCAGTTCTGCAAAATTCACTTACCGTGCATTCAGCATTTTGCTAACAAAACTTGGACTCATTGCTACACAACACTAAGCCATACTTGCAAAGAGACAAATACCCTGCGACATTCAGCAAGTGAAGAAAGCCAAACATACAATCTACAAAATGTGTATTATGCTTCTTGCAAGTCATACAGTCAGAGACATCCTTTCACATCAGGCACACTTTACTGGGTATGGGTGAACGTCTGCACTCTAAACACATCTCTTTGTAAAGCTGCCTGAGGCTAAAGAGAAACACGAATTCATGTTAATGCTATCAGAGAGTTCAGAGGAATCAGCAACTTTCTTCATAATAACTTCAATGCTCTTGAGCAGCGGGAAGGATTTTATTCTATCCATATTCAAAGCTGTCTCAAAGCACTTTGTGATCCATGCCACAATCAGATCTCAGCTCAGAAAAGAAAGTCTTGTTCCCATCACGGCATAAATCGCTTAGAGGAGTCTGAGAAGCTGCTCTGAAATCCAGGGTGCTCAACAGAGACACCCAACAACGTTGAGGGGCCCTGACTTTGTCCTGAACATGTGATGAAAAGAAACCGGGTGACTGATCTTCGTGCCCCCATGAGCCTGCAGCACAACCCTGCCTTGAGAGGCCACCACCACTCAGGAGCTCCAAGCCTCCAGCTCCTCCTTTGAGTCTCCCCTGACTGCAGAGGATACCCCAGGAAACCTCCTGGCTAAAACTCCTTTTCTAAGTTACATGTCTGACCTTGGGTGGTGGGAGAAACTGCCTCGTTTGAGCCTGAAAGAATAAAACTCCCCCCAGCATCACTTAAAGACCCAACCTAGAGCAAACAGGAGGAGGTAAAAGTGTTCGACCTCACCTCAGTGCTCTCAAGAAATCAGGCTGCATCCTGGCAAGTCTCAAATCACAGAGCAGTAGCAAAAGTGTCTCCCAAGCATTAAATTTCACCTGGTGACCATAGTATCTCCCCCGAAATCTGCTCTAGCAGACTAAGAAAGGATGCTCTCTAGTAATTTGTACCAGTACCTCATCACAATGATCTGAATTATGACCCTGTATCTGAATTATTTAGCAGCACAACACTAAGCCACCTGACCACCCAGACACTCAGCCCCAGGGCAAAATTCCTCTAAACTTCAGAGTCTGCCATATTTTCCCCCTGACCTCTACCAGAATTTAGCTCATGCCATTTGAGATCAGTGAGATCTTCCATTTTGTAACACTTTAATTTAGGTGAAAGAATTCAAAACAAAAGAAACCTTTCAGCTGTTCAACTAGTAGATTATGCTTCAGATTTTGCGACCTGAGTTGCATGTGAAAACAGAACTGAGGGTTTTGTCTACTTTTCCTGCTCTGCAGCTCCCTTGTCCTTTAAGTCCTCCAGCACATCTCGAGCACTTACTCAGCCTCCATAAGAACAGCACCCATATTTTGCAATATACAACACATTTATCAATCCAGTGCACGTGTCTGATGTAGGAAAGTGGTATCCATCCCTCACTACAGGCAGCAGAGCTGCAAAGACAACCCTCCATGCTGCTGGGGCTAACATGGAATTCCTTGCCCAAGCACAGACTTGACTCCCTGCCTCCCAACCACCACATCAACACCTGAATCACTGACCCTCCTGATAGCTCCAGTCAGCAAAACCAGACACAAATTAACTAAAACCAAAGACTGCAGGGAAAAAATGTGGGGAGGGAAGTCTTGGTTTCACAGCACGATGAAAATGTCTTTAGGATGCTGTGAAAACCAACGAGGTGTGAAAGCAGAACGTTAGTCATTGTGCACAGCATCTTGCCAAGACACCTCTGTTGTTAAACTCCGTTCACATTTCTCAGGAAAAATCCGCTTGGCTCAGCACGTCCGCCTTGGCTTTCAAACAGAAGCGTTTGGAGAGGGAGAGTTCAGCTGCAGCTGCACACCACCATCACAAAGAGGTGTTGGGAACCCCAGACAGGACAAAGGCAAAGGCCATTCTCCCACAAAACAAAAATTAGTGCTAATAGCATCACAGACTAGTAAAGGTTGGAAAGTGCCTCTAAAATCATCAAGCCTAACCATCAACCCAGCACCACCACCATGTTCACCACTAAACCATGTCCTCAAGTGCCATATCCACACATTCTTTAAACCCCTTCAGGGAGGGTGACTCTACCATGTCCCTGGACAGCCTGTTCCAATGTTTAATAACTCCATCAGGAAAGAAATTTTTCATAATATCTGACCTAATCCCACCCCTGACACAACTTGAGGCCATTTCCTCTCATCCTGTCAAACACTTAGGGCAGTCCATCCATTCTTTGGGAGAAGCCTTGCAGAGACATCTTAGTTTTGCAAGCTCTGTGTACTGAGCGCAAAGATCTCTTTTCTGGCTATTGCCAGAAATATTTTCTAAGATCTGCATAAAACCAGACCTCCTGTAGCACACCAAACCCAGAAAATTCTGTGTGCAACACAAGAATTGTTTACTTTTTTGCCTGAAGTGTTGTAACTTCTGTGTAATACCTGGGACTGACTCTTAATTTGAGGCATGAAAAGGCAAGAAAGCCCCTGACTTTGGTTTCAGTGGAGAAAATGGTGATAGCTGGAGAATGGATGATAGAGAAAGACCATGGCAGCTATTTCCAAGAGCAGCAGCCTAAACAGTGGTGCAGAGACGCAGGACCTGCAGCCACTGGACACACAACACCTTTCCAGATCTTTGCTCTGGACTGTCTTCAAAGGTAAAAAGTTGATTCTGGGCATGATATTCTTCCCAGAGAGATAAGGAGGGAAGAGAGGAGATGAAACATACGAAAAGAACAGCACGGTGATGGTAGCGGGCAGGACTGAAGAGAAATGGAGAGGGAATATGCTCAAACACTGGATTTAGGAAAGTGGTGCATCAGGAGATGGGGTGGAGGGAGCCCCAGTGGGAAGGAATGGGCTGCAGGGAGGTCTGAAAAATGCCAGGAGACCTGGTGTGTGCAAAACCTGGGTGAGCAACACTCAGTGTGTTCCTCAGGAGCATCTCTCCACCTGGGAACCTGCATCCTCCCCTGGGACTGAGCCCGGCAACTACTCACTCTGCAGAGCAACAGCTCCACTTCGGAAGGGGAAGGAAATAGTAAGAGAAGCAAAAAAGAAAAGCAAATATTTGATTGAACAGCAACTGCAAGTATATTAAAGGCACTTGGTAGTTCTGGATCAAATTTGTATCATTTAAGTCAAGAAAGGATTAACATACTTTACTAGCTGTGTAAGAAAGGTTTTCCATTTTCCAAGGAAGGCTCTTTTCATCAGCAACTTAAAACCTATCTAATTAATCTTCAACTAAGCAGCTATATTTTAGATGTGTTTTCAATTTTAGTGATTAATTGCAAAACACTATATGGGAAGAGAGTGCAGATTTACCAACACCGATTTTAATCCTAAAAACAAAAGAACAACTGTCACAATGCCACTGAGGCTTCGCAGAAGTTTGAGGTCAAGCATTTACTTAAAATGCCTTGTAAGATCAGACCCAGTGCACTTAAAAACTCTGCAAGATCAATCCACAGCTAATCTGTTAAACACATGTGTAAAGCTTTGTCTGCAATCATCTAAGTGTAAAAATCCACGCTGCTCTGGAGGGAATTATTCCTGTAGTAAGTAGATGCATCACCAAACTTTCACAGCTTGCCTGCCTTCAGTCTTTAATCCCTTTTCCCTGGAAATGAGTTAGCATTCCAAACTGAAGGAACGTTTCTAATAGCTGCTGGTTTAAACTTTCTAATAATAAAAAAAAAAAAATTTAAAAAATTAGTTTCCTCTCAGTTGCTGAATTCTCCTTTCAAAAATAAACCTCATTTTTAGCCTACCACAGCTGATACCCTCATTTTCCTTCATTTTCTCTTCTGCTTTGGAGATGAAATAAGCAGCACAAATCACACTGCTCTTGCTGTATGTGCAGTTTGGTTTGTAAGGAAGGAGCTGCCACTCCACAGCATCATCTCCCTGTGCAGCAGATCGCACTGACTGTTTTGACCACCAAGTCAACAGTTGGGCGAGTGAGCCTTTCCCAACACCTCTCTCCTGACCATCTGGAGTTAAATTAGAGCTCATCAACATGCTTATGTGGTTCAGATCATTACAATACACATTACCTATGCTCAGTTAAACAAAGCTGCTGCTGTTCCGCTCATTCCCTCAGCTTTAGAGTCCCTTGCAAGAGGGCTCCTCCAGCCTCAGCTGCCTCAGCATCACTCGGTGTGCCTTGGGCAGAGCCTCTGGGTTTCCCAAGCCAAGTATCCACCACCTGGGATACAGACCGACGACAGCTTTACCCTCAGTCGGCATCAATCCCACCCCAGATTCATACTGCTCAAACTGTCTGAGCTGCTGTGTAACCAGTTTGTGTGGAAGCCCACCTCTAGCCTCCCAAACCAGCCTCTCCTGCACTTCCCGCTTCCCTGCTTGGAATATTTGCAGCCTGCTCCACACACTCCAGCAGCAGACCTGCTGCTAAGCTTTTCCTAAAGTTTACAGGTTACTCCCTCCTCACAGAATGAGAAGGGGGAAAAAAAAACAACCACAAAGCCCCCACATTGTATTTTAAAGGCTTCACTACAATAAAAGTGAATTCTGAAAGAAAAGCAGCTGAACACAGCCCTTCACTCTGAAGCATTTACCTGAAGCATTTTGTAAGCAAAAATAACACGCTGCTGAACAGGCAAGATGCAACCTTTCCACAATATTCCGTTTCCTCAACAGCAGCCCAGCTGGTGCCTGGTACAAGAGAAGGATGAGAGGCTCATTCCCAGCATTGCCCAGCCATGGCTTGTCACTGGGAGAAATGCAGGAGCCAGCACAAGCAGAGATCTCCTTACCTTATTTAGCCAGACGCAGTGCCCGTGAATGTCCCAGCTATACTCCATGCTGGTCATGACTATTTTCATGCATTCACGGACGCCAGAAGCCGAGGCTGAGGGCTCCGCGCTCCTCTGAGCCGAGGTTAAGTGACAGCAGGTCCCCTCGCCCAGCCGAGGATGGAGGCGAGCGGAGTGGGAGACGTGGGAAGCGAAGCCCGCGGAGCAGCAGCGCTCCTCAGGCGGAGCAAGCAGCTCTGGGGAATTAACACATCAAAGCCCGGCAAGAAACTCCTCCAACCCCGCACGCACAGGAGGAGGATGCAGGCAGGGAGGTGCAGAGCAGCACAAACCTGACCTGGAGCAAGGACAGCCCCACGCAGGTGGCACCCGGCCATCTCCACCCTCGCTCTTGCCACCAGCGCAGCCCCCTCCTCCGGACCCTCCCGGAAAGCATCCAACCCAACAACATAGGAGAAAAAAGCAACTCCCAACCCCTTCACCTGACCACAAAGTAAACAGGAGGGGCTTTCCTATTAATTGTAAAAGCTGTAGGAACACATGTAATTAATTCACTTGTAGACGCCAAGAGAAAATGGAAGAAAAAGTTGACTCAGCTGTCCCAGGTCTCCCAAGAGGCTTGTCCCAAGTTTATATCATACTTCCGAATGATGTAACAAGCAACAATAACAACCAACCTCTGTCCTCGGCTTCAAGTTTTAATTGACCCATTACCAGCAGCAGCACAACAAATTCTTAATATTTCTGACCACAGAGTCCAGCTCCGAGAGTCCTGTGATTATCTCAAAAGACAGTTTTATTATAAAAAGAAACATCTACAACTACCACAGACAGAGAAAAATCTCAAAACCGTGAATGCTGAATAACCCAGGAGATACCAGGAGAGCAAAGGACAAGCAGAAGCTGTGCTTTTAAAGCCAAACTGATTCTTTTTGGATTAGGAATGGTGACTTTTGATGGGTTGCTCTTCCTGCCAAAGAACTCATCCCCGATGCATGAAGATGCCACGCCAAGGCGTACCATAAATGAGCCCATATTTATCCTCCACTGTTAAAAACACACCAATCTGGATGATCACCTTCAGCAAGAAGCAGGGTCCTGTGTTTCCAGAACTTTGGGAGGTGGATCTCTCAGGGACAAAACGTACTGCCAGCAGGGAGTGGATGATGACAGGCTGACACGGTATCACAAGACTCCTTTCATACTCAACTCGAGGAGAGATCTCAAACTGCTCGGTGGTAACACCCTGGTGCCACACATTAGCATAGGACCTTTTGATACCTAAACCCAACATAAGCAGAAGCTGAATCAAATGACTCCACTGTACACCCACACCAGGATAATCAAACAACAAACTTGGGTTTGAAGAGAAGATTTTTTTTTTTTTACATGAATAAGAGATGATTTCTAGCTAACCAAACCGCTTCCTCCACTTGGGAATTGCGCTCTTGTCCAAATAGGTCAGCATATCTCTATAAGATTACAAGCTATGTCTACCCAGCAAGGAAAATTTCTCTCTGAAAGCTAATATCCCCTCATATTAACTCTCATTACTCCCAGCTACTCTCTGGAAGAACTAGCTTAAAGAAAAAAAAGTCAAAATCTGAAGCTGGTCTGTGAGGCAGCAGCAACACACTGGATTGCACGAGCCACTACAGATCAACCATCATCCTCAGATGAGCTGAAAATGTTCTGTGGTTGGACTTGATGATGATCTTAAAGGTCTTTTCCAATCTTAATGATTCTATTATTCTATATGATTCAGGAAACCTTTGGAGGCCATAAAGATTTGCTTGATCTTAAAGTCAATTTCAGAAATTCACTTATGGAGTGAAAATAATTACTAAAATACACATTATAATACATACATTTAAATTCAGAAAGTCACTTCCAAAGCTAAAGCCACAGATGCACTCGCTGCGGGTTTTGAAGAAAAAATACTGTATTATCCTGGATCTTTCACTTCAGGGGCACATCCTTTAAAGAGGAAAAGGCACACACCAGGACCCACATACACAAGTTCAGATCAGGAGCATGGGGGAAATGGCTCTGAGGTGTGGGAAGGCACTGTCCACCCACTCCTACCCTTCACTCTTCTTTTTAACAAGACACAGTTGGTTTCTTCTTTCTGGGAAAGTTGTTGCATAAGATGTATTTTTAAAAAAATGCAAAAAAAAAACCCCAACCACTTTCCAGAAAAGTAATAAACAGAAGGAAAACTGTCTCTTGTTTGTTTCAACTGAAGAAAAACTGGAGCAATGCTCATGGCTGGGAGCAAGGTTTCCGAGAATTACTCTTCAAGAGATGGCTCTATCAGCTTCCAGCTGGACACAACAGGGCTGCCTTGGTCTTGCAAAATGTGGCGTTTCGTTTAAAATGGTTTTGCTACTGGTGCTGATGTTAGAGATTACTCACACACTGCCTCTACTGAAGCCAGAAGCTCCATTTTCACAGAGTACAGCACATGCTTTATTAAGGCACACACTGAAATACACAAAACATTTCTGCTGATCAAGAGTATTCCAAAAAAACTCCAGAACTCTGGAATAGTTATGACCTGGCTATGGATTTCAGGCCTGGTTCCCAGTGAAAGCACGAAGTCCAGACATGTTTGAGCTCAGAAAGGCCTCAGTCCCTTTTCCAGACTTGGAACAAATGGCCTTGTTTGTAATTTCACCCATGACATTCACCTGCCCTCCACCTGCACATGGAGACGTGAGCAGGGTTTTCAGCAGCACAGATCAGTTTTGAGTTGCAATGACATGTTATAGTTAAACTGACTTCCTTGTGCGGCAGAGAGCCGCATGTACAAGTTTTCCCAGCTCCCCATGGGGACCACATGATGGATTCTCTTGGAAGAGCCGTGCCAGATGTCCGGGCACTGTACGTGCGCTCTGGTGTCACGTGGCCATCTGGCACCCACCCGTTAAAAAAACAAAAAGCAGCACGAGGTGTTTTAACCCACTGGCCCTTTTCGAGTGCTTGCACAGACACACTGAGAGGAGTAGAAAGGAAGAGGATCAAGGACACGTGGCAGCCCATTCTGCCATGGCAGGACTGAATGCTCTGCCCTATTTTACAGAAATTTTGGGAGACTGCTGTCATCCCCTTTTCCCAGTGTGGGCACCAGTGGTTTGGCTGCAGGAGCCAGGGGAGGATTTTTCTCCTGTGATACACACTGTCTGGCAGCAGCAAACACTATTTTTGTTTTCCTCTGAGACACAGGAGGCTTGCTTACAGCCCCGCATGAGATGTCACACACCAGTTCCAGCATCCTGCTGGATGCAACTTCATGCACGGAGGATTAATCCAGTTTCAAACAAAGAAGGTGTCTGCCCTTCCTCTGCAAGGAGGGGCATAGTTGCAAAAAACCTTCCTACAAATCATCCAGGCACTTCCCATGACACCTGCTTGCTCAGACAGGGACTGGTGACACCTGCAAATCCCGTGGCTGTAGCACACTCTAAGTGGAATGTTACGTCTTTCCTACAAGGGGCTTTAAGGATGACAGAGAATACAGGGGAGTCATCTGAGGCAGAACAAGGAATAATTGAGGCATAGATGGAATAGCTATTTTCTGCTATCTTTGGCACTCACAAATCGTGCACATCTTTTCCCGTAGTTGGGAGGCGCTAAACTGAATGGCACAATGGAGCTCCTCCTCTCCCACTGAGCCCATGGATGCAACAAAAACCCACTGCTGTCTCACCACCATTAGGTGACTCACATTGTGTGGGTCTGAAGGACCCCATTCCAGACCCCACCAGCCAGGCACCCCTAAATCACACATTTGCCATCACAAGGGGCAATGACTGCTCTCCACCTCAGGAATCTCAGCAGGCACTGCAGTCTCAGCCATGCTGCTGGGCCCCTTTACTCCAGAATAACCTGCAGGGGATCAGCACCACTAAACGTGGACTACAGATGACTGTGAACACCACGGGAAAGTGCAGTTTCCAAGACTGTTTATTTGGCATATTTTTTTGTTTATAAAGGCCATAGTTGCATGAAACCTGTTATGTCCACAGAGTAGTTACAGCGATGTTCACGGCTGTATGTTACACAGGCAGGGAATGCTGATGTTAGCAGGAACTCTGCCTGTTTAAAAGATCTGACTTCAATGTCACTCCTGTCTCCTCCTCCTGATCTCAGCGTTGGCTGCCACACTTTGACAGTGGAGGCGAGATCCAAATCCCACTGGAGGCAGTGGGAGAGCTCCCACATGCTTCATTAAGTTTCAGGCATTTTTAAATGAGTAGTTCAAAGCAAAGATTAAAAAAAAGAAAAAAGAAGGCTCTCCCTTCAGATCTTTCTGCAAGGGCTACAGTAGCAGGTCCAAGGTGCCCATGTGTCCCTGCATTGCTGTGCTCAGCCCCCATGACAGCAGATGGCACAAAGGGTTGCCCAGCGCCAGCCGCAGCAAACACAGCCCTGCACACGGCAGTCCTCTGGGCTGTAACTGAGCATGGAGAAAAATCCATTTGTCAAGATAAGAACACTTTCTGCAAGATCAGCCATGGCTCCAGGGAGATGGAGTCCTTCCCAGGGGGTGCAGCGCCCATCCTGGGAAGGGAGCAGGCGATGGTGGCCATCTGTCCCAACGGCAGCAGCACCCGGGGCGCACGGAACACAGAGCCACCACAGACCTGCAGCAGCCCCAGCCTTCACCAGGGCTGGCACCCCAATTTCAGCAGCACTGTGCCACCCTGGCCAACACCCAGTGTGTGAGACAGCAGGACCTGGCCACAGGTGCAGGATGGATTTGACAGAATATGCAGAAGCGCCCACCCGCTGCTGTTGCTGTGACAGCTGCCATGAGGCTGGCTTAAAACCCAAAGCATGGCCTCTGGGAGCAAGTCTTGACTTCCACTGCTGGAGCTTCCCCAAAACCTGCACACACCAGGACCTCCACCACACAAACACTGACACACACCATGAGCACAAGGACTCTTCCTTGGCCTGCTTGGAAGTCACCAGTCACAGGGCATCTGGAGGGAAAAACCAGCAGCTCCTTCCAAAAGGATGCTGTTTTAACTCACCTTTTGGTCAGTACATTTTATTTCCCAGGGCAGTCTTTAGGTAACCTACACTCAGACAATCTTTGATTTTTTGGGAAAACCAAGTCTTGGGGAAAGAACTGACTGGTCAGTTTTATTTCTGTGCATTTTTAAAGTAAGGTGACAAAAACCAGCCAATTCACAAACACAGAAAATAAAAGTTTGGTTTGGTATCCACATCAAAGGGATGCAGAGCTTACACCATTCACTTCTGTTATAAATCAGGTAAGGGTGCTCAGTAGTAACACTGGTCCCCATAGAAAAAATGCCAAAAATACTTTTTACTGAAAAGTATTCACACCAACTTTTTTCCTCCACTAAGCATTTGATTCTTTAAAAAAAGTCTTTGCCCAGCCCTCTGAGATGAAACTGCAGTTACCAAGTATTGTTTGCTCCCCAGATTGAGGCACAGTGCTTACATCAGACAGCAGAGGCCAACCCACTGCACGAGGCATTTGAGCAACAGCTTTTCCAAGGCATTTGAGCAACAGCTTTTCCAAGACCCCACAACAGTATCTCCAAAACAAAATCTCTTCCCTGATATGCACTCTAAGCTTTATAAATAGCTGTGTAAAACAGAACCAGTCTAGCCAACATCCAAAAGGAGCCTGGTGCAGGTAAAACAAGGTGAGACTGTACCATTTGACTTTGGAGCCATTCGATGAGAGCCTCGGCCGTGGAGTCCGGGACCTGGCAGCGCAGCCCCTCCCTCTCATCCGCTTCCATCATCTCCAGCAGCCCCCGCAAGTCCTCCACGAGGTGCAGCGCCCGCAGGCCCCCCATGAAGGGGGAGGTGGGGGACTGGCAGTCAAAGATGCCATTGGAGTATTCCAGAGCCTTGGAACCTGCAGGGAGCAAAACCACACGGGGTGAGGCACGGGACACGGGTCGGGCGCACCCCGAGGGTGGGAAAGGGCGGGGGTTGTTCCTGGCAGGGTTTATTCCAACCATACTCAGCGCTGGTGCTCCGGGATTGAAGCTCCAGCAGGAAGGAGGTGGGCAGGTCCACAGGGAATGGGAATGCCGCAACCTGCCCATGGGGTCGAGGCATGGGCCGGGCTCCTGCTCCCTGGGACGAATTCCCAAGGCAGAAGGTGCTGCCAGGGATGGAACATCCTCTGCCAACACCCTGAGTCACCCTGCAGGCACTGAACGATCCAAGTCACATTCCAGTGATGGTGTCCAGAGAAAACCATGCCCTGAGTTTTCCATGCAGGAATACGTTAGGCTGCTCCAAGGCACTGGAAATTTTTTAAAATAATGAAGAAAAAGATGAAGATAAATTAAAAGACCAAATCCCTTCTGCACGGGAATAAATTTTAAACCCAGCAATTTGACACGGTAGCACTGACATTTGCATGTTAATAAAGAGAAAAATCTCTCATTTGCATAAACTCACAGGGTGCATATTTGACCTACATTAGAAGTTGCTATATATTAAGAAAGAAAACTATGAATTTAGGATTAAGGTTGATTTAAGTCAACCTAGCTAATTCCAACTGTAATTCCAGTACACTGATTTGTGACCTTAATTCTGTAATACCTCGGCACAATGAGACATGTTCATGACAGACCTTCATTTGTGCTGTCAACTTTTAGAAACCACAAGGATATGCCATATATGCACTTCCATGAACTTTCATTCACCCCATCTGGCAAGCCACAAAAATCCAAGTATTCTGCTAAATTCCCACTGAAAACAATAAAGAGAAAAATAACCTCAACAGCACAGGAGCTGATATCCCTCTGTTATATTACTTTATAGACCTGTTCACAGACATGGGTAAATGAAGTCTGTGGTGACTTAAATCTTCCAACATCACATTTTGTTTTTATATTAAACCTCATCCTGTCATAACCAGCTTGGGCTCTTGGAAACACAAATACATGATCGGATCCAAATACCAGTGTCTACTTATGGAAATTACTGAAGTCACAGCTTACATGTATTTTTAGAGATCATCATGATCAAACTGAATTCCCTTTACATGTGTTCCTGCTATGTGTCCTTAATATCTTTAAGCAGAGAAGAGACATTGTTCAAACAAAGCACACGCTGTATGATTACTTTTTCCCTAAGGAAAATTGTTTAAGTGCAACTACAAAAAACTTTATAACTGTGTTGCTATACTTGTGAGGGTCTTTTTGACTATTAACTTCTTGCTCTTTCCCTCCTCTGTTGGGTATTTATATTATTTTCAAACTCACTAGCCTCTGCTTAAAAGCAGAGGTTGTATCCTTTGCAATGCCTCTCCCTGGGCAACTTACAATTTACAGGTACTTATAAAAAATCCAGATGTTCAAGGCAGGTCCAAACCAAACGTTTGGACCCAAAGCATTCCAATTTTGAAAAAAAAAAAAGAAAAAAAAATTCAATTCATGTTTTAACTCTTCCGAGTTGAGGGTAGTTCAGAGTAGCCACTATTGTCCTTGACTCTCCTGGTGCTCCATGCAGGAGCTGAACTGCATCACTCAGCCACTTCCAGCAGCCCTTTGAGAGAGGGTAGGAGAAAACCCAATCCATAGAGCCTGTGAGAGTCTGTGCAATCCCTCCACTATGGTTATCTGTTAACTCTAAGCTAGAATAGAAGGCACCAAAAGCAATTCCCCGCATATTCCCTTCTCTGCCTGGAACTCTGTCCTTCTGGTGGGAGAAAGGAGGACCCAAAAAGCAAAACAAACTCCTGCCCCAGGTGTTTACCTGCTATAATGCCATCCATCTGCTCCAGGGCCGCAGCGAGCATGTCACTTGCATCACTCATCATCTTCTCTCTTCTCAGGAACAATCACCAGCTACACCATAAGGAGCAGTAAAATGCCGATGGTGTGAGATGGTTCAGAGCCTCAATCTGCAAAAGAGAATCTAATTTCACTGCGTGTTCTCTGAATTCAGGCATTACTGTTGTCAGATCAGCAAGAAGACTGAGGCCATTTGCTGACCACAACAAAACCCAGAGGTGTTCACCACCAGGCATGGACTGGGATCGAGGAACCAAAGCACCAACCTGATGACACACTTTCTAGTGGCCCATGGCCTGCTCTGCCCACAGGTCCATGCCAGTGACAGGGGATCCTACAGAACACTTCAGAAATCCCATATTGCACTTGCAGGAAGCTCACAGAGAAGACACAGGCCTTCTATCACTAAAAGTGAGCTGCACCTCAGCAATAAATCATGTGTGCGTCTGCTGTAGTTTTCTCCCCAGTTCATTCTGTTCAAGAAACAGAAAAAGAGAAGTCTGACTGCTTGTCTGAGATTTTTGGACAATCCAGAAGTTCCAGGCATGGAACTATCTGCCTACAAGCAGGATCTCTCAGATGCCCACAACTCACTGGATGTAGAGTGCACGCACAGACTACCCCTGCTCCGAGTTTAGCAGATTCACATCATAACAACGCAATCTGATCTCACCCTCAAACTTCTACAAGCCAGAAGTGGTCCCCAAAGGAGTATTTCCAGCAGGCTGGAAAAGCAAACCCGCCCAACATGCTGCCTGTAGGTGAACTAGCAGACCAGAAATCCTGATGGGCTACAAGTTGATTTGAGCAGGTGCTTAGGAACCTGGCTGAAGTGGAGCTGCAGGGGTCAGAGGCATTCCCAATCCCTCCAGCCCAGCACAACGGACACACAAACCACTGACACTGCCCAGACTGCCTTGGCTTTAATCTAATACACATGAGACTGCTGCTGCTATAAATACAGCTAGGGAACAAAGCTAAACAAACACCAGGAAGGAAAACTCGCTTTAACCTTTGTGTGCCCTGCCATTTGGTTTTTGTATTAGGCCGCACCACCGCTGACATTTGCCCCAACATGAGCAATTAAGAAAGTAGTTCACAGTATCTCTGGCATAAGTCCTGGAAAAGAGTCTACTAAAAAACAAACCTAAACAAAAATCCCCATTATAAACTGATTTTTCCCTCCTACGAGTCACCTTATTGGTCTGAGCCAGCTGGGAAGTAGCCCTTATTGGAGGCTGCCACCCAGCTTTGCTGAAATGTTATCCATGAAATGCCAACAAACATTTCATCTTCCACAACAACATTTTTATTACATGAAGTAGGTCCAAACCCTAAGGTAACCTTTGAATGACAGCACACAGACTGCTGTGCTTTTGGCAAATGCCTGGTTTTATTAGGTGGTTGTCAGAGTCAGAAAAACCAAAAGAACTTTAAACAGTCAAAACACCTGTAAGTGAAGATGCTGGAAATCTTAAAAAAAGCAGTAGCATCGTAACTGAAGACTTTCAGCCTTCAAGGAGGAAGACCCCAGTTCTAAACACAACGTAAATATTTGGCTTCAATCAGTATAAGACCTGCCAGAATATGCAGACGCTACAAGACAATTGGTTCGGTGCCTCCACATCTGATAAAAATGAGCAGAAAATGCAGCTTTTGCACACACATTCACATTGGACAACACTGAAGACAGTCTCTCTTTTTTTTTTCTGCTCAAGATTTCCTGGCTCTGATACCAGGTCCTGCTCAAATATGGGTGTCTATGAAGGCAGAGTGTGAACAATCTGCTGTGGATTTCCCTCAAAAGGCAAAGAACACACGAGAAAGCCCGGGGCTTCTGCAGCCCCAGGCAAAACACTGATTCCTTACAGCTCTAAGTGGAAAAAGACCAACAGCACAAAGCCACCACAAACCCACAGCAGCCAATCAATGTTTGGGCATCAGAAGTGCACGTGAGCTTTTCAAAGTGCATAAACAGCTCATGGGGCGAGTACAGAAGACAGAGCCAGGCTCTTCTCAGTGGTGCCCAGTGACATGGCAAGAAGCAATGGGCACACATAAAAACACAGGGAAGGTCACTTTAGAATTTAAAAGGGGGGAGAAAAAAAAGCGTAAATAAAAATAAATAATTTTTAAAAGCTCTTTTACTACGAAGACAGCAAGTAATGGAAAGGGTTGCCCTTCTGGGGTCGCCAACCTTGGAGCTACTCACAGCCCAACTGGACCCTACATGGCACAGCCTGTCCTGGGCATCCCTGCTTTGGGCAGGGGCTGGGCTGGAGACCTCCAGTGGTGCCTTCCCATCTCAGCATCAGCGAACTCAGTGCAGCTCATGATCAAGCATTAAACACAGTACTGGAGGCTGGTAGGAAAAGCCTACGTAGGCTAAAAACACACAAAGGAGCAGAGTTCTCCCTAACTACATTTGTTCACAGTGCACCCCTTGATTCTCACCTTCTGGCTATGAAATGCATGAACTGGGGACGAGGAACTGCTAATTTGTGCTTGCACAATATAGCCATGGCTCGCAGGCACAGAAAAATCACCATCCTTGCGCTTCATCCAGGTACAACCACCCCTCATGTTTGCAAAAAGCACTCCTTGCTTTTCCTAAACAAGGGTTTTGTCCATGGCTGTCAGAAATCCCTAAGACAGCTCTGCTGATGGGAGCAGACAGCAGTACCAACAGCATCCGAGAGACCGCCAGGGTACCTGGCTCTGCCTCCAACGAAAGACACGTAGGTTTGCACAGAACTTCCTCCACTGCCACTCCCAAAGGAGCTGCGCTGCTGAGAGCAGCAGGGAGAAATTTAAAGATAAAACTTACTGAAGCAAGACCCCGCAAACACACAGACCTCCAAAACCCTTCCACCACTCATGGAGCATCTGTTAGCAGCCTCACCAAGTCCACAGCTGAGAAACTTGAAGAGGTGAAATCAAAACGTACAAAAAGCCCCCGAGCCGAACAGCTGGGGATGATGCAACAAAATCCCATTTCCCTGGTTATTTGGTCCTAAAAGTGGTCATTGAAAACTAGCCTGGAACAGCACATCCTGCTCTGGCCACCTTCCCAGCACAGTGCAGCACATCCAGCAGTCAGGAAGTAAAATTGCTGTGATAGAAAAATAATATTGGAAGTATCCTTCCCTAGCAAGGGCGTAGAATTGTTTTCGGTCTTTGCACAACCATCACTGGCACTCAGGGAAGGGGTGGGCAGAGGGCAAAGAGGACCTTATACACCAGGGGAGCAAGGGACCAAACTGCATGGAAGCAGAAGACAACAAACCCCAGGAGGAAGAGGATGGAAAAGGGAGGGGGCAGAGGGAGCCAAAGAAACACCAATCAGCAATCAACAGCCCTCTGTGGATTATAGGAAAGGGGACAACAATAAAACACCAACAGGTTAATCCCTGTGCCCTGTGAAGGGCACCCTCTGACTTCACAAACTTTGAGAGAAGCCTCAGCCAGCCACTGACACAGCAGAGCTTTTCCAATATATATGTTCCACTCTTTCCTCTTTATGGATTTGGTCTAATACAAATAAAACCTAAGAGAAAACTCAAGGCTTTGGGTTTTGTTTCTTGGCAGTGATTAAGGAAAACCACGCAAGTAACACGAACAAAAATCCATCTTGGAGGAGTGCAATGGAGCTCCTTAGGAAAATAATGCACAGCTAACAATGGCAAGCAGTTTAAATTCCCTTCATCCACAAAAGCAGGAAGGGGAAAAAATCATCATTTTAACACAGATGGATCTATAGCATGGCAGATGAATGAGATAGCAAGGTGTGCACAGGAGACAGAGAGGCAGATGCACGAAATCCACCCCTGGCATAACGTCACTGACAACACACCTGAGAGGAAAGTACTGACAGTGCTCTGCCTGACAGACTATTTAAAATAAGTTTTCTCTTGCTTTCCAAGAAAATGACAACACTTACCTTCCCGTGTGCACAACCAGTGCCAGGTGGGGTGTGGGGAGCTGTTTTTATAGAGGCAGATCCCCCTTTTAGAGCTCCCAGCTGAATACCTTGCTCATGCCGACAAGAACAAGCATCGCTTTGTCAAGCCCGTATTTACAGCCCACCATTAAAAAAAACCAAAAATAAAATACAAATGCAGCTCTCTCCACTATCATTCATGATTAATCTTATCATTAGCTGGCATTTCTACCACACCCCTGGCTGTAACAGAGAAGACATAATTTGGTCTTACTTGTTTAATGTCCCTTCCTCTGGTTCAAATGCACCAGCCGGTTGCTAGGGCTGTGCTGTTCACTTTTCAGTAGGTGGAGATTTTTTATTTTTATTTTTGAATGACATACAAACCCTCTGGCTACAGCGCTGGTGAAGACGTATTCCGAACGGCTTACAGAGAAAACAAAA
Organism: Oriolus oriolus; assembly: GCA_013400235.1. Lineage (NCBI taxonomy): Eukaryota > Metazoa > Chordata > Aves > Passeriformes > Corvidae > Oriolus > Oriolus oriolus. The sequence goes on along the minus strand of VXBT01005747.1, from coordinate 105,117 downwards.
CGCTGCCCTGCAAATAAACACAAGGAAAGCTGGAAAAAAAAAACCCCAACAAGGGGCTCTGTGAATGGAACTGCAGTCTGTTGGATGCAAACACGAAAGCCGCCTGGATATGGATTTCGAAACCTGATATTTAATTAAGATGGCAGACTTCAAAAAAGAAGGGGGGGAAAAAAGTGCTTAAGCATTTTACATATGTAGGAAATCATAGTTTTCCCACCCAGAGGCTGCCTCTTTCCTAGATCAAACAGCACACACAGAGGCATTGAGGGGCAACATCTCTGAGCCCATTTTGTTGTTGTTTTGGGGGTGGTCTCATTCTGGATCTCCACCTGCAAAACACACCACGCTTTAAAGCCCAGAGGTTCACAGAGTTAGAGGGAATCAGCTGCCCGCTGGCAGGTCTGAAGGCCCAGAGGACACACTGTGCCCTGGATGTCACCGCTCTCAGGAAGGGAGGGCTGGCCTTTTGTCCCACTCGCCTTCCTCTTTGTGCACATGGGCTGCAAATGCTCAGCGCTGGGAAATAAAGCATCAGCTACAGATTATTTTTATGCCATGATGCAATAAGATGGATGACTTAGGTTTCCCAGCTCTCCCGTTCACATATAACACTCCTTAAGCCAGGAAATTGTGATACACAGAAATTAAAAACCTTGATTAGGGCTTGTTTCTGAGAGCTGTTTAGAGTGAAAAAGGACCCCCAAGAGCTGGCTGTCATCCCAGAGCAGCCTACCATGAAAGTAAAATGAAAAAGCTAAGAAGTTGCAGTCATCTTTTCTGGGGAGGGTGGAGGGAAAGAACCTGTTCCACAACAAAAGTAAGACCCTAAATGCTGTCAAAATCCATGTCCTGCATTCTCAGTCCTGCATGTACCAGATGACTGCACGAGAGGTCCAAAACAACTTCTGAATTCATCCCTCTTGTCTCACTACACTAAAACATCATATTCTTAGCAATTAATTTTTACAAAATAAAGCTCTATTTCATGAAGACAAATGCCATTTCAGACACATCTATTTCTGCTTTTTCTGGCAGGCCAGAAGAGAAACACAAACACAGAGAGACTTATTTACAAAATACATTTCAATCTCAATTACAAACAGTTTCAAATGAATTCAATCCAAATCTCTGGCACAGTTTCTCATGGGATGTTTTGAAGATGCTCAACTACAGTGCCACCAGTCAGTAGCAGTTTAACACTTACTAATGAATATATTCGGGTAATTTACACTTGGAGTCATTAACATTTCTTCTAATGTAAATGACGACTCCATTTCATTCCTTCCAGGCCTGGAAGAAGAAACTAAAAAAGAAAATGGATCCTAGTTGAATACACTGCTCTGGTGTTTTGCAGGAAAAGAACAAGTTAAATTTAAAAAGTCAAATTAGGAAATGCTGGAGATACCTTAATGGGAACAATACAGAGAAATATCTTCGTTTGAGGCAGGGATAGGAATCTAGAAAGGTCCAAGATATGCTTTTGGCCAAGTAATTCAGACATCGCGCCCCTCACCCAAGGTCACCATGCGGAGCCAGGTGTATCCATAACGTTATTATGGACAAAAACAACCCAAATGTTGGCAAGGGCTTACTTTAAACTGATAATGTCTATTTCTTTTTATACCTATAAATAAAATTCTTTTTGAATTTGCTGAGCTCTAGTCAACAACATCAAAGCAATACTGCTCCCCTATTACGCAGGACTACAAAAAAGCAACAAATGTCCCTTTGTTCCCTAAGTCTAGATCCTTTCTTTGTTCCCTGAATTTCATTATTTCTTAATTATACAACAAACGCTATTTATTTTCTTTAACTGATGAAAATGAATGGAAGCACACTGAGGATAAAAGCCCATCCCACAGTACATAAGAAACGTCTCGAGATAAAAGGTTTCAAGCTGTAGAAATTACTTTCAAGTACTTTAAGAGCACAAAACACAGAAGTCCTTCCAAAATATAAATGTTTATACCCAGGAAAAACTTACCTCAAATCACACAACTTTTACTACCAACCAGCTGAGTTGCATTCTGCACTTTGCCTTAAAATTTTTCAAACACTCTGGTTGTAAATCAAAAGCTAAGCCTCGACAAGATAAGCATCCTTGAGATCCTTTGACAGAGATGCATACACAGCAAACAGCTTATGTAAACACCCAAAGTCTCTGAGTCAAGGTTTATGGCTTAGATTCACATCCAGTTACAAAACAAACCCTTTATTTGGGTCTCCAGCACTGAAATCACTCTGGTTGCTTATCTCTGCTACCCTGCTCTCCAGCAGCTCTTTTGTTGTTACTGTTGTTGCAATTGAAAGCAAATTTAAAAACCCAACAGGACACTGACAGGTGATGTTGTCTTGTGGGCTCTGTGAGTGCTGGGTGACAGGGAGGCAGCTCCTTACCTGCAAGGCAGCTGTGTGATGCTAATACCTGTCTGCACACCCTGTTCAGACTTACTTTCACTCTTTTCTCACAAGTAATCCAAGGTCAAATGAAGTCTTGTAAAAAAACCAAACCAAAACAAAAAAACCCACAGACCCCTTCAGGCTGTTCCTGTTTTACTGGTTAACTGTTTAGCAGTCTTCAACCTCTCACCTCAGAGAGCCTGAGAACCAATACATTATTTTCTCACTTGTTTTGCTTGGGTCCACTGATTAGAAAAACAAATGAGATATTCATCCCCGAATCCAAGACTGCTAATGCAAGCAAGGAAATGCCTCACATTTCCCAGCAACATGTTACTGACACGCTGTGGCCACGCAGGCTACAAAACAAAAGGGGCACTGTTGGGTGACAGGCCAAAAGGTAGTTCTTAAAAATACCTTCAAGCCCACTCAGTCCTGAGCACTGACCCATATTTAGATACCATTTCATAGCTCGAGCCACTCTCTTTCAATGAGCTGGATCCAAAGGTCAAATGCACAAGCCTCCACACATTTGAAAGGATTTGGCTCTAGATTTTGCATCTTCAGGTCTAAGAGTTTCCAGATGCACACTTTCAGTGTTGACACTACACAAAGCAGAAGTAGAGGGCACCACCCATAAAAAGCCTGTAAGTAAATACAATACATTTAGTCTGAACAGTGTTTTAATAAGCATCTGTAGAAAACAACAAAAAAATCCAATGCCTTGGAATTTTGCAGCAGCAACTGTTACACATGGAAAAATCTGTGTATATATTGCATCTTTCCCCTTCTATCTGCCTCTGATTTTGCTGTGTTAAGATTTACTTTTCAGGAGCAGTATGTCATACAAGAGTGTGATATCTGAAGCAGATGTTTGTGTGTGAGGACACTTTTGTTTTTCAAAGACTCATGATCTCTGAGAACCTGAGGCTGCTAGTACCACAGGAATCAGCTCTTTTGCTGCTCATTCCTTTCTCCTGAAAGCCTACAGATGGTTCTTTGGGGTAGAGATGTTGTCCTCTCCATCCCATCTCAACCTCTTCTCCTCTTGCACCACTGACACAACATGATTTGCCATCTCAACTCTCCCTGGCATATTAAAAATGAAGCAGGGTAAAATTCAACTTGTTTAAGGAATCTTTTTTTTGCCGTGTAATAGAGCAGGACTGGATTTTAATGAGTAAAAAATAGGGGAAAAGTGAAAAACAATAAATTGTAGGCAAACTGTCCCTCTGATTTTCTCTTTTTCTCTTCAAAACACTTGTGGACCTCTTCATCTTCTCCTGAACTAAAGCCCTCTGCCAATAACTCACACTGGAGCTTCGCCAACAGCCTTTGTTTAGGTAGCACAGCTGGGAATCTGAGAGAGTCCACATCAAGACAAGCTGCTGTAGGCAGCACACAGACTTGAATCACTATTGAAAATAGACGTTCTACCTTTGACATTCCTGAAATACTCGATGCAAGTTCAAAACACAGACTTCAAATTTTGCATTAGTTCTCAGCTTTGAAAAGGTACAAGTGGTTCATGGGCAAAACCCTCTGAAACTGCATTTGTTCTCCTCAAACAGTGACCTCTGATGTTTGGTAACTGTGGAGTGTGCTATCCCACAGCCAGCCAGAGCTGCCACAGACCCTGCAGAGCAAGGCATTGTCTGGCTGCAGAACAAGGGGGTGCCTCTTGCCCAGGCAGCGTGGCTCTCCCTCATCCCCTCAGGACCACCCTCTCCTTGCTCTGGGACAGAGCCTGTGCTGACTGCCCAACTCCAGAGCCACTCACTGATGTCAGGGTGAAGAAGAGGCACACACACAGGGCGCTGCCCTTCCCCAGCGCTGCCCTTTCCACACTTTCTCTCAACCACTTCTCTTCCTCACATCCCTTCTCCAATCCCTAGGGAAAGCACAGCCCCAGGGATCTCAGTAACGCTGGAGTAAGCAAAGTTTTTTATTCTTTTTTATTTTCAGCCAGAGAGCAGAGTGCTGTTGATTTTGTTTTGCTTTTTCAACACCAAAGTCCCAGTGCCAAGAGATGAAGGACAAAAGCTGTGTGCTCTCAGCTCCAAGAGAGGGCCTTTCTCTTCTGAATGCTGCACTGAGGAGTAGCAAGCAAACAAATCCCAAAAACCCCACTACTACTACAGTGCAGCTTTAAGGAACCATATGCTGCCCACACCATTGCTTTCCTGGGGAGCCGTGTGTCCTGCCTACCCTTGTGCCAGCTTTGCTCCTCAGCACAGAGGCAATTTAGCAGCGGGGACACAGGAATCAGCTCTTTTGCTGCTCATTCCTTTCTCCTGAAAGCCTACAGATGGTTCTTTGGGGTAGAGATGTTGTCCTCTCCATCCCATCTCAACCTCTCCTCCTCTTGCATGACTGACACCTCCTCAGCATTCCTTGCAGAAAGACTGTTTCAGTCCTAGTGCCCTGCAGCTTCCAGCATCACTCAAGGCTAAAAAACTCAGGCGGAGCAGGGGCTGAGCTGGGCCTGGGGCTCAGAGCAGCTCACAGGAAAAAGACATCAGTGCTAGGGGAATGGAAATAATGCTGGGGTGGGCTGGAGGGCTACATAGGTAAGGATAATATGTTCCTGGTTGACACTGAAGGGCAGGAGGGCTTCACCAGCAAGGCAGAGGGAGGCAGCAGATCAGCAGCAAGCCAGAGCTGTGGCCTCTGCAGGAACAGAGCTTTAAACACAACTGGTCCCAGCCCTACACTCTCCCCTTTCTCCTGCAGCAGGAAGAGGAGAGAAACTGGAGGAAAAAAAGGGGCAGAAGAGAAGGAAGTGTCTTCTTTCTGCTGCTTCCCCTGTAAGAGAGAAGGTTTTGGGATGGAAGGGAGCAGCCACTCTCCATCCCATGGCCAAGCCTCTGAGCATATGCAGGAGGGGGGAATATCTCACCCCTCACCCCATCAGCAAGATGAGCAGAAAGTGCTGGCTGTGCAACTGAGGAAGATGCAGCCCATGAGGTGAACACAAATCTTAGCACTCAGAAAATTAAGACATGCTTGCATCAAGACATATCTGATGCCCAGCTGGGACAGAACTGCAGCTGCTGCAAACCTAGCTGGATTTCTGCGGGATAACAAGGCACTGACACTGAGGTTACTCACTACAGATATTCTAAGTGTGAAACAATTTTTTAACCACATAAAACAGTGAAAAATGCCTGTTTCTTTAGATATAGCAAAGTTTATTGCTGACCTTACCAATAGTGGGCTGCCTCTAGCAGACAGGGCTATAACACATTAAAATGGAGAAGCAGATAACTTTTAAGAGCAGTTTACAAGGAAGTTTACAGCCCAATCACAGTAATTCAGTGTGAATACACCTATAAATCACCTGGTTTGAGTATCCAGAGCAGTCTAATTGAAGCAAGGGGCTACAAAACTTTCTTTGTAGGCACAGGATCAGCAGTGGATGGGTTAGCACAAACCACCAGCGAGGCCACGATCCAAGTCAACAAGTCTGAAGCAAACTTAGGTGTGGCTAAATCACACAACGACAACAACAATAATGTAGAAATATCACATGCAAGAGCTGAACTGCCCCTCTCCATTATTAAGTATCTGCCACATGTTTAAGCCAGTCAGGTTTACAGACCCTTCTGGAAAGCCAGTTTTACCTCACAAACTCTCTCGAAACTCAAGGTCTTCCACAGGAGTCATTCCACTAGGATATTAGTTTTCATTAAGAAAGAACAGCATTACTGAGGCACATGGTTGCTGAAGGAAGTTTTGTGATCTATGAATATCCTGAAGGTTTGAACACAGAAAGGCCCTTATTTGACATGAAATACAGTAAGGCATAGAGGGGAAAGAAGGCATGGGGAAGCAGGGTCACCTGACTTTTTTTTTTTTTAAGTCTGTAATAGAGAAAAAAAATCCTAGACTGCTTAACTGTTTCCCTTCCCTCGAGCTACAGATCTAATTAAAATAAACCTTCAAAAACAATATAAAAAAATTAATAAAATTTCAAGATGTTTTTATTGAAACACCAAATAAATTCAAAGATGTTTTTATGACATAAAAAGACCAAAAGTAGCCTCACAGTTGTTTCAAAGCTGTACTGGGAAAAAGCGGCTCTTGTGTAACTTCATAGTTTTCTAACTTTCCACAGTTCCACTGTAAGAGATGATAGCAAGGATGGAACAATACATATTGGATTAAAAGCTCCCAAGCCCATTATTTATACACATCTAATTAGCTCCTCCTGCACACACACACACATACCCCTTGAGCACTGGGAACTGCTAATATAATTCCTGCAATTAAAAACTTCAATGCCAGAATCCTTGTCTGCCAAAAGGAAAAACAACCACCACTCTCCTCCAGCACAGCTGGGCATGTTTGTACAGGAGTGGATGCCCAACCCTAAACCAAAGCTCAGCTCCAAGATCTGAACTCTCTCAAAGTTCAAGGCATTTATCAGAAACCTGCAATCCAGCACCAAGGACCACCTTGGACTCCCCTCCAGCAGAGCGACTGATGCAAATCAGAAGTTTGGGGAGCTTAACACACTGTGGTTTTGTTCAGCCATATCAGAGATCTCTGCTGACCATGGGATAACCGTGCTGAACAAGTCTCACTGTGTAAGAGCCTTTTCCTTTGGTTTCCCCCTCAGAGACCAAGTTAACTTTTGTTGTGTCAGGCACACTGGCAGTGCCGACAGATGGGTGAAGGACCATTTGTCTGCCACCATGTGAAAGCAAAACTAGCACAGAATAGTTCAAGGCCAACACTCATAAAGGCTTGGATGCATTAATGACCCTCAGAATTTCCATACAAATCTTCCCCTGAATACATAATCTCATGATAAAACTTCAAAAACCTTGAGGGATCAGATACACTTACAATGTTACATTTCTTTGAAGTACTTTTCCCTTTGTATTTCGACCACACTTCAAAGTTTCCCTACTTACATACAAATCAAATTAGACATGTGATGCTAAAAGAAGCAGACACTGAAAGTGTTTCCCACTTTCCCAACCTTTGGGGGTGGTGGGGCAAGACTCAGTGTCGTAGAAAGAAAGGTATATATTAACCATAGGCTGATTTTCACTATAGCAGCCGGCCAAGGAGGAGTTCTTCATGTATCAAAGGTCAAACAGAGCCAGGGTACACCTCCAGTGCCCACCTGTGGCTGAAGATCCTGATCCCAAAGAACAACACAGGTTTAACCTGTAGGATGCAAACTGACTTGCTGCCATCAAGTGTGAATTTGCGATTAATAGAAGTGGCCAGTGCATGAAGGCAACAGGAGGGAGGAGGCTGTTCCAGGGACAAAACCAAGGTACACCAGCACTGGCAAAAAAAAAAAAAAGTGGTTTAATTGGGGTGAGCTGATTGAGTTCAGCGGTTTTCTTAGGAGGCAAAGGGAAAAACTCAACCTGACTCCCAAACACTGCAAAAGTTGACAGGGAAAGGGATAGGGAGTGGCTGGCAAAATGTACCATGTTTTGTGCTTCAATTGAAGATCTTTTGGAACCATTGAAAAAAAAAAATGATCCTAGAACTGTCCTCTGCTACCATGCCAAAAAAACCCACAGAAAACAAACCAACCAGAAGAATGCAAAACCCCACCCCAAGTAACAGAAGTAAACAAATCATTGCATTTTCTCATCATGAACTAGCAGCTTTCTTCAGCAACCATGTGACCATCTGGGGCCAAATCCTTTGTGGTATACATGGAGACAATCTTGCATGTTCTCAAGCACCAAGAAAGTTTTAAAATGTTGGTTCTTGCTTCATATATAACAGATCTATACAAATAACTATTTAAAACTATTGCCTCCTGTGCTTCCCTTTTTGGGGCTGAGTATTTTTCCGTGTGTTTACTGAGCCATGATTGGAGGGATGGTTTCTGGGAGGTTATATTTAGCTCTGAAGGACTAAAGATGTTTTTTCCCTGCCTAATGTTAGAAAGGGATCCTCCCTTAGAGGAGGATCTTACACTAACTCTGTTGAACATAAAAAAGCACTGAGACAAGTCTAGTCTGGGCTTGCAGAAGACACTGGTGATGCCAAGGCCTCAGCCATGATGATCCTGTTGCTTAAAATGGGAAAAGTAAATCCAAAACTGGCACAAGTATTTGCTTTACATATACAATAGAACTGCAGTTTCATCCCTGTTTAGGAAAAGAAACATCACTTATTTCAGGTTGGAAATTGTCGCACGTCTTCACTCAGGGCTCGTGTCATAGTACAGCTCCCCTCAGGGACAGCTCAACATTTGTTTACCACTGCATGGAAACAGGCTGCAGCAGGGGCATTTTGGCAGCTCTGCACGGCTGCCACTTCAGTCACTGGACGGAAATGGGGACAGCTCTACATCACAAGCACATCGAATTGCTCACAGAAAAATCCATTGCTGCACCCACCCCTCCAGCAGTGCTACAAAACCCCTTTGGTCACCACCCTCCTTATAGCACCAAACTGCCACTTACCTACATGGATTCATCCACTTCGAGGTTTTGCTGGTAAGACACAGCTACCATGGTGATTTACCTCAGAGAGGTTCAAGTCTTGTTGATAAACTCTTGTTATTTCTGTAAATCAATTCCTATCACAGAATCAGAGAATGGTTTGGGTTGGAAGGGACATCAAAGCTCATTCAGTGCCATCCCCCTGCCATGGGCAGGGACACCTTCCACTATCCCAGGGTGCTCAGAGCCCCATCCAGCCTGACCTCGGACACTGCCAAGGATGGGACAGCCACAGCTTCTCTGGGCAACCTGTGCCAGGGCCTCACCACCCTCACAGGGAACAATTTCTTCCATATATCCAATCTAAACCCACCCTCTGTCAGTGTGAGGCCATTCCCCCTTGTCCTGTCACTCCAGGCCCTTCTCAAGAGTCTCTCTCCATCTTTCCTGTGGGCTCCCTTCAGGCACTGCAAGGCCACAATGAGGTCACCCCAAAGCCTTCCCTTCTCCAGGCTGAACAATCCCAATTCTCTCAGCCTTTCCTCCCAGCAGAGCTGCTCCATCCCTCTGCTCCCCTTGGTGTCCCTGCTCTGGGCTGGCTCCAGCAGCTCCCTGTCCTTCCTGTGCTGGGCCCAGGGCTGGATGCAGCCCTGCAGGGGGGGCTCAGCAGAGAAGGGCAGAGGGGCAGAATCCCCCCCTCCCCTGCTGCCCACGGGGCTCTGGGTGCAGCACAGGATGCATCCCTCAGCACGAGTGTGCTCGCTCCTGGTACGCTACAGCTTTGGAAGTACTGAAATACCTTGGAAATCCTGGGCTACTGAAATGTTATTTACTGTGTTTCAGACACTGATCTCTTCTCTCTGGTGACCAGGGACAGGACCGAAGGGAGCAGCATGGACCTGTGTTGGGAAGTTTAGGCTGGGGATTTTACAAGCACATGCAGAAAAAGAATGGGAAAAAAAAAAGCCAGAATGGGTATCTCTGTGTGGCAACAAGCAGACCGCTCTGGCAGAGGAAGTATCCAAGTCATGCTGCTGGATTTTGGGATTTGTGTTTTGCCCTTTATTAAAACTTTCAGCAGTTCTAAATAGCAAGCTTCTGTTTCCTGCAAATGTCTCAAGGATCATAAATGCATTCAGGCCTCTCCTAGTATTTTAATGAAATACCAGTTCCTGCTCCTCTACTTGACTTGCAGGCGAAATCTGCCATTTTAAGGAGATAATCTTAAGCAGCTTTCTGAGAAAATGTCAAGAATACTAAATTGCCATTTCTGTGCTCTGGTTTGGGGTGGATTTTTTTTTCTTCTCCCCTAATATTCTGTTTAAATTGCCTTTAAAAAGAAAATGAAGCGTTGGCCAAGATGTAGTAGGATGATGTGTAGTATTCTACAGTTTGCAAGATCCTAATCAATACTGTCAGCTGATTAAAAACCTTCCAAAAAGTAGGAGTTTAATTCCCTGCTGCACTATTGTGCCTAAAACAATCAAGACTTAGGAAAATAACACGAACAAGACAATTACTTCCATGGCATCCTGCTTTTCTAAACTAAGCCTCAGTATCAATGAAACAAGAGCTGATGTCCAGTCACACTCCTGACCATTGATGAGGAGTGGAAGGAAGGGATTTAGCACAAGTGTGCATTTGGCAGGGAAGAAAGAGGTGTGAGTAAAGTACCTGGGATGTCTCCAAAGGCAGCCTGCTGAGTAAAAAGGTAACGAAGCCAACCTCATCTGACCATGCACCTGAGGGTTTCAGGAGGAGACATTTACCACCGGCCTTGACAGTGAGTGACCAGTGACTTGTGCCCAGAGGACAGTGCCCTGGCTACCTGGGCTGCCCAGGGAGCTTGCAGGGGGAAGGAGGAAAACCAACAGATCCTGGGACAGAAGACTTCTTCAGGCTCGAAACCAATACTGAGAAGCCAGGCCACGGCCAGACAGCTGCGATCCTCCTTCCAGCCAGAGGAAACAATTCCGCATGGTTGCTGGCGAGTTCCCATGCCACAGGCACTCCTTGGGCTGTACTCAGCAGTGGTTCTGGCAGCTGAAACCACCTGCTCTGTACTCACACAACACCTCAACCTGTGGCAACCCTGCCCAAGAGGCTCTCCTGGTACTGCAGCACTGCGTGCCAAGGTAGGGAACTTCCATCTTAGGTGGGGTCAACAATTTTGAACCGGTACACAGCAGTGTGCCCATAACATGCTGTAAAACAGACATTATTTTCCTAATTCCAGCTTCCAAACTCAGGAAAGCTAACCTGACTGAAGACAAACATGAAGGTGAAGTAAACTGGGTATTAAATCAAAAGGAACAGCTTAGCTAAACCAGTCTGAAGGGCTTAGGTTAAAAGTTGCTCACCTGAGCTGGGGCTCCTGTTACTCTGGTCTTCATGGCTATTTTAAGGAGTGAGCTCACCCACGTAGAGCACACATTCAACTTAGTGCAAAATTCTCATCAGTGGGAACTTCTCACTCATGGGAACTTTGCACCAGTGAGGGAAAAAAAGCACTCCACGTGGCAATAGCATCCAGGAATCTGAAGTACGGCTCCACACTGCTGCTAAAGCCAAGCTCAGTGCAAGTGGATATTCAATTTGTGTCTGAGCAATTTTTATCTCATAAACAATCAACACTATACCCCTCTGCAGATCTCAGAACACTCATTTCAAATTCTTTACAACTGGCCACAGTATGGGGGACAGGAGAATCAACTTATTTCTCACTGACACTAGAATGTAGTAGTGCTCTTCTGAAGTCAGAAAACACCAAGTAACAACAGAAAAAGAGAAATACACGCAGCATGCATGCCAGAATACACAGGGCACCACAAGGATGTCTGTGGTATCTGTGCATCAGCAGCCTGTGACTTGGAAGCCTCTTGTCCAAGAACTGTGACCCAGCCTGGTGCTCCTTTGCTTGCAAGATCTGACAAGATCTCAAGACGCTGGTGTGGCTGCAGGCCAGCAACCTGGTGCTCCAAGGAGCCACATGTAAATGCCTAATGAGGGTAACATGACCACACACGTTCCCTCTCCTGCTGTAACGCCAGCAAGGCTCCAAACTCCTCCTGGATAACACAGGAGATAATGCAGCCGTATCCCAGCGCTCCGCGGTGTGGATCATGGCATTCGCCACGGCTGTCACAACACTCTGTAAATTATACACAGCACACACCCTTAACAACACAAACCTCAGAGCTGTCTCCCTGTTCTGTGGCAGCAGAGATTAACAGATGTTGACAACTGATCAGATAGGGGAAGCATTAGAGGAGACAGACGCAGCCCATTACTACTGTTTGTTGTGTACCTACACGGTTTCTTGCTGTCAGAACTGACTGCACTCATACTTTCTCCCGATGAAGCTATGTTGTTGGGCTTCCCTTTCCCATCCTCCCAACAGGCAGCTGTTTCAGTTGCTCAAAGCAGCACTGTTCCTACCTTTAGTGACAGGGGGATCATCACTGGCTGACAACACCCTGCTGAACAGGAAGACACACCTTCAATATCGCACCCAGGCACCAAGAAACCCCTCGGCACCGGGCATCTGATCCAGGTGAGTGCTTGCAGGAACTATCCAGAGCACATAACACCATGTTCGTGCTGGACTGTGCACATCACTCCTCCTCCTAATTCCCTGCCCAGAGCAATGCAGCGCAGCTGGCAGAGATGCTGTGAATGGCAGCACAGCTGCAAAGAAGGTCCCGAAGGGATATTATTGAGATAGGCTACGGAGGAATGGGAACATGCAAGTGTAGCTACTCTAGATGCAAAGCTGTTAAATTTATATACGACACACCCCTTTGATAACAAAAATATGAAAAGAGAAGGTTTCATACAGATCTTGCAGCAGTCCTCCAGTATCTGAAGGGGGCCAACAAGAAAGCTGGAGGGGGAGTCTTCATTAGGAACTGGAGTGACAGGACAAGGGGCAACGGCTTCACACTGACAGAGAGCAGGGTTAGATTGGATATGAAGAAATTGTTCCCTGTGAGGGTGGTGAGGCCCTGGCACAGGTTGCCCAGAGAAGCTGTGGCTGCCCCATCCCTGGCAGCGTCCAAGGCCAGGCTGGATGGGGCTCTGAGCAACCTGGGATAGTGGAAGGTGTCCCTGCCCACAGCAGGGGGTTGGAATGAAATGATCTTTGAAGCCCTTTCTAACCCAAACCATTCTCTGATTCTGTAAATTCCATCAGTGCCCAAATCGGCAAGGAAGCAGTGAACACTAACACACTGTTGCACTGTGAAGGACAGGGTGGGAAAGGGCAAGGGAGGAATTGTGGAAATCTCTGCTGAGGTCTTGGAGCAAAAAGCAACCAAATCCACAAAGAGGCTCCAGCAAGCACTTGCAAGATGGCAATTTGCTCTGTTGCCAGACTGTTCTGGGGCTGAAACACTGACAGTCAACAAAGCTCTTCCCCAGACAGAGAGGTGGCAGATTTTCATCTCCTGTTGGGAGCCAGGAACAGATTCAAGGCGACCAGAGCTGCCATCAGCTCAGTCTTGGTATTCCCAGCAATGCTGCAGCACCTGATGGGATGCACCACTCTATTTTCTGTCCCCACAGGGACAGACAGCTGTTCACTGCCCAGATGGCAGAACCAGGACAGCTGCTTTACCACTGCCATCCCCCAGTGTCCCTCAGGCACAGTGACACCCAGGGCACATCAAGCCTCGGCCACTCGGCATCCAGCCAAGCAGGCAAACCAGCCAAAACACTGCTGGCACTGAGCCCTGGGAGTGGAGCCAGGAATGGTTGCCCAGTCCCGCAGCAGAGTTGAACTTTCCAAATATTTTGAACAGCTCCTTATCAGCAAAGCGGCTTTGCACCAGCTCAGCATTTCAGAGTGTTTATAATCTGGGCCCCTTAAATTGGATTGACAGCCGAGCAGAACCACAGCCTGAAATAGCGACAGTCTCTCTGTCGGCACAGGAGCTTTTCAGCAAGACCCACCCAGCCTGAGATCAGCAAGTTGCACAAGCCCACATTTGATGTCAAGCATGTTTCTAATGCCACCGAAGTCAATGCTACTGAGAACATGCTTAACACTGGCTGCCCGTTTGACCAAGTGACCAAAACAGGACCTCAAAATATAGATCCTGGCAGCTTTGTGCAGCCTGTGGGTGCTATCAGTAATGAACAGCAGCCCTCTATGTAAGGTCTGCATTAAAACACCAGCTCTCCTCACCTTGACTGACTTCAGACCTTCTGCTGCCACACGTGGCCTCTGCCACAAACACAACACGAGCAAATCTCCACAAACATCCTGATCACTGTGGCCACAATCTGCCTTCCTTCTCCACGGAGAGGCACCACCAGAGCACAGCTCTGTTCGTGTGTGTGTCTGCGTGTGTTTGTTCGGGACCAAGGGAAACACCAAAGTTACAAAACTCACATCAAGTCTGCAACAAAGACATGCTCACTTCCAATATGGATCTTGTTCCACATCACTCTGCTGCAGTGTGACATCACCATCACAAAGAAAGGTAATTTCTTCACAAAGATGTTTCAAGGCAAAAATTTACATAGGGTTACATAGAGCCACTGTTACTGCATACAGAACACAAACCAAAAATCACTCAGTGAATCAGGGCAAACAAGTGCTGCTCTGTTGCGCCGAGAGAGTTCACGAGGTGGGAGAGCAGGCTGTGTCTGGGAAAGGGAATGAGTCAGGGAAAGCCTCCACCGAACAAAGTTCACCCAGCTGCCCAGCACACAGACAGCACACCTGAGCTAAAAGTTAACAGCCTGTGCCCCTCATGGTGAGGAGTAAACACTGTCCACTGAGTCATCACCCCGTGGGGACAGCCTGCAGTATTACTATCCTCAGTGTATCAGGCACTGCCTGTTATTAGCCACTGATGCTTATATGACTATTGGTTCCACTGCTGTTCCTTAAGAACAGTTGCTAAGGGCACGAGAAAAAGCACCTCCTCCAGGTGCAGGACTATTGGCTTGGAAAGTGCTCTAGACATTAGAGATCTTGGATGATGCCCACCTGCCACAGCAAGGATGATTCCACTCCCAAATTCTCATCTTGTCCTGGCCAGTGCTGCTCACTGTAGGTCCCAGAGGAACAACTTCATCTCCCTCAAAAAGGGTGTTGGAGGGCACAAGCCTAAATCCCTACTGCTTAATGTACTTCCAATTGGTGGGCTACCTACTCAGGGTGAGGAAAGAAAGGTGTTTCCCAACTACCCCCTGTTACACACCTCAGAACAGGTGTACCAGAGGAGGATCAGGCCTTTGGAGTATGGCAATCGTTGTGCCATCCTAGGGAAACAGATGGAATTCTCTGGCCTTACCATTACCCTAAACACTAGATGATTCAACTGAATTTGCTCTCCCCTCACGAGGTAAGGTTATTTCCTACTTTCTTCCAGTAACTCAGATTTGTCTATGTCCTATTTTTGGTTTCTAAATTAAGAATATTGCTCATTACCAGATTATATGGCATTTATTCTGAGGAGTAAGAGATACTGATGCAGCTAAAAATTCAATATAAACACCCTGTGGATGTAAGCCATGACATTTATATACCGGATTAATAAGCACTAAGAGGAATTTCTGATGTAGGGCACATGACCCTCCCTTTTTTTCAAAGGCAATTATTTTAATACCATGATTTCAAAGTGTGACATGTCCTTGAAAACACTGGCAGGCAGACAGCTTTATCAAAAAAGCTTCCAAATCCTGGAAGGACAATTTCAGGTACATCTCCAGTTTTGAGATAAGAGAACATCTGGAGCTGTGTATGGGCTGGCCAGCAGATAAGCAGGCTGGGACAAACGCCAATTTAATGCAGAGTGGGTCTGAGCCTCCTTTAGAAAGAGAGGAAAGATCAGACACAGAGCTCCGGCTCCAGCCCATCTCCAGCTGCATCCAGCACTGCTCCCACTGCCATCACTGCCAGGTTTCTGGAGCACTCTCACTGCTCAGAGTGGCCCTTGCCTTTCACACCTCGTCACCTACCCCTTGATATTTTCCAGATACCTCAGCCTGGAAGCCACTTCCTTGCTCATTTCAGAGGGCCAGCTTACAGCTGGAATTCCCCCAGAGAACACAGCCAAGGCTCCCCGGGTATCACCTGTCACACTTGGGCCACACCACCTCAGCCTTTCAAACACAGGAGAAATGGGGAGATCGCCAATTTGCTGTGAGGAGAGCTGAAAAGATGACAACAGCTGGTTTTCCACTGAGACCTCGGTGCTTTCATCAAACAGTGGTTTGATGCCTCAGGAGAGAAAAAAAAAAACTCCGTCCAACTCTCCCTGGGCAATCACCTTCCAGCCCAAGGACGCCCCAGTCGGTCCCTTCCTCTCAATTTCAAATATCTAAGGAACACCCAGAGATCCTAAAGGATCTCAACAAAATTCCTTGGGTATCAGCATGATCCAAGCAATTCGCCCTGGACACATTCTTGGAGGCACTCACCACTTTTGGATGCAATACCTCAAAAAAATTCCAGAACACAAAATTAAAACAAACACAACAGAAGAGCCCAAGATGCATATGCAGTTCCCCTCATGCTGAGCTGCTGACATTTTTCCTAAGCAGCTGAAATCAAAACCTAGTGAGAGGAGCTGTCAGATGACAAAGGAGAGACCCCACCACAAGCACTCACACCCTGCAACCAAGGCATGAAAGTTGCTCTGCACTCACTGCTGCAAAATCCAGGTCCCAACTCAGCCCTGAGGGCTTCCCAAGCCCAGCAAGGGAAAAACATCCAGATTCATGAAAAGCCACATTCGGATCCTTAAAAAGTCAGCAGACAAGTAACCAGCAATTTGGGTATCATGAGAAACAGGATGAAACCAGAGCCCTGAGGGCATGGAGTGGTTCAGGACAGCTCTGCCAACCCTGGGAAGGAGCACGCACAAATGAGGTATTAGCTGTATAAGAAAGTCAAAGAAAAATGGAAATAAAAATACTGGCTGTGATACCTTGGTGCTGCTGTCCATCGCTGAAGGTCTCATCTAAGGCATCAGGATATCTGTCCCACCCATCAGATACAGAAAACTAAATATAATCTTGGAACTAAATCTTGAGCCCCTAAAAAAGGCTCTGCAAAGTTTTGCATCCCCAAAAAGAGCATGTGGCTGGAGACAGCTTTCTCCATTGCCTTCACTAGCAGGGCATGCCTAGAATAAAGTTGCATCAAGCTATGCAAGGCTTTTTCCCTGAAAGTTTATCAAACAAGGCATCTGAAACCAGTCAGAAGGTGGCCATGGAACCTCTGAGAGCCTGCAGAGAAGCAGCTATGAGATTTTCCTAAGGAAGATGAAGGAATTCTTCATGTGATTTCCACGCTCCTCTGCACCTAGCAGATAATCTGTTCTCCCCAAGAGGACTAAACTGTCCTAACGCTGCCCAGTGCTCTGTAGCACCTTTGTAAAAAGCCAGAATTCCTGAAAAAAAGAAGTTTTAACTAACTTCTAGCAAGTAGGCAACAAAATTGTTACCACAACTTCCTCTGTAACAGAGTGCCTAATTCCACAGTTCACTGCCTACAGGCACTCCCCTTTTCTATAGGGCATGCAACACATCCGGGGGTCTTGTCAGTTCATTAAGCAGCTGTAAATCAAGCCCTATAGCCTAGTGCAGTTGTATGAAATTATTTCTGCAAATTACATCATTCCAGACACCACTCTGAGCCAACAACTTCCACTACACTCCATGGCAGGGAAAAAAAAATACCTTAGCATGGCATGTGCTGGATGAGACAAGAAAGATCAACTTTGATGTACTGACACAGTTCTCATTTTGTCCCAAAATGACACAGAGCCATTTTGAGATGGCTCACTTTTCCTATCTTAGTCTCAGATGGAAAACAAGATGGGGAAAAAATATTCCCAAATGATACAGAAAAGGTCTCCCCTGCCTCTGGTTTGAGAGGAAAGAGGAGGGAAGGAGCAGAGAGATCGCCCAGACAGCAGTGAGTGACACCCCACAAACCCAACCCCATTAACATGCTGCTTCACCTTTATAAAACTTCAGACAATTCCTCACACACCTCCAACCACTCACAGAGAAGGGACAACCACCTCAATGAGAAAACTTGTTTAGGGAAAAAAAAAACCAAAACCATCAAAACACACCACCAGCAAATGCACTTAAATAAGTAGTTAAGAAGGGTGGAAAGATAATTACTTTCCCTTTGTGTCAACCTGAATCAAACTTCCTTTTGCTCTAGTACAAGTCAGGAAGGTGGGAACTCAAATCGACCTTGTTTCTCTTCCCATGGCCTAAGCTCACTTGACTTCTTGTTCACTTTGCCCATCTGTAAAATGGGGGAAATAATGAGAAACTACCATACAATGTTATAGGAATTATTCAATCCACAGCCACAGAGTTCTTTGAAGATGCAAAGTGCCAAGCATTATTACTAGATGAAGAAATGATATATTTTCTCCCCCAAGCTATACAGAGGAAGAAAAAAGCCATGCAAACAGCCAACTGTATTCCTAATGAGATGCAATACTCAAAAAGTGGGACATCTTAAAACAGATTGGACAATCTTTTTCCAGCTCACAAAGATTATTCCCAATACATAAACCTCAGAAGATTACAAATGCAAGCAAAGAAACTTAGCTTTTTACAAGATTTCTGCAGACAAAAAAAAACTTGTCTAAATAAACAGGGAAAATATACATTTTCAGTCTGAAAGAGAGCAAAAAGAGTTTTTCAAAGAATAAGGAAAGAACTGAAATCAGGTTTGCAAGCTTTGTGAGGGATGAATTAATGTTTTCTGAATATAAAGCAATTGCCAGGACTGGGAAAGTCAATATAAGAAGAAGAACCAGATGGGAGGGAGGCAGGAAAACGCCACGTGCAGCAGAGGGGCCACATGCTGGATAAACAGGGCACGCTGGTCACTGTTTACAGATAAATACATACCTCCCTCTGCAGAGATTTATAGGAATTAGAGAGCCACCATCAGAACTGTGGGTGAGCAGAACTTTAGGTTACATTAAGGTTACCCAAACCACATCATGTAACATGTGAGGAGCAAAAGCACAATAACATGCTTCTTTTCTGCAAGCAGCACTACTTCTCTCAGAAGAAGGGGAGGAAAAAGACACCAGAAAAATCCCCATCACGGCCTGCCAGGGGACCCTCCTGTGCCCCAACCACAGGCAGTGCCGCACCTCCCATAAACACGCAGAGCAGCCACAGGCTCTGGGGAAATGTTTGAGATTATTACTATTTTGAGCACAAATTAGTTTAGCACAACTATTAAAAGCCCAAGAAAAGCTGTGTGTGGGCTGGGCCCTGCAGGACAAGTCACCAAGTGCCAATAAATGGAATACATAGAAGTAGCTTTGTGCTTCTTTCCCTCCTGTATTCAATGTGACACTGAGGGGGGAAACCCAATAAATACTGATTTTTGCCTTTTGCACACAGGCACTGTAAGAGGGTGGAGTGGACACTATTTCAGTGCTGCATGTGATGCTCTGTCTCAGCTTTAGACACACCAAAAATCTGCTGCCACTGAGCACACACCTAACTCAGAGCTGGTGGAGCAGGGTGAAGACACACCTGCAAACCTGCAGGGTTTTGCTAGGAAAGAGCAGGAGCTGCAGGGAGCACGACTGACTCTGGCTACATGGACTTAGCCAGGCTTCTGTGCTTCATGGCACCATGCTGAAGCAGCTGTCTCTGCTAAGGCTCATTTTAAAAGCCTTATTTAGCTTTTCTGGATTATTTATACATGTGGCCTTACTGTGGGGCAAGGCTGAACTGGCAGCAGCATGTTTAACATGGAGCTAGCTGGGAAGGGAACAACGGGATGGAAACCCATGCTTTTATGGATGAATAGAGGCTGTGGGCAGAGGCACTGAAACTCCACTTTGAACATGCTAGTGTATTCTGTGTGGTGAGACTGGAGGTCAGACATCTGTGCTGAACTTGTGGTAATCCAGCAAAGAAGCCCATGTTCCTCCCCATGTGGGAGAAGCAGCCAGCAGCCCAAAACACAGCCCCCTGGCAGTGCTGAGTCAGGCATGGGAATTTCCTGCCATCTCATTAGCAGAGGCTCTTATTTATCTGTTTAATGGGGAAAGCAAGAGGCAACTGGAGAAATTAGGCTTTTCAGACCGATTGCTGAGGGCAACAGGTCCAACTCCTCCAAATGGCAGAGACCTGCCAGCACTGCAGCCACAGGAACAGAGAAGGGAGGACCGAGCACCTGCTGCTACAGCCTTGGATGGACACGGACACACCCACGCACAAGCGACAGGGAAAACCAGGCAGATTTATGTCCCAGGCCTTCTGCTGCTCCCAGGGAGGGAGAATCAGCACAGCATCTGGGGAGCAAAAAGGGAGAGGCTTCCAGCAAAGGCAAGACATTTGCACGGTGATGCCAGCGGATCGAAAGTCTCCAAACACACATCCGACAGAACGTGGCTGCCAGCCAGCATCAGACTTTCAGTCATGTTTTTACAGCCACAATGGACACAAGTCCAGCTGGAGTGTAATCCCACCAACCCTGATCAGCAGTGATAAAACTGAACAAATGTGACCAGGATGGCAGATGATAGGTGAGAACCACTCCCGGAGCCAGCAGACCTCTGATTAAAAACCCAGGGAATAAAAGCTTTTGGCAGTGGAGTTTAGGGCTTCTGACAAACAAGGAGCAACATCCACTCCTTTCCAGGTCTGGTGCAAGACCTTGGGCAGCTGTGAATCCCAGAGAGAGCTCGTGCACAGTGATTTAGCGTGGGAAGGGCCGGAGAGCCACGAAGAAGCACTCCAAGGGCTATGGAGAGGATAAGGGAGTAAAATAAGGGAAATGGTATTTCCAGTGAGACACCAGTCCTCACATCCTGTGGGACTGGGAGCCCAGCTGTGGAGTTATGGGACGAGCACAGCCCAGCCACGGGGTGCATGGATCAAGTGCAGGCTCAGCAATCTGACCCAGCTCTCCAGCTGGAATTTAGGATGCTAAATCATACCATAACATCCAAAAGAAAGTAGATGAGGGATAACCATTCCCAAAACAAGACTGCCAGCTCTGACATGCACTAGGCTACTTGGATCAAATCAGTCTAGACCGAATGCAAAATGCTGCTCCTAGAAGCCAACAGAACTGGGCCATTTCCAAAGGATCTCACAACACATACTCTATTTTGCTGAATGCATTTTCTCACAAACTTGCCCCAGTAATCTGAAAGCTCTTGGCAGTTTCTCTGTATGTTGCCATAGACCTGTTGGGTCAGATTAACCGCACGTGCACAGCTGCATCACACAGTCACAGCATGTCCAGGGGGACCTTGCGCTGGAGCTGAACCCTTCAAACCGGGGTGCGCTGGCACTGCTTGGACCCTTCACACGCCACAGAACAGCTCCAGTGCTCATTTCAGTCTTGGTTCTTGGATAATCCATATATACTTCATTACTCTGCCACAGTCCACACCTTAACCCTAAATGCACTGTCATTAAAATGTGGAAACACAGTTTCCACATTTCCCTCACTCTAAAAAACAGCTTAGACTGTGTTAAGTGAACACCATCCTTTAAAAGATGCAAAATTAATGATATCTGCAGAACCACACTGGCATTCTTCTACAACTCTTACTGGAAGTCATACACAGCATCATTTTAATGACATTTGAAATGAAAGCCCAAAGGAGCTGTTGTGTAAGATATCAAAAAGCAAAAAACCAGCAGATAGTAGATAATAGACATCAGCAATGCAGTGGCTTTAGATTACTCACCTGCAGGAGCAGACTTAGTGTTGATCTCCACTGTCACTCTTGAGCAAGTACCACTGATCCATATAAACTTCCAACACTGAGAAAAAGAGAAACAGAGATTTTGATTAATCACTCAAAGTCTAAGATGACTTAACAGTGATATCTTGTAAAAGTTTATTATCAAGTGACACAGGATACAGGAAGCACTGTGGATGAGATACTAAACAGCATTTTAAAAAGGCTAATACCAAGAGATTAAAGGATGACAACAGATGTACAAAAAGGAAATGAGCTTGTTAATTCCAAATAATTCCCAGCAACATTATTTCTCAGTATCTCTACATTACACAGTTGGCCTATGCCTGCCCTTGACCTCCCCAGCTGATCACACACATACAGCACAAAACAAAGGTGAGTAATGCCGGGCAAGGCTTCCTTCTCACTACTGCGGCCCAAACAAACCCCAAACAAGCACCTAACGTTGCTGAAAATCAGGGTGTGAAGTAAAGCCAGTGGAAGTCAGAGCAGCCCACAGCACTGAACCAACCCCACAACTCACTCCCAACAACTATTCCTGAGTCTCTTCACTATGACTATTTTGGTAAATCAAAGATGTTCTCTGTTACTGTGGTTGGACAGGAAGTTTTAGTCTCAGATACTCCAATCTACAGACTGGACAAAAGAGGAGCTATTTGATATGGGCAGTTTGACAAAACTGTTCCAGGAGAAGGTTTTGGGTAAGCTTTGAATTTGAAATGTAAAAGGGAAGTTTGGGGAATAAAACTTCAGGCTAATAATTAAAAACTTCCAAACCTATGCAGTTACATGAGCTCCCATTAGAAGAGCCTTAAGAATCAGTGACTCAAATATAAGTGCTCAGTGAAATATGGTTGGTAGAAGGATGGAGACAACCAGGAATGCCCCAGTGTACCCCCACCTGGGACACTTCACTGGCACACTGAGTCACTGCTCTCCAAACAAAAATCATGCCAAGAGCAAGAGCAGGAGTTTAAGACAAGCAAGTAACATGATCGGAAAGCAAAGAATCAGCTCAAACATGTAGCAATAAAGGCACACTGACTAACTAGCTGCCGACTTGTGGCAACAAACTGCAAATATCCAGAAGTTGTAAACTGGAAGAGAGAGAATTTGGCCCTTATATGACTGGGAGGGAAAAAAACCCAAACATTTTCAGTGTTACACACTAAAAAGCTATAACAGATGATCTCAAGGCACACAAATGATTGGGTGCTCATTACTTCTCAGAACAGTTTTTTAGAGTAGATTGAACAAAACCACCAGGGGAAAAAAAAAAAAAGACACAGAACTGAGCAGGACATAGGAGCCTGAGCAAGCAGACTCTGTCACAGGACTGAGGCTCCAGGCTATTGCAACAGAATAATTACGTACCGAGCCCTGTGCAACGCAGGGGAAAAACATCTGCCAGATGGAAAAAGACACCAAAATGTGGTAGGCGGGGGGAAAAAAATATTTGAGGTTTCTATAAAGGGCACTGCAGAATGTCATGTATGAAACTGCAAAGCCAGGGAAAAGAAGTTAGTTAACAGTGTTATTTTAAGCCTGCCTAAAGTAATATGAAGGGCCAAAATGGAAAACCTATAATTAGATGGAGCTTCTCTCCCCTTCATTACAAATATCTGACTGGAGCTGAGGCTCACAGATTGTCAGGACCTTTGGGATTCCCACTGCCCAGGCTGCCAGGACACGCAAGCAGCAGTCGGGCAGGGGGAAGGAGACACGGAGCGCAGCAGCCGCAGGATTCTGCCGCTGCACCTTTGCTGCGTGGGACTGGCCACCGCTGCCTCTCACAGCTGGCCTGGCCCTCCTGCTGCAGCCACCCATCCTGCCCCAACTTCCTCAGCATCCTCTGCAGCACAGGGAAGCCTCAGCAGCTGTGCAGCTCCCTGCCAGGTCTGTCTCACTCCATCACCGCAGGAGACTCACGCTCCCCACGAGGGCCGTTCTCCAGACTGATTTGCTATTCCCAGCACGGGTGGCAGCACCACAGCTACTCCCAAGCCTCTCCACCAGCACTATTTTGGTAAATCAAAGATGTTCTTTGTTACCGTGGCTTGACAGCAAGTTTAGTCATTTCCTTCTCGACAGAGTCAAAGTCACACACACGCAGCCCACACCTTGGGCAAGCTGCACAGCCACTGGCTGGCTGATGAGGAAAGGAACATGTCCCTGCATTCCTCAAAAGGGAACTAACTGCCTCACACCCTGGCAACACAGAGATTCAGTTTGTTCCCAAGGCTGCTAGGGAAGTGGGCTTCATTTCCCATTCCCCCGCTTCCTTCCTTCCTTCCTTCCTCAAACTCAGTTTAGTTTTGACTAATGAACTTCTGGTGCAGGTTTTGGCTGGGATAGAGTTAATTTTCTTCACAGCGGGTAGTATGGGCCAAATTTTGGATTTGTGTTGGGAACAGTGGGGATAACACAGAGATGGTTTAATTCTTGCTGAGCAGGGCTGGCACAGAGCCAAGGCCTTTTCTGCCTCTCACCCAACCCCAGTGAGGGGCTGGGGGTGCACAGGGAGTTGGGAGGGGACACAGCTGGGACTGCTGACCCCAACTGGCCAAAGGGACATTCCAGACCTCATGGCATCATGCTCAGTATATAAAGCTGGGGGAGGATGTTCGGAGGGCTGGTGTTACCTGGCCATGCTCTCCTGGGGATGGCTGAACCCCTGCCTGCCCATGGAAAGTGGGGGATGAATTCCTTGTTTTGCTTTGCTTGTGTGCACAGCTTTTGCTCTCCCTATTACACCGTCTTTATCCCAATCCATGAGCTTTCTCACTTTTACCTTTCCAATTCTCTCTCCAATCCCACCAGGAAAGGGGTGAATGAGTGACTTTTTGGGGTTTAGTTGCTGGCTGGGCTTAAACTCAGACACCACCCCCACCAGACACCCTCTAACCCTGAGCTAAAGAAACCTCTCTTGCACACCCTCACCTCTGTAGACTGGTTACAGACTGGTTAGAAATATTTCCTATAGGACTGGCTGTGATGTTCATCCCAGCATTTCTCCAGCTTGAACAGGGTACAGGACATGGAGATCCAGGGGGCTTCACCCTGTGCCCTGCACTGGGATGCCAGGAAGGCTGACAGCCCCCAGGGAAAGTTCTGAGTTCAGGTCGATGAGTGAAAACTGGGACTTGTCGGGACTTCTGGGAAAGGGTGGGGCTTTTCTGGTTTAACTGGAAGGGTAAATTATCATCCAAGAACAGCAGCTGAAGGAATAGCTGCTCCCATGTCACACACAGCCCCGACCTAAGGGCACACAGGCGGCCAGGGGCTCTCCAGCCTCGAGAGCAAGAGCAAAGCTCTCCACCGAGTTCAATCCAAGTCCACTTTCAGTATCAGGAAAACAACCTCCCAGAAAACCACACTCACAACCAAGAGCCAGTTGTTAGGAATGATCATTTAAGAGGAGCAGGACTAGGCAAACCAGGTGAGAGTTAATTGGGTTTTTGCTTTCATAGAGAGAAAATCACAATGTATAAACGCCCTGGGGGAGCCTCTCCAGTAACCCCAGGAAAGAAAGTCTCACGATATGATTGTCTTTTTATTTTCCAGACTCTAATTTCTTAACCAGGAAGAAAATGCAAATCCTAATTCCACAATCTTGCATGTTCAGCAGTAATATTTTACCTTGCCAATCAAATGTCTTCTGCAATAGCCACCCATTTGTTTTTCAAATTCAAGAAGCACAACTGCATGCAATTAATTACACACTGTGTGAAATTAAACAGGACACAGCCCTGTGCTCAAAGACCTGAAAAATTCACATGTTGCACTGTGTTTAGGGGCACAGCTTAACAAGAAAGATGCAGCACTATTTCTTTGCTTTGTGACTCCTACGAGCTTTGTTTCAGGAACATTTTCAGAAGAATGCAAGAGCACTGCAAGCAAATAGTCTGATTCATGTCTGTTCTTTACTAGATAAAAATAAAGATCTGCTTTGCCTAATTATTTCTGATCAAGAAAAGCAGGGCTTTGAGATACAAGATCTGAAAGAGCCCCTCCTCTCTACTAAAAGCTAAAAAATGACTCTGTAACATGGGACCCGGGTAGTTACAGCACAATTCCAATCACTGCTCCTTCCCACACACTTGCCTCATGTCTGCCTGTTTGTGTTTCAATTAAAAAGCTACTATGACATTCTTCCTACATTTTTAAAGGAAATTTCCACAGGCAACAGGATTCAAAATTACTAAGGAAAAATTATTCACATATACGCTTCCAAGGAAGTCACTGATGCAAGCTGATTGTGTCCAGCTCTCTTGCCTTGGGAAGGTTGGGAGGAGGATTTAAAGCCAAGAAGCAAAGCAATGAAGAAACACTAACAGTTTGAATGATCTGGAGAGCTAATGGTTTTCCATGGAAAAAGCCATTGATGCGTGTCTTATTTTGGAACACTAATGGCACAATTTTTTGTAAAAGGCCTTGGGGCAAAGGCTGGTTTGAATCTGAATGGAAGCAATCAGGACTGCAGCTTGAATGGTTTCCTCACATCTGTATACGACATCCATCCACGCCAAGTATCACCCACCAACACAGCCGCTTTCACCTTTAAATCACCCTGTCCCAGGATGCATTTTTCAGCTGCTGCAGACCATATAGCAGTTCTCTTATTTATGCTGGGACAGGCTAGCTGCACTCAGACAAATCAGATAAGAACAGAAAACACAGATGCTTCAGCCCTTATCTTTTATTTTTGGTTTCTAGAAGGCCACAGACATTTTGACACAGACAAAAATCACACAGCATCTACGCTAACAAGTCAGTCTGGCTTTGGGTCTCACTGCGCCCACAGCTGAAACCCAAAACTTGTGCATTTGCAAGTGCCAGCCTTGAGCTTAAAAAACAAGTTTGGATCCAAACCCAGAGGTCTGGCACAACTAAAGGGGCCTGAACAAAACTAACCACATCATTAACTCCAGTGACCCAAGCAGCTGATAGCTCACACAACATTTCCTACCACAAAACAGCACATTTGAACAGTGTATATGCACAGAAGTCACTGCATAGAGTGAATCAACACAGTAGCACTGGAGGATACAGACAACATAGCCAATCACCACAGCAAAGAAACATTTTCTGGAAGCATAATAAAATACTCTGAATAATCTCATGAGTCAGAGATGAACAACACAAGACAGACCATTCAATGAAGTACTTGTAAGACCAGCAGCAAGAACGAACTGCAGAAGGCTTAAATAAAATTCAAATCACTAACTTATCAGATATTAAGTGAAACTAGACATGATTTACACAAAGAAAAAATATGACTAATCTATGACTAATTTTATATTAATCACTGTGTCCATCTCTGAATTGGAGTGCCACTGCATGCAGTTTCTGTCAGCTAGTGCTTTGTTTTAATTCTACAAGCCAAACCCAAAGCAACAGATCATGCAGTTCATCATCTGTGAAAATGCAGATGTCAGTCAATGGAAGATGCAGAAGTGACTGAAAGACAAGGACAACTACTTCATTAATTTAACTGAAGATCTCATGCCCCAAAACCCATGTTACTGAAGCAGGGTGATGCTAAGTGTGGAATCAGGTATGAGAGAATGACAGATCTCAGAGCACCAAGTGGTGGTGCTGTCAGTGTTCTCCCTTCACAGCTGTGTCACATTTGCTGACACTGAGGTGACTAAAGCCATGGGTCCTGTTAATCAGACAGCAACCCAAAGCACACAGAAGCTGCAAGAGTTCTGTTAGAGGAAATTGGGGGTTTTTTAGGGCAATATATCACACTGAAGCACTGCTATCACTAAATTAACACAGGAAGATTATCAAAGTGTTTTCTCTCTCAGGCACCAGTTTGGCTTTATTCTACTACATATGCAAAAGAGCCAGGAAAAGCCTCCATGTCTCTCATCCCTTCAACCTTGGCACACTCCATCAAATGCAAAAGGCACTGCTCTATCAGTGGTGTTCATCTCCTGAACCTCACTGGTGCTGCCACACGCTGTTTCCTGTCTTCCTTCCCAACTCTGTTCAAAATAAGCACAAGATATTCCTTGACAAAAAGGCGTCAGACTCTCACTTAAGGTTCCCCATAACACTTTCCAGGAACATGCTTGCCCTTCAATTACCCTTAATTGTTCTGGGCATCCTTCACATTGAAGTTCATTCACAGCAATGCTTTGACATTCCTCGAAGGAACTTAAATCGCTCCAGTCACCACAAACTTACAGAATCCTATTATTGAAGCACAGGCAGCCCAACTCTGTGTTTCCAGAGCTGGGAAGAGAGAAGGAAGCTTTGCAAGAAGCAAAACCCAAAAGCACTTACCAGGAAAAGGAACAAAATAACATCCTTTTGCTGCTGTCAAGAAGAGGCAGCCAAAGGATTAGAGTTAAAAACCCTAGAAATTAGGATGAACATAACTAGACGTTTTGCCAACTTCACAAATAAGTTTTATACATGTATTTTGCTTTTCCTCTATGCAGGCACTTGGGCTGTTTCAGCCCTTTTAAGTTGGTTACATGCTAATACACATGCACAGAACAGGATTCAGCTGTTGTGCTTTCATATGCATTGCAAAGAATTCTGAAAATATCATTTCCACTAATCACATTGTTCCACACGGTTTTAAAGCACATGATTGCAGAATAAAACCCTCAGCACATATTTCTGGCCTGGATTCCTAAGGAAATTAAGCTTATGTGGTAGTGTTGTTCGTCAGTCCTCACCCTATTAAATTTTCAACTTGCTTGTCAGTTTTGACCACATTTGGCAGAAGGCGAAGAGATCCAAACAACTGCCACATTCCTGCACCTCTGGGGGAAATTACTATGCAGGTAGAGGAGACACATCCAAATCAGCCTCTCACAGGATCAGATTCTGCTGCAGGAACTCAGTGATTCCCTCCTTTGGCTGGCCCAGCAGCTGCTCCATCAGCAACCTCAGGGCAAGTCCCACGGCCACGAGTGGCAAATACAGTTAGTCTCACTACCTAATTTTATTCAGGAATCTGCTTTATAACTAACC
Source organism: Oriolus oriolus (assembly GCA_013400235.1). Lineage (NCBI taxonomy): Eukaryota > Metazoa > Chordata > Aves > Passeriformes > Corvidae > Oriolus > Oriolus oriolus. The sequence continues at coordinate 76,574 of VXBT01005747.1, read as the reverse complement.
TATTACAGCACTTTAGTTAAGGAACAAACAAGGATGTTGCCACCAGTATTACAAACTCTTTCACTAACAATTCGACAGCATTATTCTCAGAGGAAAAACTTCATTAGCTTTCAGTCTGCCCTTTTTTAAAGAGGTCAGTGTCTTGCAAGAACGGAAAAAACAGCTTTTCTCTCAGGGAAAATAGCAATGAGACAGTTCATGACACAGAAAAGACACAGGCAGAGTACAAGACTCAGGGGCTAAACAAGATGCAAAATCATTTTCCACTTCTAGACCACCACTTCAAGTGCAGACCAGTTACACAGCAAGTTAAAAAGTCACCAGCAGCAGCTTCCCCCCAAGCTCTCCAGGGTCATAATATGCCATGTCAACCACTTGTCAGAGGGCACTTTAGCCAGCCTCCAGACAGGAGGACAGCCACAACAGCTCCATTTCTCCTGCAAACACCCCAGATCAAGAGCAACATGTGTCCTGATGGCAGTATGGAGAAAATGCTGGTCCTGCCAGGAGCACGGATGTGTCCTGTGATGACAGGATCTCTCTCCCTCTCTCCAGCTGGGATAGTCTGGCTCCACTTATTAATAGCAGGTGCTGGCATCCACAGCCCAGGGCTCTGAGCCAAGCACTGCAGTGTGTCAGGAGCAAGGTGGTGAAGTTTATGGAAAAGAGCTTACGAACACTGGGCCTGGGAACAAGACAGAGCCTGGGCATAAAAGTAAAGTTACATCACAAAAACAAGAAGCCTTAAATCACAATGAATTTCAGCTGACAAAATTCATTGTGCCACATCCTGAAATAGAGTCAGGTGGGGATATCAAGGCCAGGCTGGACGGGGCTCTGAGCAATCTGGGATAGTGAGAGGTGTCCCTGCCCATGGCTGGGGGGTGGAACTGGTTGGTCTTTGAGGTCTCTTCCAACCCAAACCAGTCTGTGATTGTATATCTGACCCCAGAAAGCAGCATCTTCACCTATGAGCTTTCCACTCAACTTAGTCCAATAAACTCTCCTACTTCACCCAGCCAGTTTTCACTCTCATGGAAGAACAAGCCTCAGCCACCATAGCAGCCAAGCAGAAACTAGCTCAGTGAGAGCCACTTTCATATTTCACATGAAATATGGATAAATAAATATTTCATACTTAACCAGTTGGTTTGTTTCGTGGAAGAGCAGTTGTTTGGGTTTTTTTAAGGAAAGAGGCGAGCTTTGCTTAGACTCCAAAATGAAAGGTCAGGTGTGAAAGAACTACTTAGAAGATGCTGAGGGTAAACAAGTGCACCATTAAGTATTTGTTGTATCTTCATTTAGAAATCACCTAATAACCATCTTTCCCATGGGGAAGAGCTAATATTAGAAGCAGGACACAACCCACACAAGGATGTTTCTATTAAACATCCTACAAACAAATGTTCCTAGAATCCAGTAATTCAGCCAAACAGATTTTTAACTTCTGTGTAAAATTTGGGAGACAGCAAAAAAGACTTCAATATCACTTAAACTGATTCTTTTCCACCAGGGAAACTGGGGAAGGGACCATCTTCAGGAGAGGTAATGGAGTACAGGGAGATCCATCCCCTGTGCAGAAGCAGGGGGTGAAACCTAAGCCTCTCACTGGAAGGCTTCAGGGTCTGTCCCTTTAAGCCATATCCAGAAGCACGTGCTGCTGTCCCATGGAGGGGATGGTGGAAGCAAGGGAGATGGGAGAAGGTCTTTTTAGGGAAAGTCACCACCATGTCTCTCACCTCCTGCAATCCAAACCCGCCCTCGTTACTGTACACAGTCACTTAATCTTGTCAGAGACCCCTCCACACACAACGTGAGAGACTGATTCAATGATGGGGCTTCTGTCTCAGTTCCTTCTATCCTGAAATTTCCTCTAAGAATCCTATAAACTTATGAGGGGAGAAAATAGCCTTCTGTACCTGACCAAATAGTCAAACACAATTCCTGCTTTATCTACAGGGTAAGTCATCACTTGCAAAAACATTGCAAAACTTTTGATTTCTATGAAACCCCCTAGCTGCTGAGCTGCAACACAACCTTCACTTCCCACACATTCCTTGTTTACTATCCTTAGGTACCTAGCATCTCTCTAACCCAGCAAAGACAAGGACTAGGAGATGCTGAACTGTCCTCCTCTTCTAAATCTGGGGCTCTGCAGGTCAAGACAAGCGTAAGAGAGGACTACATCAACACAGTGGTCTGCAGAGGGTGGTCTCGATGAACCAGGAGAACACAAGAAATGAAGTGCAGGGAAGACAAGGACAAATTGGGAAGATCTGCACGAGCTGTGTGTGCAGCCCTGCACAACTTGCCACATGGAGATGCCTGCTAGCGCTCTTCTGCAGAGAAGACATCTCAAGCACAGGGCTCTCAATATGCAACACCACATTCTTTTTTAATTCAGGATCTCCCCCTTGCTCTTCATGCAAGCTGGGGACCTGCAGGCTGAGAGATCACTTCCTGCAAGATGGAATTACTAAAAGAGCTTCCCGCAGGTCCTCATTAAACCCCAGTAATCCTCACAGACATGGCAGCAATGCACCTGGTGATAATGCATTTCCCCTTTCTGCTTGCATCACTGATTATTACTCATTAGGGCACTTATAATCCCTATATAGAGTTCTTTTATGTAGCCTAATTTGCTAAGAAGTAATCACTCTCCTCCTCCCCTGGTAATACGAAAGAGGGCCATAAAGTGATTTCATTTGCTGTTTATTCCAAGGCTCTCCTTCCCTTCCTGAAGTTTCTTTCAGATGTTCAGTCTGAAGCCAGATACATTTGATCATTAGAAAATGTCTGAGACAAGCCCTATGTTTCACCCAGTTTTGCGTGGAAAAGATGAGTAATTTAGGAAGCTTTACATCTCCGAGTTTACTTCAAGTTGCTTGCCAAAAGAAATCCATGAACTTCTTAAAAAAAAAAACAAACCACCACCGCAGCACTGAAGAATTCAACTCTCCACGCAGAGCAGGGTAAATGGAGCTCACCTAATGCTCAGAAGGAGCTGTACCCGTGCAGACTGAGCACAGGACAGGAGAGCAGGACCCGCACCACATGCAGCAGCAGAGCGATGCACTTGTGTGTCTGCCCAGAGCTGTGGCTCCAGAATTACTGTCTGGTGATCACACTCCAGCATGGTCTGGCTTCTGGCTTCGGGTTCAGGGCTCTGCTGCCAACCCATTCGGGGGCTCTGGCACATCTCTTCACTTCATTGTTCCAGGCTTCCCTCAGGGAAAGCAACAAAAGACAGCCTAAACCCAGAGCTGTTATTCTGTGCTTAGACTCCAGTCCTGTGCGTGCAATCCACACTTTAAAAGCCCATCTCACTATAGCTTTTCCAAAAGTTTTTAGACAATAAATATGCTGGATGCTGAAAAGGTCACTGCTGAAATAATCACTGTCTTGCACTGACTACCCCTCCCTGCAAGTTAGTTGAAAACAGGGAATACTGATTTGTATCCAGCCTTCCCTGTAATCCAAGAGTGTTCATGACAGATTATTTTGCTTCTGGATGAGTCCAAGTCATCGCTGAGCCCTCAAAATTTCTGTAAACACTCACCAAGGAAGAGAAAATGAATGACTGGATTGCAGCACCTCATGACACACAAACCTCAAAGCTTTAGCTGTTTAAAACCACCCACGCCAAGCAAAGGAATAGGCTGTAGTCACAAACTCCAAACAGCTAAAACAGTACTACGTAAGACAGAAGGGAGAAAATGGTTTTCTAAGAGTAGAACAATTCAGGCAGTTGGTATTTGCCTCCTTCTACATGCTGCTGTGCTTCTGTTTCCAAACAGTCTTTCCATACTGCAATGAATTTTGTGTAATTACTAGCTAGGTACTCAGAAACTTAATTGCACTGTATTAACAACTGAGGTTTTGACTTCCTATCCAAGGGCTCTACTACTTTTAATTAAACTTGTGCGTTGTAACCTTGTTAAGTCTATGCAAATCCAACACTGTGAAGCTGGCTCTAATAAATCCAGAGGTAATACTGGAGCCTCCATACAAGGATGCTGATACGGAGTTTAAAATAAGCTTTGCTAGTACAGATAAAACCAAAAAACCACACCAGAATGCAGGATATGGTTTTGAAGTCTGAACTCTGCACAGTCCATCCTCAGTGTGTTTTCAAAGGGCCAGTGAGCCACTACAAGGCTCCTCAACTCCTCGTTTAAACGGAACAACAAAGTTTTCCATCAGATTAGCAGCAGATTGAGGATTGCAGCTGATTTCCCATGTGGCAGCCATGCAAACCTCAGGACCCAAGGGAGGTATGACCCAACAGCACTGTAAAGTGAAGGAGGAAAGAGAGCACTGAACAAGATAAGCAGGGGAGTCTGCTAACCCAGGCTAACACCGACCATTCTCTTTGAGCATAAAGGAACCAGGCTTGATTCAAAAGGCACTTTTTACAAAGTTATAACACTGACTTCATGGAGCACCGCCTAAATATCCATTTCCTCGAGCCAAGGCGGGATTAGTCCCAGAAAGCCAAGTTCTGATGCTCACACTTGCATGTCATGAAAGCAGAGGAAGAAGGTGCCAGGGCAGGGCTAAACCAATTTTTAATGTTTTCCAAGTCCTTTCATGTCAGTCACAGATCCTTTATAGTCGGCGTTGTGAAGACGCAGTCTAGTCCCAAACCCCGAGGGAGAGCGATCCAGACATGCATGTGCCCACTGATTCAGCAGCTGGAGCTCTCTGCTCCTCCAAACAGTTGCAATTATCCCCAAGATGACGTGAAGGGGCAGGGTGGGGTGGGAAAAGGAAGGAAGGTGGCTGTTTGGTCACCTGTGAGCCCTCCCTGAGGATGCTGCCCTTAACCTAGGCTGCAGGGAAAGGTTCTCCCCATGGCATGGCATCCCACTGCCCTCCTGCTCCAGACTGCCTGGCCAGGGGGAGGAAGAGCTGTGCTGCAGGCAGGCACATCTGGCAGGCAGCTCCCATGGGCAGCCACCAGCTCCAGTGGGGTGAGATTGCTGTGAGACAGATGGGGCAGCAGGGAACTCTGCTGCAAGCCATCACCAGTTGTCCCCTCCTCCTTTGCTCAACTGAAATTTGATGAAACTGATCATTTGGGTGAGTGCAGACGTCAAAGCACGTGGAATTATAGCTGCAATGGCTAAGAACCAATTTTGGCAAAGCACGGGGCTTCCTGGAAAGCAGAGCCAGGAAAACGACAAGTAAAGGCCCATATGATTGTTCCCACTGATCTTTCTCAGTAGCCATTTCATTGCATCACTATTTTCCTAACTAATAAAGGTCAAATTGTAATTTTTGTTATTTTAGATCTATATTTTTTTCTCTTAAATGAAAGGTATTCTTACGCCAGGAAGAGGCAAAAAGGAGATTTCTTTGCCCTAAAGATACCATGGCAAACTTAGTTCAGAATTAAAAAAAACAAGGAAACCATTATTTCCCCAGCCTCCTTAAAAAGGGAGAGAACAGTGAACAAGAAGCCAAGATTATAAGCAGTCAGAAGAAGGAAAGAAAAAAAAACCAACCAAATTGAAGAAAAAGAGCAATAAGAGCCTTTGTTCCCAGGAAATCCTTTTAAAGAATTGAGGAGACTCCAAGCAATGCAGCTGTACTTCCTGTGACCTGCAGCGTTCCGTTTGGGAACACAGAAAGGTCAGGGCCTAGGGACAGCTGGGTACAGCCATGCTGCACACCCAGAGCGCTCAGCACGGGAACCCCTCACACCAGCTGAGACACCCTGGGCTGCAGGGGCACGGAACCGTGCAGCTTTGGAGCTGGCCTGCAAAGGGGACCCGCTCAAATCACACGTGGCAGCAGGATTCTCTCAGGACTCAGAGCTGGGGTTGCTCAGCCTAGAGAAAAGAAGGCTCCAGAGAGACCTTAAAGCACCTTCATGGGCTACAAGAGAGCTGGAGAGTGCATGTACTGACAGGGCAAGGGGAATGGCTTCATACTGAAGGAGTGTGGGGTTACATTGGAAATCAGGAAGAAATTGTTCCCTGTGAGGGTGGTGAGGCCCTGGCACAGGTTGCCCAGAGAAGCTGTGGCTGCCCCATCCCTGGAAGTGTCCAAGGCCAGACAGGATGGGGCTTGGAACAACCTGGGATAGTGGAAGGTGTCCAGTCGGCATGAGGGTTGGAACTGGGGGATGTTTAAGGTCCCTTCTAACCCAGGCCATTCCACGACTCCTTTAGAGCAGAGTCAGCAGCAACAGGAAACAGCAAAGCTCTTTAACAACACACAGTGAATAAAACACCACCTGGATACACACACACCAGCCTCGCAAGCAGGGTCGGGCAGGCTGGGTGTTTGTAAGGGAAATTTCACTAAGTGATAAATTCAATTCACTATGAACCATGCTGCATTAGCAGGCTTCTTGCAAGGAAAAGCATTTGGAAATGATACAAGCAGCTATCCACACAATACACTTTATAAAGCACACACAGCCCCAGGAACATCGCTTGATGTATTATTGATAGGCAGAGCCACTTCTGAGGCGAGACGGACTTTGAACAGCACTGCAGCAGGAGGGGAGAGTACAGGCAAAGGGAACAACAGAACAGGAATGCTAAACTGCTGCAGGACTTAGATAAACAGACTAATCACCAGAGAGTTTGTCTACACTGAAGAATTAACTCAAGCACTGTCCCTGACTTGCCCTCCCACCTACATCTTGAATTCGAGCATGGCGCTGAACTTCAGTCGGCAGGAGATGCAGGCAAATGTTTGATTAAGCACATTTAAGCAGTGCCTAGCACTGCTGCAGGCAGGCAACACTCAGGGACCCCAAAGCCCTCCAAGTATTCCCCACTATTTTCAACACAACTCCACCATACCCTGTAGACAAACTCAGAGAGCAACACAACATTTGTACACATATTTATATATATTTGTTCTAAGAGTTTAGTGCTATATATAATTACAGCAGAGCTTTCAGACCCCTTGGCATTCTTAAAAGCACAGCTACTGCTATCCAGAGCAGCAGCCTTCCTTCAAAGGATGCCCAGGATCGCTCATGTTTGACTCATTTGAGAGGGACACACAGCTGGGAACACCTCTCTTCAGCCGCTCACCACTGGAAGAGCAGTAAGACAATAGTTCAGTATTTTGGGCACACAAGCCCTTCACTGCTAGCAGGAGGCAAGTTCAATTCATGTGGGCGAGATCACTCGAGCTTAACTCAGTTTTCAAGGACATCAACATGAAAGAAATGGGAGGAGAGGCTGCCAGTGCCTGAGGAACAGGAGGGGGAGGCAACAGTTATGCTTGCCTATAGCAAGGAGGCATTTCACCCCAACTGAGACCCCTTGAGCTGGAACCCAGCCAGAAAGCCCAAATAATAGCCCTTCTGCTCACAAAACCACCCCTGAATCTTGATTGTTCACAAGCTGTCTGGAACACAGTTTTAAACTCATTTAAA